>OX333073.1:5332553-5682220 GCA_946863875.1 Alloplasta piceator | reverse complement strand
GAAATTGAAAGGGGGCGATTCCAACTATTGGTCGATTTGACATGGAATGACCCTAATTTAAGTATTTTCATTCCCATTTTCATTCATCATTTATTTCATTTATACACTATTTAAACTTATATTTTTGAGGTTATGAATTTGAGGTTTACAGTGATGGCGGTCATGGGCGCCATGATTGAAAATGGCGGGATTTCAATCACTTTAATTACTGATTGAAAAATCTCAATTTAAATTGAAGAAAATAAATTATTCATACTTATTATAGTTTATCATCATATCCCTGTTAAAGATGCATCCTTAGAATGTAAATTTTGAAAATTCATCGATAATTTAAAAATTGTAAATGTTCCAAAAATTTATAAGTCAGAATCTATTGAGAATCAATTATTGCACATCCTCTCTTCGCGCTAAATGAGGAAGAATATCGGAAAAAAATATTCAAATTAAGAAACAAATCAATTTTCCAATTTTACACCTCTTTATTAAACATAAACACTGACTGAAAAAAAATGGCGGGCATGTTTTGGTGTAATCTTTAGGTGGATAAAATTCAAGTATCTTATCTAGATAAATTGTATAACCTAATTTAAAAAAAGAAGTAAATAAATAAACTGTACGTAAAAATTAATTTTATCGACAATTCTGCATGTAAAAAAGGAACGTAACGATGGAAAATATGTTGCAGTGTCGTTTAACCGTTATTTTTCTTTCTCATATGTGATAAGTATGACGAAAGTGGAATTAAAAAGCGATCGAATTTATGATTGTATTCGGGAGTGCAGCAAGGAGAACGAGGTGGAGGGCGCAGCCTCTTTCTCCTCTCTTTCTCGTTCGGTATGACTTTTGTTCCTTTTCTTACAGCCAAGAGTATTCGCAAAGAGTTTTACTTTGCCACGAGTCGCTACAAGGATTCATATATATATATATATGAGGCATTCCACGCTATTTCGATGAAAATCTTGTCTTGATGATTTCGATTTTCCTCTAAATTTGTTATTAAAAAAAACACATCGAAAACAAATTTCCCAAATTTTTTCAGAATTTTTTGGTCGCGCGTTTTTTTTTTTTTTCTTTTATGGGGCCACTTCGTGAAATCTGAAAAAATTCAAAACATCTAATGAAATATAACACAATTTTGGAACAAAGCCCAAAAAATTTGTTATATGTTATTACATTATTCAGATTTTTTTCAGATTTTACAAAGTGTTTCTTAAAAAAAAAAAAAAAAAAAAAAAAAAACTGAAAAAGTTTGAGAATTTTTTGTTTAATGTGTTTTTTTATATAAAAATTTGAGAGGAAAATCGACGGAAAGATTTCGATCGAAATAGCGTGGAATGCCTCATATATATATGATACACTTGGTGAATCAGAGCTCTCTCTGACTGCGTTGCTTCTGGTCGCTCTGTCGGGCATTATGCCCCCGCGTGTATGAGACTTGCGTAATCGTTGAACAAGCCGCGTGCACACACAATCTTCGTCGGATATCACTTTGTAGTCCGAGCGGCGCGTTCCCTGCCCTATCTGATCTCTCTTTCTTTATTCCTCCCTTCTGTCTCCTCTCTTTCTCCTTCTCTCTCTCTCTCTTTCTCCTTCTCTCTCTCTCTCTCACTCCTTCTTCTCTTTATATGCATTTTGCCATTGTGGAAGGAAAGCATGTGTGCTCAAAGGTAGGAAGGACGAGATGACTTCAACCTTTCTTTTCTTTTCCACCCACACGATATAAGACACAGGTCGGAAGAAAAAAAAACAGACAAGTCGTTTTCACCAGCTGATTTCAAAGTTCATTTCCCGGGCCCGGTTTTTGGCGAAATTACCAAAAATTGTCAATTCAAGAGACTTCACTGAGAAAACAATGTACCAGGATCATTTAGTTAACAAATGTAAAGTTGAATATGGCGAATAAAATTATTTTTCAACAGTTAATAAATTAAATAAATATTTTTTAACGGTTAATAAATTATTTTGACACGAAATATTTTTTAACGACTGACAAATTATGTGACAGTTAAGGAATATTTGAGTAAAAGTGCCAACTATGTAAATATATTTCTTTATATCACTCAGTATAATAATGGACGCTTTTACGTACGCAAGCGGACGTGAAAACGTCCATATTGCACCTCGTGATATAAAATATCGTACATCACTCGTTGTAAAAACATTTTCTGACGAGTGTGAGTTTGCAGGACGAGCCGAAGGCGAGTCCTGCAATAACACGAGTCAGAAAATGTTTTTACGTCCTCGTGATGTAATGTACTATTACTACAAATAAACTGTTTTCTCAGTGTTCGAGGAAACTCTTTCCGCGTGGAGTCGAGATAATTTGATTGAAAAAACGATTGAAAAAAAAAATTATATACGAGAGGGGAGGTGAAATGGAAACCATGAGAAGATAACGCAGCTAGGACGTTATTTTGGGGCAAAAAAAACCATAATTTTTTTTTTTAAATAAATGAGGAAAATCTTTGAATAAAACGATTTTTCCTTTAATTCTAGGCATTTCACATCACCTTGACATGCAAGATACTTGGACTAAGCTGCTGGGCGTATTTTTGTAATCAAATTTTTGCGAAATTCAATTTTAATCGTAGATGGATTAATCTACTATTTTTTTCGCGATTATCGAGGTGACTATTTTACCAAAAGTAGCTATACTCAAGATCGAACTTAAGTTCCAATTTAAGATGAATCGTAAGTTGAACTAAAGTGCCATTATAAGTTCATACTTAATTTCAAACTTTAGTGCGAACTTCAGATCGATCTTAAGTTCAAATTTAAATTTGGTTTGAAGTTCGAACTTAAGATCCATCTTGAGCTTAACCTCAAGTTTGATCGTACTTAATTATTTTCACAACTAATTTAAAATAACACGGTTGAGGGAGGCGATGAAAGAAGTTTGATCGAACTTAAGTTCATACTCAAGATTGATCTCAAGGTCAAACTTCAAACCCAATTTAAGTTTGAACTTAAGATCGATTTGATGTTGGCTTTAAAGCTTGAACATAAGTATAAACTTGTAATGATACTTAAGTTCAAACTTAAAATTCATCTTAAATTTGAACTTAAGTTCGAACTAAAATTCAAATTTGAGTTCAATAGAAAGTTTGATCTCAAGTTTGATCTTAAGAACTTAAAATTCGGGCCTAAATATTTGGTACTTTTATGTAAAATATTTCTTCAATAAAAATGACGAATTCATTGTCAAAAATCGTTGTTTTTCATTCAATCTCATGTACAATGTATAAAATATTATTGTTATTTTATCAAAATTATGTCAAAGCTGCATTTACGATGTGGATCTTTGACACAAGTTGCATTTCAATACGTCTCCAAAGTAGCCCCACACTCGGGGTTGCTTTGGCTTTTTTTTTCTAAATATATAAAATTGTGAAGGTCTAATGGGGCTTGCTATTGTTATACATTTTATAGCCAAAGGACACATTGTTCTGTTCGAGCAAAAAAAATTAATTTTGGACCTTAAAAAAAAGTTACGACCAAAAAACTTCCGAAACACCAAAAAAGTAGTCCCGTTTTACGGTACTATTAGAGTATGTTGGGGTGTTTCTTCTTTTAATGAAAAGAGAATGATAATAAAAAAAAAAAAAAATCGAATTAAAAATGTTGAAATATAGATCTGATTTTGCAGGGGTGAGTTTCTATCTACTCCAATTGAAATGACAATTTTCTCATTTTCAAATTTATTTGATTATTCATGTTTTTCTATAATCCCTGATAATGTCCATTTTGTTCTCCTTCACGTTTTTGCCTCTACCTTCCCCTATTAATATATCAATTCATATCAGAGCGACCAAATCCATGCTAAACTTAATTTTTTCCACAGATCGATCGAGAACAACCGATTTTCTTAATTAGCGATGTGAAAGCTCGCGGAGATTGTCCTTGCGGCGAAATCTCTCCCTCTCACACGAGCCTCCCCCTTCCTCAGAGGGAACGAATGGAATTAATTACACAATTTGTCGGTTCGGCCTCTCCCCCATAAATCGAGATAACTTTATCAGATCGATCGGAAATTGAAAGACCAAAAAGAACAAATTGCTCGCGGTACCGAGGAGCGCGAAAAAAGATGGCGAGGGCCGATGGAGGGAATAAAAACGAGAGAAAGAGAGAGAGAGAGAAAGGGCTTCTGGGTGTGGGTATAATCGAAAGTAATACGTCACGTCATTCTCGCATCGATTTCTTCTTCCGCGCCTTAAGAATGAGAAGCAAAAAAAATCGGCAAGAAATTGCAGCAGCGAAAAATAAAAGACTCGCCAACACAGAGAGCAACTTGTCTCTCTTTTTTTTTGGCCAATACCCTCCGCCCTCTTTTCTTCCCTCTGTATCGCGCTCACACGAGTCCGGCGTGATACTTTTTTCCTCTCGCTCTCGTTTCATTCGCGAATTCGATAGCGATCTCTCGCAACCGGTCGATTTATCCGCGAGAGAGGCGGAAAGAGTGATAAAACGAGAAGGAAGAAAACGAGGAAGATGAAGAAAGGGAGCGAAGAGCGCGTTTCGGTGGCGCGAGCCTGGCCCAAAACGCGCGCATCGTTTTGGGCCAGAGCGAAAGAGAGGGGGGAGAGAAAGAGGGGGGAGAGAGAGGAGAGAGCTTTAACCGCGAGAAACGCTTCGAAAGACCACCGAAAGCGACTCGCGGCTTTTCGACACTGAAAAAGAAATGTTTGTTGAAAATACAAAAATTCGTTTTACTCAACCAAATATTTGTTTCCGGACGTTCAACTCGATCATTTTGGTAATTCAACAAAATATACAGTGGAAGTTTTAGTTAAATCGTTGCTTGAATGGGCAAAGTTTCAGCTCAATCAAATAAAAATTTGTTACTTCGAATAAAAATGTAATCCACACAGAGAAATAAACGATTGAGCTGACTAATTATCAGTTAATTTCAGTATATTCTATCTTTCAAAATAAATAGTTGATACAACCCATTATTTATTTCAAGTATATAAATAATGTGATAGATGGATTAAATATTTGGTTCACGCACTTATCCGATTGATTTCAATAAACGAATATTTTGTCGAACAAATAATATATTTAGTTGGCGCAATTAAATTTTTTGCGCTATTATATAAATAATGTGATAAATGGATTAAATATTTGGTTAACGCAATTATCCGATTGTTTCAATGAACCAATATTTTGTCGAACGAATAATATATTTAGTTGGCGCAATTAAATTTTTAATCCTGAAATTAATTATGGCTAAACATAGTATAGAAAATATGTAGTATTTGAAAAATCATTCAAAATGCATATTTTACCAGCCTCAAAAGGAGCGACATAAAAAAAAATAGTATTTGCGCGAATCGTCCGATCTAATTTTACGCTCACTCCGACGGGGATTCGAATCTGCGACCCTACCTACCTATCCTACTTGACGACCTAACACGCTACCTACTGAGCTACGGACTGCTTACGACCTTTCTTAACTTTTGTGGTATATGAATGGTACGGTGTGTCAAAAAAAAAATCATATGGACTAAATGAATGGACTAAACAAATAAATACAGTACTGAGCAATTGAAGTGGGATTTTTTTGAGAGCCTGTATTTTTGCAAAAAAAACACGAATTTGGAAAAACCTCGATATATGGTAGATAGGAAATTTCATCAGCTTTCGATTGCGACCATGTTCGTCGCGATCGGTCAAGAATTGCGGGCGTGGGAGGCCAAAAGGTGGGGGAGTGCAAAATCAGGCCTCCCGCGAGTGTCGGGATTTTAGGGTTGCGAGTGCCCCAGAGGCTCTGTGCGGTATCAAACGAAAGGGTATCACTCAGAGATTAAAAAAAGTTTCATTAGAATCGAATCCCCCACCCCCCGAGGGAGGGGTGGTGCCAAAAGGGTGAAACGGTATGTTGGGCATAATGAGAAAAGGGTTCGTCCAATCGGGTTAATTTTTTTTCGAGAATCATTTTTTTTGAGTACTCCGTGACCCTGTGAAAAAAAACCTGAGAAAAACCGCCCCTGAAATGAAAATTCACGTGTCCCGCCGGAACACATTTTCATTCGCGAGCATTTTTTGCATCGAAAAACTCGACAAAAAATTTTTTCAATTACGCCTCATTAAAAAAGACATTTCAACGAATGAAGTCGTATTTTTTTCATATTTTTCCTATGCCTGGTTCATCTCAACGAGGCATTTGAAAAACGCGTTGCGAATCGAGATTCTTTCGATGGTCGTGGCTTTCCACAATGGATGAGTACCACTGTTGAGGCTGTTTTCGATCAGTCGTATTCCCATCCCCACCATTTTTTCACGAGCCAATCAAAAGACTTCATGGGACTTAGAATATTTTCGATATCTCGTGTTCGTGCTGGAGCGCGTACCATGGAGAGAGACTCCTGTGTCGATATCCAGAACTTGGAATATTTTTGCGACACAATTTTGCTTCCTCCCGCCAATCGAGCGACTTTTTGGCGTATTTTGCGAAACTTTTAGTTTTATTAGTCATAAAGTAACGAAGATTTATATGCAATAAATTACAATACGTTTTTAAAACGTAGATTTATTTGCATGATGATAAAATAAAGAAATTTCTTTTTCCCTGATTATTTTTCAGGTAAAAATGCATGATGGCATGATTATTAATTGTATTGCAAACAAGAATGTTCAAACGTTGAAAAAAATTAGTAGCCCTGAAAAGGACCATTTATTTTATCTTTCTCGTTTTCATCGAGTTGATTTTCAAAATTTTTAATAACTCGGGGATCGAATTTTTCTATAAAAATGTTCGATACCTCGCGCGAAGTGGAAGAGAGTGCAAGCAAAAAATAATTCTCGCAGCATACCGTGCTCGTCTCGATTTTTTTTTTTCTTTCATCGAGCATAGAGTTTTCCAAGAACAAAATAATTTTTGGCACTGGAAAGAGCCATTGCATTTTATTAAATTCGATCGCGTCGATCCACAAAATCCGTAAAGTCGTCGTCGTCGCTCTGAATGTGCTGAAAAAAACATGAAAACATAAATTTGGAATACCTAAAAACATCAATTTTTGACTGCAGGCAGTTGTATTCCGTTGAAAAATTTTGATGGCTCTGAAAAGGGCCGATTTTCATTTCGAGGCATTGAGTTGCGAGATGATCCAACGCTGATTCAATTAACGTAGAGTGGGGAGAGAGATGCGCACACGTCGGGCAGCGAGAGGCGACTGGAGCAAGAGCCATGCGCGCCACGGCTTTATATACACTAAAGCCAAGCGGTGGCGCATTCTGATTGGCCCGTGAAGCTAGGAAGGGGATGGCTGTGCGTACCGAGCCTCTGATTGGTCAGATGACAAGCTCCAGCATGTCTTTTGCCTATTCTTCCGAAATCAAAGATTTTTAAGGACTTGGCAAATTTTCGCGACAAAATTTTGCTTCCTCGCGCCAATCGAGCGACTTTGACGTATTTCACGAAACTTTTCGTTCATTTAGCGTGAAGTAAAGAATAATTCTATATGCAATAAATTACAATATGTTGATACAACGCAGATTTGCATGTTCAAAAAATTAAAAAATTTCTTTTTTCCTGTTTTTTTTTGCTCAAATTTTATGATGGCATGATTATTTATTTTATTGCAAACAAGAATGTGCAAACGTTGAAAAGAATTGGTAGCCCTGAAAAGGGCCGTTAATTTTTTCTTTGTTGTTTTCATTGAGTTCATTTGCAGAAAGTTCAATAACTCTGTGATTGAATTTTTCGATACTTTTCCACTTCGTGGAAGGTATCGAAATAACTCGGTGATTAAACTTTCTGCAAATGAACTCAATGAAAACAACAAAGAAAAAATTAACGGCCCTTTTCAGGGCTACCAATTCTTTTCAACGTTTGCACATTCTTGTTTGCAATAAAATAAATAATCATGCTATCATAAAATTTGACTAAAAAAAATCAGGAAAAAAGAAATTTTTCAATTTTTTGAACATGCAAATCTGCGTTGTACAAACATATTGTAATTTATTGCATAGAATTGTTCTTTACTTTACGTCAAATGAACGAAAAGTTTCGTGAAATACGCCAAAGTCGCTCGATTGGCGCGAGGAAGCAAAATTTTGTCGCGAAAATTTGCTAAGTCCTTAAAAATCTTTGATTTCGCAAGAATAGGCAAAAGACATGCTGGAGCTTGTCATCTGGCCAATCAGAGGCTCGGTACGCACAGCCATCCCCTTCCTAGCTTCACGGACCAATCAGGATGCGCCACCGCTTGGCTTTAGTGTATATAGGGCCATGGCGCGCATGGCTCTTGTTCCAGTCGCCTCGCGCTGCCTGACGTGTCCGCATCTCTCTCCCCACTCCACGTGAAATGAATCAGCGATAGATTCATCTCAAAACTCGATGCCACGACGCCCCGAGATAAAAATCGGCCCTTTTCAGAGCCATCAAAATTTTTCAACGTAATACAACTCTCCGCAGATAAAAATGGATGTTTTTAGGTATTCCAAATTTATTTTTTTTTCAGCACATTCAGACCGGCGATGACGACTTTATGAATTTTGTGGATCGACGCGATCGAATTTAATAAAATGCAATGGCTTTTTTCAGTGTCAAAAATTATTTTGTACTTGGGAAAACTCTATGCTCGATGAAAGATAAAAAAAAAAAAGAAATTTCGAGACGAGCACGGTATGCTGCGAGAATTATTTTTTGGTCGCACTCTTCCACTTCGCGCGAGGTATCGAACATTTTTATAGAAAAATTCGATCCCCGAGTTATTGAAAATTTTGCAAATCAACTCGATGAAAACGAGAAAGAAAAAATAAACGGTCCTTTTCAGGGCTACTAATGTTTTTCAACGTTTGAACATTCTTGTTTACAATACAATTAATAATCATGCCATCATGCATTTTTACCTGAAAAATAATCAGGGAAAAAGAAATTTCTTTATTTTTTCATCATGCAAATAAATCTACGTTTTAAAAACGTATTGTAATTTATTGCATATAAATCTGCGTTACTTTACGCCTAATAAAACTTAAAGTTTCGCAAAATACGCCAAAAATTCGCTCGATTGGCGGGAGGAAGCAAAATTTTGTCGCAAAAATATTCCAATTTCTGGATAGCGACACGGGAGTCTCTCTCCATGGTACGCGCTCCAGGACGAACACGAGATATCGAAAATATTCTAAGTCCCATGAAGTCTTTTGATTGGCTCGTGGAAAAATGGTGGGGATGGGAATACGACTGATCGAAAACAGCCTCAACAGTGGTACTCATCCATTGTGGAAAGCCACGACCATCGAAAGAATCCCGATTCGCAACGCGTTTTTCAAATGCCTCGTTGAGATGAACCAGGCATAGGAAAAATATGAAAAAAATACGACTTCATTCGTTGAAATGTCTTTTTTAAAGAGGCGTAATTGAAAAAAATTTTTGTCGAGTTTTTCGATGCAAAAAATGCTCGCGAATGAAAATGTGTTCCGGCGGGACACGTGAATTTTCATTTCAGGGGCGGTTTTTCTCAGGTTTTTTTTCACAGGGTCACGGAGTACTCAAAAAAAATGATTCTCGAAAAAAAATTAACCCAATTGGACGAACCCTTTTCTCATTATGCCCAACATACCGTTTCACCCTTTTGGCACCACCCCTCCCTCGGGGGGTGGGGGATTCGATTCTAATGCAACTTTTTTTCATCTCTGAGTGATACCCTTTCGTTTGATACCGCACAGAGCCTCTGGGGCACTCGCAACCCTAAAATCCCGACACTCGCGGGAGGCCCGATTTTGCACTCCCCCACCTTTTTGCCTCCCACGCCCGCAATTCTTGACCGATCGCGACGAGCGTGGTCGCAATCGAAAGCTGATGAAATTTCCGATCTGCCATGTATCAAGGTTTTTCCAAATTCGATTTTTTTTTGCAAAAATACAGGCTCTCAAAAAAATCCCACTTCAATTGCTCAGTACTGTAAATAAATAAATTGGACTAAATTGTACCTGTAAATTGACCAAATAATTTCGTTCACCTCATATCTTATGGTTAACCAAATCCATTTGTTGATTTAATTATAGTTTCATTATTTCAAACAAATTAATATCGAATCAACTATATTTTTATCAACCAAATGGATCAAGTTGATTTAACTGAACTTTTTTCTCAGTGATCAAATTATTATTCATAGTAATTAAATGAATAATTTTGTATTTCAACAAAATTAAATTTCGTACAACAAAATCGTTTCTTTGTTGTGAAATATGGATAACCAAATGATTTTTTTCATTTCTCATCATTATATGCTGGTTCAAAAAAACATTTCACGATAGACACAATATTATGGATTGTTTTGAATACATATACTTATTTGATTTGGCAATATAAAAAATGTTTGTACCAAACAAATTGTTTGATTGAAAATACGAAATTTTGTTACATTTATCTAGATAATATAAACTACAAATCAACAAAATATTTCTTTACGGCAACTCAGTAATGTTCAAATTGGACTAAATTGTATCTGTAAATTGACCAAACAATTTTGTTCACCTCATATCTTGTGGTTAACCAAATCCATTTGTTGAACTAATTATAGTATCATTATTTCAAACAAATTAATATTGAATCAACTAAATTTTTTTCAACTAAATGGATTTAGTTGATTCAACTGAACTTTTTTCTCAGTGGGTAAGTCAAGATCCTTCGGGATAAGATTGAACGAACGGTGCGAGGGACCAAAAGGCACCACAAGGCCCAAAAGACACACGGTTATATCCACATACACGTATGACGGAAAAACATGGCGGAAGAAAGGGATAACGTCGAAAAAACGTGGAATACATGTAATAAGACACGTACTACGCGCTGCTCGTTCGAGATGAGGAATATAAGACGAAGAAGGAGGCGAAGAGGAGGTGAAAATAAGATCGAGAAGGTGTGGTTCTCGCTGAGAGGCCCGGGAACAAAAAAGCACGAATAAGAGGTTAGTGAGGGAGGAAGCTCGGAGTCGAAGATGAAACCTCGAAGAAAAGGAGAGGCAGAGAAGAGAAAAGGGCTTTGAAAGGTGTGAGAGAGGGCACGAGCGAGTAAAATCGAATCCTCACAATGAAATTGACCTGTTCCATTCTCTCCCTCCTCCTCTAATAAAAGGTGCCCTTTTTCCCTCATTAATAATTTATGATACACAATAAATTCCACGATAATAAATTGCACATCAAATTGTTGGAATAGTCAGATCCGCGCCATTTTGGAAAAAATATCTTCACTAAGTCGTGAAGCAAACGCGACCGACGAAATTCGTTCAAGGGTCAACTTCACCGTGTGGACCTTTTTACCTTCGTTCACCGTGAAACGCACTCGCAGGAATACGTATGGACGACCGATTTCGCACGGTGAAGCTGACCGGGCTGTTGCTCGGTACAATTTATCCGCGAATAAGAACACTTTCACCGCGTGGAGCATTTTTTTTTTTAGTACATAATAAAACACACATATGGGATGTATGTGTGCTTATAAAATGGGGGAAGAAAACGAGGAGTAGCGCCAGGCGTGTCTTGAACGCCGCTTCTCGCGCTCTCCTTTGCAAGTATATCTCTCCTCTCTCTCGCTCTCGCGCGCTTTCGCGCCCTACACAACATTTCTCTCCCCTTGAAGTTTGCTCGCTTTTACTGCATGTGCGCCGCTGTCTCTCCCGGAGATACTCGATTATGATCTCACACCGAGATTACCTCATGTTCGCCGATTCGCTTCTGCCCCGCAATCGCGCTTGGGATGCTCTCTCTCCTGAGGTTATATATGAGGCATTCCACGTCAAGTCAGCCACCCCATTTTTTGAAATCATCGAAAATCGCATACGAATTTTTAGAAAGTAGTACCAACTATCGAGAAAAGTTGTGATTTTTTTCAGATTTTTAAATTACATTTTTTAGCCTGAAAAAAATACACAAAATTTGTTTGTCCCATTTTGTAACTCGAAAATTATCCATCGTACGAAAAAAAAGTATAAAATTTAGGATTTTCAACGTGCTTTTCACTGAAATTTTTGACAAACTCCTCCGAAAGCTCTGTATGCCATTTTCGGAGCAAATAATATTTTGATATTTTTTTCTTAGAATTGACATCTTCCATTCATCTGTAGTTTTAACAGTTTTTTACTTGATATATTTACAGACTATACAAAAATTGGCGTAGTGGAGATCCATTGTTTTAAATGCATTTTTATTGATACAATCTATCATTACAGAGTGATTTAACGAAATAGTGTAGATTTTGATATTTTATCATTATTCATCGTAGACAGGGAAAAATAATAAAATAATCCCGTTTTGATACTGCGAAAACGATTCCAGGAACAAAGCAGTATCATTGCTTCATTCCCAAAAATCATGCCCTGATCGAACTAAAAAAAGTGGTCATTGGCCATAGAAACGTCGGTGTATCCAAAGAGGGTAAATTAATTCTTTTTTGCAATCGGGAGACGCGAGTAGCTTTTGACTCAAATTTGAATATATTTTATCGGTGTACATGGTCCATAGATAAAGTTTATTAAAATGTACAAAAAGATATTTAAAAAAATAAGAATGAAAAAAAATTGAAAAAATACAAAAAAACAAAAATGCAGGCTTTAGAAAATATCTATGGATAGTCTCAACCCTGTTAATGCACAGAGAAATTTGTGTATACATTTTGGATGAAAAACGCATGGGAAGGAATGGATTCTCCACTGAGCCAATTTTTATATAGTCTGTAAATATATCAAGTAAAAAACTATTAGAACTACAGACAAATCGAAGATGTCAATTCTGAGAACAAAAATATCAAAACGTTATTTGCCCCGAAAATGGCATAAATAGCTTTTGGAGGAGTTCGTAAAAAATTTCAGCGAAAAGTACATTGAAAATCCTAAATTTCATGTTCTACTTTTTTTTTCGTAGGATGAATAATTTTCGAGTTACGAAATGGAACAAGAATTATTTTTTGTATTTTTTTCCGGCTTAAAGATGTAATATAAAAATCTGAAAAAAATCATGAATTTTCTTGACAGTTATAACTACTTTATAAAAATTTGTATGCGATTTTTTGTGATTTCAAAAAATGGGGTGGCCGACTTGACGTGGAATGCCTCATATATATATATGTTCGTCGCATGCGTAACACGGTATACCCTCGATTTCCCCATAAATCAAAGTCCCCGTTGCTCCCCAACGCCGTCCATACAACGTTGTTTCAAGAAGAAGCTTCGGCAAGCTCTTCTTTCCGGCGAAACAGGATTTGTAATACATATTCGTCTCAAATATAAGGAAAATGCGGGGCAAAATGGCCACCATAAGAAGATAACGCTGCTGGGATGATACGCATAGCTTGGACTCGTTGCTTTTGATGTGAGAATACCCTTTATCGATTTTATTGAGTATTGGAAAAAAAATCAACGGTCCTTTTTTTAAATTTTAATTTTTTTAATTCAATCAAACCAGTAATAACCTTGAGAAAACGATTTCCTTCGTTTCTAGGTCTGTTACATTCCCTTAATGTCAAAGATACCTCGACCAAGCTGCTTGGAGCAGTTTTAATGGCAACTGCATTTAAAATTATTGATTATGATTATGGAAGTGGGTCATTTTGTCCCCTGGTACCGCATTTTGCTTTGATCCCCGGGTTATTGCAGTATTTTGGTAAAAATTCGTTACCGTAATAATAGAGTATGTCGGGGGTGTCTTTTTTTTAAATAAAATCAGAATGACAACTTTTTTTCATTTTTCGATTATTGACAAGCGATTGCTCATGATAATGGCATTATCTAGATCTGTTTTAGCGTAGGAAGTCTGTTTCGAAATATTGACGCTGATAATAATAATAATTTCTTAGTTTCTATATTTTTGATTTTTTTATATTTTTTGGGGGTGGCCATTTTGCCCCACACTGAGAGAAAAATCTACTGAATTTGAGAACATGAATTTATTTATTAAATGAAAGTATTGATTCGATTATTTATTTGTTGAATCACTCTTCATTTAAAAAAATATTTTCACGAATCTATTACTCCATTATATTAAACTCTTATTTAATAGTAACAATTAAATGCATGATGGATTTGATTAAATTTGTATTCATTGGATTAATCACATTGATCGCATCATAAACATGAGATTATTTGAATCTAAAAAACGAATTTACTACAAAATTATTTTTTTCAAAAAAATTATTTTCTTACAATAAAGTCATTATTATTTTACTTCAAAAAATATCTTTATTTAAATAGATTTGATTGAATTTATATTCATTAGATTAATTACATTTATCGCATCATAAACATTAGATTATTTGAATCTAAAAAACGACTTCAATACGAAATTATTTTTTTCGAACAAAATTATTTCTTTGCAATAAATTCATCATTATTTGACTTCTAAAAATATTTCTGTAGTATTTTCAATATTTATTAGATATAAAATTGATTGTGATTATTTGAAAAGAAGCTGTAGTAAAATAAATAACACATTATTTTATTCCAATAGAATATTTGTTTGGAATGATGAAATTTTTATTTCTTTCAAGCAAAGAACTATCATTTCTATAGTATACTTTAATAGTATACACAAGTTGTTTAAAATTAAAAAACTGGTTTTTAAAATGTTTTCTTATATTCAAATCTTCATAACTCCTAACTTTTTTCAAGTGCATAGTAGTAGTCGATAGTGTAATAGGTAGCGTGTTAGGTAGTTAGGTAGGATAGGCATGATAGTAGGTAGGGTCGAGGGTTCGAATCTCGGTCGGACAGAGAAATTGGATCGGATAATTGGCGCTGATTTGTCTTTTTTTTCTATTTATCTCTTTTTGGGGTCACTAAACTATGCATATTAAATTATTTGGCAAGGACTATATATTTTTTATAAAATGTTTAGCAACAATTAATAAACACGCATTTGATTGAATCAATCATTTTTCCTGTTGATTGGACTAATTAATTTGTTGATTCAACAAATCTTTTTTCTCAGTGCTTCCTGTATTAAAAGACATGCATGTTTTGAATGATAAAATGTGTTCTTGATTCAAACAACATATTACATATAATTGATAACATATTGTTAGATTCAAGTAAATTCGTTTATTGAAACAGAAATTTATCGAATTGACTGAAAAAAATGAACCAAGTAAATATATAAGGGAACCAATCTAATATGTTTTGGCAAATAATGAAAAAAATGATTTTTTGCCTTCAAAACTTTATTTCATTGGTTCTAGTGATTTTTTCTCTCGGTGCATCTTCCCCTATATTGAAGTGGTTGCAAGAAACTTCATATTTTAAATGAGTTTCTCATCCAGATTCCCGTACTTAATTCTTAAAAATAAATCACATCGCAATCTGCACTTTTCTTTTGTTTTCCTGACAAAACATTGAAATTTTGGCAAAAATATTTAAGGAATCAAATGCAAAACGTGCATTATCACTAAAACCCGATGGAAAATTTTTGTTTGCATTAACAAAAAGTTTTCGTCGGTCCTGAACGTTCGCATTTTTTTTCGAACGGATTTCGATCAGAATAAGAAGAAACGATTGATCAATCGTTGTTCAACTCATTAGCGTAATTCCATCGGATTCTAATTTCATGAATAAACGGGAAATTTAAATTTTTCGAGCCAGATAAACCGCACGAACGTTGATGATATTGAAAGCAAGCATTATTTAGATTTATGCTAATTCACGAACTCTCTAATGTCTCTGGAAAATTAATGTCTCGTTTTCTCTCCGGACTATTGATAAATTGACTGATTCATCAATGGACGAATTCGTTAATTGATAAATGAATAAATGTCAAAATTTCTTAACGCCCAAAATGAAAAAAATCCGAGCGCGCTCGAAATGAGCGGAAATCGATAAGGAAATATCGCCGATCGTCAAAGGATCTACAAAAAAAAAGCATGCTCGCTATCGTTGATCAATTGTAAATTTATTCATGTAATAAAACGGACGAGTTATCGACGCAAAAAAAAATTCTCTTCCCTAGAACGTTACGCGATAGAACAGCGATTGAGGCACGATAATGAGTCAATTAACGATCGATCGATGAATAAATTATCTTCTCGATCTTTCCTTTTTACCACGAACGGAAATAAATGAATTTAAAAAGAAAAAAAACATGAATGACGATTTCTCAGCACGGTATCGCATAATTTAGCTTTTCGTGTATATTTAGCAATGAAAACGTAGCTAACCGTTTACCGGGCTAGCTAATCACAGTGCCTATCACGAGCAACTATATAGCATAAGAATATGGCCGATATAACTACTATTAGGACACAGAGTGCCGCAGGAGTCAATATAAGCTGAATTCCGTGCTATATATTTAAAACTGGCCCAAAATGGAAGCTAATTTTTGTGTGTTACTTCCCCCTTAATGAAATCATAGTTTAGACTATAATATTGAACGTCGTAAAAGGAGGGCTACGTGCGATTTTTTTTAGAGGTGTCTCAAGGGCTTTTTCCATGGGCCATTCGATTGGCACATGGAAAATCGATGTCTACAGGACATTCCCCTATAATGATGCTTATCTTTGAGATCGTGTATCCTAATTTGTTCAACGATGTGCCAATCTGGAAAAGAGTGTTGACACTATCATACGAGACCATTTATACTTCGTTCCATTCCATAGAACGATTGTTTTTCCTATCCAAACTGGAGACATCGATTTTTCAAGGTCTATAAAGTTAGCACAGCCAAATGAGCACAATCGCTTCTAACTTAGATGAGAATTTAGTGCTCTTTTTGTGCTAATTTATTGCTGTAGTCGCGATTTTTGTGCTCTTACCGTTTTTGAGAAATCAGTGGCTGTGCCAGCTTTAAAAAAAGCTAGCACAGCCACATAAAAAAAACAAGTTTTTTTTTTTTTAAACAACACAGCGATTTAGTGCTCTTTTAGTGCTTTTGAAATATGCAATTGGAAATTTTATCAGAACAACCCTTGGACTTGAAACCGACCATGACAGTTTGAAACGTAAATAGAACATACCGTTATAGGCAGAAAAACCAAGTTCAATATCTTTGGATATTATTTTCGAATACACGAATTATATGCTCGTTAAATAACCTGTGACCAATTGTATTGCTGCATCCCTTCCGATCAAAAACTACCCTCATCGTTCAAAGGATAAAGAGAGAAGGTAACAAAGTAACCAGAACAATCGAATTTAAACAACTGTTTCTAAATACTCGATTTATATGTTCGATAAATATCCTGAGTCCGATTTTGTTGCTGCGTCCCTTTTGATGAAAAACTACCCTTATCATTCAAAGGATCAAGAGAGAACATAACGAAGTAACCAGCACAATCCAATTTAAATAACTGTTTTTGAATACTCGAATTATGTGCTCTTCAGATACTCTGAGTCCGATTTTATTGCTGCATCCCTTCCGATAAAAAACTACCGTTATCATTCAAAGGTACAAGGGGGAACGTAACGAAGTAACGAGCACAATTCGATTTAAGACACTTTTTTTTAATACCCGAATTATGTGCTCTTCAGATACCCTGTGTCTGATTTTATTACTGCATCCTTTCCGATGAAAAACTACCCTTATCGTTCAGAGGCACAAGAGAGAACGTAACGAAGTAACCAGCACAATCCGATTTGAATAACTGTTTTTGGATACCCGAATTATGTGCTCTTCAGATACTCTGAGTCCGATTTTATTGCTGCATCCCTTCCGATAAAAAACTACCATTATCGTTCAGAGGCACAAGAGAACGTAACGAAGTAACGAGCACAATCCGATTTGAAAAACTGTTTTTGAATACCCGAATTATGTGCTCTTCAGATACTCTGAGTCCGATTTTATTGCTGCATCCCTTCTGATTAAAAACTACCCTTAGCGTTCAGAGGCTCAAGAGAGAACATAACGAAGTAACCAGCACAATCCGATTTAAATAACTGTTTTTGAATACCCGAATTATGTGCTCTTCAGATACTCTGAGTCCGATTTTATTGCTGCATCCCTTCCGATGAAAAACTACCCTTATCGTTCAGAGGCTCAAGAGAGAACGTAACGAAGTAACGAGCACAATCCGATTTAAGACACGTTTTTTGAATACCCGAATTATGTGCTCTTCAGATACCCTGAGTCCGATTTTATTGCTGCATCCCTTCCGATGAAAACTACCCTTATCGTTCAGAGGCTCAAGAGAAAACATAACGAAGTAACCAGCACAATCTGATTTGGATAACTGTTTTTGAATACCCGAATTATGTGCTCTTCAGATACTCTGAGTCCGATTTTATTGCTGCATCCCTTCCGATGAAAAACTACCCTTATCGTTCAGAGGCTCAGGAGAGAACGTAACGAAGTAACAAGCACAATCCGATTTAAGACACGTTTTTTGAATACCCGAATTATGTGCTCTTCAGATACCTTGAGTCCGATTTTATTGCTGCATCCCTTCCGATGAAAAACTACCCTTATCGTTCAGAGGCTCAAGAGAGAACGTAACGAAGTAACCAGCACAATCCGATTTGAATAACTGTTTTTGAATACCCGAATTATGTGCTCTTCAGATACTCTGAGTCCGATTTTATTGCTGGATCCCTTCCGATAAAAAACTACCCTTATCATTCAAAGGCACAAGAAAGAACGTAACGAAGTAACGAGCACAATCCGATTTAAGACACTTTTTTTTATAACCCGAATTATGTGCTCTTCAGATACTCTGAGTCCGATTTTATTGCTGCATACCTTCCGATAAAAAACTACCCTTAGCGTTCAGAGGCTCAAGAGAGAACATAACGAAGTAACCAGCACAATCCGATTTGAATAACTGTTTTTGAATACCTGAATTATGTGCTCTTCAGATACTCTGAGTCCGATTTTATTGCTGCATCCCTTCCGATGAAAAACTACCCTTATCGTTCAAAGGCTCAAGAGAGAACATAACGAAGTAACCAGCACAATCCGATTTAAATAACTGTTTTTGAATACCCGAATTATGTGCTCTTCAGATACTCTGAGTCCGATTTTATTGCTGCATCCCTTCCGATGAAAAACTACCCTTATCGTTCAGAGGCTCAAGAGAGAACGTAACGAAGTAACGAGCACAATCCGATTTAAGACACGTTTTTTGAATACCCGAATTATGTGCTCTTCAGATACCCTGAGTCCGATTTTATTGCTGCATCCCTTCCGATGAAAACTACCCTTATCGTTCAGAGGCTCAAGAGAGAACATAACGAAGTAACCAGCACAATCTGATTTAGATAACTGTTTTTGAATACCCGAATTATGTGCTCTTCAGATACTCTGAGTCCGATTTTATTGCTGCATCCCTTCCGATGAAAAACTACCCTTATCGTTCAGAGGCTCAAGAGAGAACGTAACGAAGTAACAAGCACAATCCGATTTAAGACACGTTTTTTGAATACCCGAATTATGTGCTCTTCAGATACCTTGAGTCCGATTTTATTGCTGCATCCCTTCCGATGAAAAACTACCCTTATCGTTCAGAGGCTCAAGAGAGAACGTAACGAAGTAACCAGCACAATCCGATTTGAATAACTGTTTTTGAATACCCGAATTATGTGCTCTTCAGATACTCTGAGTCCGATTTTATTGCTAGATCCCTTCCGATAAAAAACTACCCTTATCATTCAAAGGCACAAGAAAGAACGTAACGAAGTAACGAGCACAATCCGATTTAAGACACTTTTTTTTATAACCCGAATTATGTGCTCTTCAGATACTCTGAGTCCGATTTTATTGCTGCATACCTTCCGATAAAAAACTACCCTTAGCGTTCAGAGGCTCAAGAGAGAACATAACGAAGTAACCAGCACAATCCGATTTGAATAACTGTTTTTGAATACCTGAATTATGTGCTCTTCAGATACTCTGAGTCCGATTTTATTGCTGCATCCCTTCCGATGAAAAACTACCCTTATCGTTCAAAGGCTCAAGAGAGAACATAACGAAGTAACCAGCACAATCCGATTTAAATAACTGTTTTTGAATACCCGAATTATGTGCTCTTCAGATACTCTGAGTCCGATTTTATTGCTGCATCCCTTCCGATGAAAAACTACCCTTATCGTTCAGAGGCTCAAGAGAGAACGTAACGAAGTAACGAGCACAATCCGATTTAAGACACGTTTTTTGAATACCCGAATTATGTGCTCTTCAGATACCCTGAGTCCGATTTTATTGCTGCATCCCTTCCGATGAAAACTACCCTTATCGTTCAGAGGCTCAAGAGAGAACATAACGAAGTAACCAGCACAATCTGATTTGGAT
The DNA here is from genome assembly GCA_946863875.1 of Alloplasta piceator. NCBI lineage: Eukaryota > Metazoa > Arthropoda > Insecta > Hymenoptera > Ichneumonidae > Alloplasta > Alloplasta piceator. Next base: position 5,662,015 of record OX333073.1, on the reverse strand, counting down.
AACTGTTTTTGAATACCCGAATTATGTGCTCTTCAGATACTCTGAGTCCGATTTTATTGCTGCATCCCTTCCGATGAAAAACTACCCTTATCGTTCAGAGGCTCAAGAGAGAACGTAACGAAGTAACGAGCACAATCCGATTTGAATAACTGTTTTTGAATACCCGAATTATGTGCTCTTCAGATACTCTGAGTCCGATTTTATTGCTGCATCCCTTCTGATAAAAAACTACCTTTAGCGTTCAGAGGCTCAAGAGAGAACATAACGAAGTAACCAGCACAATCCGATTTGAATAACTGTTTTTGAATACCCGAATTATGTGCTCTTCAGATACCCTGAGTCCGATTTTATTGCTGCATCCCTTCCGATGAAAACTACCCTTATCGTTCAGAGACTCAAGAGAGAACATACCGAAGTAACCAGCACAATCCGATTTGAATAACTGTTTTTGAATACCCGAATTATGTGCTCTTCAGATATCGTGAGTCCGATTTTATTGCTTCATCCCTTCCGATAAAAAACTACCCTTATCGTTCAGAGGCACAAGAGAGAACGTAACGAAGTAACGAGCACAATCCGATTTATATAACTGTTTTTGAATACCCGAACTATGTGCTCTTCAGATATCTCGAGTCCGATTTTATTGCTTCATCCCTTCCGATAAAAAACTACCCTTATCGTTCAGAGGCACAAAAGAGAACGTAACGAAGAAACGAGCACAATCCGATTTGAAAAACTGTTTTTGAATACCCGAATTATGTGCTCTTCAGATACTCTGAGTCCGATTTTATTGCTGCATCCCTTCCGATAAAAAACTACCCTTATCGTTCAGAGGCACAAGAGAGAACGTAACGAAGTAACGAGCACAATCCGATTTAAAAAACTCTTTTTGAATACCCGAATTATGTGCTCTTCAGATACTCTGAGTCCGATTTTATTGCTGCATCCCTTCCCATGAAAAACTACCCTTATCGTTCAGAGGCTCAAGAGAGAACGTAACGAAGTAACCAGCACAATCCGATTTGAATAACTGTTTTTGAATACCCGAATTATGTGCTCTTCAGATACCCTGAGTCCGATTTTATTGCTGCATCCCTTCCGATGAAAACTACCCTTATCGTTCAGAGGCTCGAGAGAGAACATAACGAAGTAACCAGCACAATCCGATTTGAATAACTGTTTTTGAATACCCGAATTATGTGCTCTTCAGATACTCTGAGTCCGATTTTATTGCTGCATACCTTCCGATAAAAAACTACCATTAGCGTTCAGAGGCTCAAGAGAGAACATAACGAAGTAACCAGCACAATCCGATTTGAATAACAAATCGGATTGTGCTGGTTACTTCGTTATGTTCTCTCTTGAGCCTCTGAACGCTAAGGGTAGTTTTTTATCGGAAGGTATGCAGCAATAAAATCGGACTCAGAGTATCTGAAGAGCACATAATTCGGGTTATCAAAAAAAGTGTCTTAAATCGGATTGTGCTCGTTACTTCGTTACGTTCTTTCTTGTGCCTTTGAATGATAAGGGTAGTTTTTTATCGGAAGGGATGCAGCAATAAAATCGGACACAGGGTATCTGAAGAGCACATAATTCGGGTATTCAAAAACAGTTTTTCAAATCGGATTGTGCTCGTTACTTCGTTACGTTCTCTCTTGTGCCTCTGAACAATAAGGGTAGTTTTTTATCAGAAGGGATGAAGCAATAAAATCGGACTTGAGATATCTGAAGAACACATAATTCGGGTATTCAAAAAAAGTGTCTTAAATCGGATTGTGCTCGTTACTTCGTTACGTTTTTTCTTGTGCCTTTGAATGATAAGCGTAGTTTTTTATCGGAAGGGATGCAGCAATAAAATTGGACTCAGGATATCTAAAAAGCACATAATTCATGTAATCAAAAACAGTTATTTAAATTGGATTGTGCTCGTTATTTCGTTACGTTTCCTTTTGATCCTTTGCACGATCAGGGTAGTTTTTTATCGGAAGGGATGCAGCAATAAAATTGGACTCAAGGTATCTGAAGAGCACATAATTCGGGTATTCAAAAAACGTGTCTTAAATCGGATTGTGCTCGTTACTTCGTTACGTTCTCTCTTGAGCCTCTGAACGATAAGGGTAGTTTTTCATCGGAAGGGATGCAGCAATAAAATCAGACTCAGAGTATCTGAAGAGCACCTAATTCGGGTATTCAAAAACAGTTATTCAAATCGGATTGTGCTGGTTACTTCGTTATGTTCTCTCTTGAGCCTCTGAACGCTAAGGGTAGTTTTTTATCAGAAGGTATGCAGCAATAAAATCGGACTCAGAGTATCTGAAGAGCACATAATTCGGGTTATCAAAAAAAGTGTCTTAAATGTGATTGTGCTCGTTACTTTGTTACGTTCTTTCTTGTGCCTTTGAATGATAAGGGTAGTTTTTTATCGGAAGGGATGAAGCAATAAAATCGGACTCGGAATATCTGAAGAGCACATAATTCGGGTATTCAAAAACAGTTATTTAAATCAGATTGTGCTGGTTACTTCGTTATGTTCTCTCTTGAGCCTCTGAACGATAAGGGTAGTTTTCATCGGAAGGGATGCAGCAATAAAATCGGACTCAGGGTATCTGAAGAGCACATAATTCGGGTATTCAAAAAACGTGTCTTAAATCGGATTGTGCTCGTTACTTCGTTACGTTCTCTCTTGAGCCTCTGAACGATAAGGGTAGTTTTTCATCGGAAGGGATGCAGCAATAAAATCGGACTCAGAGTATCTGAAGAGCACATAATTCGGGTATTCAAAAACAGTTATTCAAATCGGATTGTGCTGGTTACTTCGTTATGTTCTCTCTTGAGCCTCTGAACGCTAAGGGTAGTTTTTTATCAGAAGGGATGCAGCAATAAAATCGGACTCAGAGTATCTGAAGAGCACATAATTCGGGTATTCAAAAACAGTTATTCAAATCGGATTGTGCCGGTTACTTCGTTATGTTCTCTCCTGAGCCTCTGAACGCTAAGGGTAGTTTTTTATCAGAAGGTATGCAGCAATAAAATCGGACTCAGAGTATCTGAAGAGCACATAATTCGGGTTATCAAAAAAAGTGTCTTAAATCGGATTGTGCTCGTTACTTCGTTACGTTCTTTCTTGTGCCTTTGAATGATAAGGGTAGTTTTTTATCGGAAGGGATGCAGCAATAAAATCGGACTCAGAGTATCTGAAGAGCACATAATTCGGGTATTCAAAAACAGTTATTCAAATCGGATTGTGCTGGTTACTTCGTTATGTTCTCTCTTGAGCCTCTGAACGATAAGGGTAGTTTTCATCGGAAGGGATGCAGCAATAAAATCGGACTCAGGGTATCTGAAGAGCACATAATTCGGGTATTCAAAAACGGTTATTCAAATCGGCCTGTGCTGGTTACTTCGTTATGTTCTCTCGTGAGCCTCTGAACGCTAAGGGTAGTTTTTTATCGGAAGGGATGCAGCAATAAAATCGGACTCAGAGTATCTGAAGAGCACATAATTCGGGTATTCAAAAACAGTTATTTAAATCGGATTGTGCTGGTTACTTCGTTACGTTCTCTCCTGAGCCTCTGAACGATAAGGGTAGTTTTTCATCGGAAGGGATGCAGCAATAAAATCGGACTCAAGGTATCTGAAGAGCACATAATTCGGGTATTCAAAAAACGTGTCTTAAATCGGATTGTGCTTGTTACTTCGTTACGTTCTCTCTTGAGCCTCTGAACGATAAGGGTAGTTTTTCATCGGAAGGGATGCAGCAATAAAATCGGACTCAGAGTATCTGAAGAGCACATAATTCGGGTATTCAAAAACAGTTATTCAAATCGGATTGTGCTGGTTACTTCGTTATGTTCTCTCTTGAGCTTCTGAACGCTCAGGGTAGTTTTTTATCGGAAGGGATGCAGCAATAAAATCGGACTCAGAGTATCTGAAGAGCACATAATTCGGGTATTCAAAAACAGTTATTCAAATCGGATTGTGCTGGTTACTTCGTTATGTTCTCTCTTGAGCCTCTGAACGCTAAGGGTAGTTTTTTATCAGAAGGTGTGCAGCAATAAAATCGGACTCAGAGTATCTGAAGAGCACATAATTCGGGTTATCAAAAAAAGTGTCTTAAATGTGATTGTGCTCGTTACTTTGTTACGTTCTTTCTTGTGCCTTTGAATGATAAGGGTAGTTTTTTATCGGAAGGGATGAAGCAATAAAATCGGACTCGGAATATCTGAAGAGCACATAATTCGGGTATTCAAAAACAGTTATTCAAATCAGATTGTGCTGGTTACTTCGTTATGTTCTCTCTTGAGCCTCTGAACGATAAGGGTAGTTTTCATCGGAAGGGATGCAGCAATAAAATCGGACTCAGGGTATCTGAAGAGCACATAATTCGGGTATTCAAAAAACGTGTCTTAAATCGGATTGTGCTCGTTACTTCGTTACGTTCTCTCTTGAGCCTCTGAACGATAAGGGTAGTTTTTCATCGGAAGGGATGCAGCAATAAAATCGGACTCAGAGTATCTGAAGAGCACATAATTCGGGTATTCAAAAACAGTTATTCAAATCGGATTGTGCTGGTTACTTCGTTATGTTCTCTCTTGAGCCTCTGAACGCTAAGGGTAGTTTTTTATCAGAAGGGATGCAGCAATAAAATCGGACTCAGAGTATCTGAAGAGCACATAATTCGGGTATTCAAAAACAGTTATTCAAATCGGATTGTGCTGGTTACTTCGTTATGTTCTCTCTTGAGCCTCTGAACGCTAAGGGTAGTTTTTTATCAGAAGGTATGCAGCAATAAAATCGGACTCAGAGTATCTGAAGAGCACATAATTCGGGTTATCAAAAAAAGTGTCTTCAATCGGATTGTGCTCGTTACTTCGTTACGTTCTTTCTTGTGCCTTTGAATGATAAGGGTAGTTTTTTATCGGAAGGGATGCAGCAATAAAATCGGACTCAGAGTATCTGAAGAGCACATAATTCGGGTATTCAAAAACAGTTATTCAAATCGGATTGTGCTGGTTACTTCGTTATGTTCTCTCTTGAGCCTCTGAACGATAAGGGTAGTTTTCATCGGAAGGGATGCAGCAATAAAATCGGACTCAGGGTATCTGAAGAGCACATAATTCGGGTATTCAAAAACGGTTATTCAAATCGGCCTGTGCTGGTTACTTCGTTATGTTCTCTCGTGAGCCTCTGAACGCTAAGGGTAGTTTTTTATCGGAAGGGATGCAGCAATAAAATCGGACTCAGAGTATCTGAAGAGCACATAATTCGGGTATTCAAAAACAGTTATTTAAATCGGATTGTGCTGGTTACTTCGTTACGTTCTCTCTTGAGCCTCTGAACGATAAGGGTAGTTTTTCATCGGAAGGGATGCAGCAATAAAATCGGACTCAAGGTATCTGAAGAGAACATAATTCGGGTATTCAAAAAACGTGTCTTAAATCGGATTGTGCTTGTTACTTCGTTACGTTCTCTCTTGAGCCTCTGAACGATAAGGGTAGTTTTTCATCGGAAGGGATGCAGCAATAAAATCGGACTCAGAGTATCTGAAGAGCACATAATTCGGGTATTCAAAAACAGTTATTCAAATCGGATTGTGCTGGTTACTTCGTTATGTTCTCTCTTGAGCCTCTGAACGATAAGGGTAGTTTTCATCGGAAGGGATGCAGCAATAAAATCGGACTCAGGGTATCTGAAGAGCACATAATTCGGGTATTCAAAAACATTTATTCAAATCGGATTGTGCTGGTTACTCCGTTATGTTCTCTCTTGAGCCTCTGAACGCTAAGGGTAGTTTTTTATCAGAAGGTATGCAGCAATAAAATCGGACTCAGAGTATCTGAAGAGCACATAATTCGGGTTATCAAAAAAAGTGTCTCAAATGTGATTGTGCTCGTTACTTTGTTACGTTCTTTCTTGTGCCTTTGAATGATAAGGGTAGTTTTTTATCGGAAGGGATGAAGCAATAAAATCGAACTCGGAATGTCTGAAGAGCACATAATTCGGGTTTTCAAAAACAGTTATTCAAATCAGATTGTGCTGGTTACTTCGTTATGTTCTCTCTTGAGCCTCTGAACGATAAGGGTAGTTTTCATCGGAAGGGATGCAGCAATAAAATCGGACTCAGGGTATCTGAAGAGCACATAATTCGGGTATTCAAAAAACGTGTCTTAAATCGGATTGTGCTCGTTACTTCGTTACGTTCTCTCTTGAGCCTCTGAACGATAAGGGTAGTTTTTCATCGGAAGGGATGCAGCAATAAAATCGGACTCAGAGTATCTGAAGAGCACATAATTCGGGTATTCAAAAACAGTTATTCAAATCGGATTGTGCTGGTTACTTCGTTATGTTCTCTCTTGAGCCTCTGAACGCTAAGGGTAGTTTTTTATCAGAAGGGATGCAGCAATAAAATCGGACTCAGAGTATCTGAAGAGCACATAATTCGGGTATTCAAAAACAGTTATTCAAATCGGATTGTGCTGGTTACTTCGTTATGTTCTCTCTTGAGCCTCTGAACGCTAAGGGTAGTTTTTTATCAGAAGGTATGCAGCAATAAAATCGGACTCAGAGTATCTGAAGAGCACATAATTCGGGTTATCAAAAAAAGTGTCTTCAATCGGATTGTGCTCGTTACTTCGTTACGTTCTTTCTTGTGCCTTTGAATGATAAGGGTAGTTTTTTATCGGAAGGGATGCAGCAATAAAATCGGACTCAGAGTATCTGAAGAGCACATAATTCGGGTATTCAAAAACAGTTATTCAAATCGGATTGTGCTGGTTACTTCGTTATGTTCTCTCTTGAGCCTCTGAACGATAAGGGTAGTTTTCATCGGAAGGGATGCAGCAATAAAATCGGACTCAGGGTATCTGAAGAGCACATAATTCGGGTATTCAAAAACGGTTATTCAAATCGGCCTGTGCTGGTTACTTCGTTATGTTCTCTCGTGAGCCTCTGAACGCTAAGGGTAGTTTTTTATCGGAAGGGATGCAGCAATAAAATCGGACTCAGAGTATCTGAAGAGCACATAATTCGGGTATTCAAAAACAGTTATTTAAATCGGATTGTGCTGGTTACTTCGTTACGTTCTCTCTTGAGCCTCTGAACGATAAGGGTAGTTTTTCATCGGAAGGGATGCAGCAATAAAATCGGACTCAAGGTATCTGAAGAGAACATAATTCGGGTATTCAAAAAACGTGTCTTAAATCGGATTGTGCTTGTTACTTCGTTACGTTCTCTCTTGAGCCTCTGAACGATAAGGGTAGTTTTTCATCGGAAGGGATGCAGCAATAAAATCGGACTCAGAGTATCTGAAGAGCACATAATTCGGGTATTCAAAAACAGTTATTCAAATCGGATTGTGCTGGTTACTTCGTTATGTTCTCTCTTGAGCCTCTGAACGATAAGGGTAGTTTTCATCGGAAGGGATGCAGCAATAAAATCGGACTCAGGGTATCTGAAGAGCACATAATTCGGGTATTCAAAAACATTTATTCAAATCGGATTGTGCTGGTTACTCCGTTATGTTCTCTCTTGAGCCTCTGAACGCTAAGGGTAGTTTTTTATCAGAAGGTATGCAGCAATAAAATCGGACTCAGAGTATCTGAAGAGCACATAATTCGGGTTATCAAAAAAAGTGTCTCAAATGTGATTGTGCTCGTTACTTTGTTACGTTCTTTCTTGTGCCTTTGAATGATAAGGGTAGTTTTTTATCGGAAGGGATGAAGCAATAAAATCGAACTCGGAATGTCTGAAGAGCACATAATTCGGGTTTTCAAAAACAGTTATTCAAATCAGATTGTGCTGGTTACTTCGTTATGTTCTCTCTTGAGCCTCTGAACGATAAGGGTAGTTTTCATCGGAAGGGATGCAGCAATAAAATCGGACTCAGGGTATCTGAAGAGCACATAATTCGGGTATTCAAAAAACGTGTCTTAAATCGGATTGTGCTCGTTACTTCGTTACGTTCTCTCTTGAGCCTCTGAACGATAAGGGTAGTTTTTCATCGGAAGGGATGCAGCAATAAAATCGGACTCAGAGTATCTGAAGAGCACATAATTCGGGTATTCAAAAACAGTTATTCAATTCGGATTGTGCTGGTTACTTCGTTATGTTCTCTCTTGAGCCTCTGAACGCTAAGGGTAGTTTTTTATCAGAAGGGATGCAGCAATAAAATCGGACTCAGAGTATCTGAAGAGCACATAATTCGGGTATTCAAAAACAGTTATTCAAATCGGATTGTGCTGGTTACTTCGTTATGTTCTCTCCTGAGCCTCTGAACGCTAAGGGTAGTTTTTTATCAGAAGGTATGCAGCAATAAAATCGGACTCAGAGTATCTGAAGAGCACATAATTCGGGTTATCAAAAAAAGTGTCTTAAATCGGATTGTGCTCGTTACTTCGTTACGTTCTTTCTTGTGCCTTTGAATGATAAGGGTAGTTTTTTATCGGAAGGGATGCAGCAATAAAATCGGACTCAGAGTATCTGAAGAGCACATAATTCGGGTATTCAAAAACAGTTATTCAAATCGGATTGTGCTGGTTACTTCGTTACGTTCTCTCTTGAGCCTCTGAACGATAAGGGTAGTTTTTCATCGGAAGGGATGCAGCAATAAAATCGGACTCAGAGTATCTGAAGAGCACATAATTCGGGTATTTAAAAACAGTCATTCAAATCGGATTGTGCTCGTTACTTCGTTACGTTCTCTCTTGTGCCTCTGAACGATAAGGGTAGTTTTTCATCGGAAGGGATGCAGCAATAAAATCGGACTCAAGGTATCTGAAGAGCACATAATTTGGGTATTCAAAAAACGTGTCTTAAATCGGATTGTGCTCGTTACTTCGTTACGTTCTCTCCTGAGCCTCTGAACGATAAGGGTAGTTTTTCATGGGAAGGGATGCAGCAATAAAATCGGACTCAGAGTATCTGAAGACTACATAATTCGGGTATTCAAAAACAGTTTTTCAAATCGGATTGTGCTCGTTACTTCGTTACGTTCTCTCTTGTGCCTCTGAACGATAAGGGTAGTTTTTTATCGGAAGGGATGCAGCAATAAAATCGGACTCAGAGTATCTGAAGAGCACATAATTCGGGTATCCAAAAACAGTTATTCAAATCGGATTGTGCTGGTTACTTCGTTACGTTCTCTCTTGTGCCTCTGAACGATAAGGGTAGTTTTTCATCGGAAGGGATGCAGTAATAAAATCAGACACAGGGTATCTGAAGAGCACATAATTCGGGTATTAAAAAAAAGTGTCTTAAATCGAATTGTGCTCGTTACTTCGTTATGTTCCCCCTTGTACCTTTGAATGATAACGGTAGTTCTTTATCGGAAGGGATGCAGCAATAAAATCGGACTCAGAGTATCTGAAGAGCACATAATTCGAGTATTCAAAAACAGTTATTTAAATTGGATTGTGCTGGTTACTTCGTTATGTTCTCTCTTGATCCTTTGAATGATAAGGGTAGTTTTTCATCAAAAGGGACGCAGCAACAAAATCGGACTCAGGATATTTATCGAACATATAAATCGAGTATTTAGAAACAGTTGTTTAAATTCGATTGTTCTGGTTACTTTGTTACCTTCTCTCTTTATCCTTTGAACGATGAGGGTAGTTTTTGATCGGAAGGGATGCAGCAATACAATTGGTCACAGGTTATTTAACGAGCATATAATTCGTGTATTCGAAAATAATATCCAAAGATATTGAACTTGGTTTTTCTGCCTATAACGGTATGTTCTATTTACGTTTCAAACTGTCATGGTCGGTTTCAAGTCCAAGGGTTGTTCTGATAAAATTTCCAATTGCATATTTCAAAAGCACTAAAAGAGCACTAAATCGCTGTGTTGTTTAAAAAAAAAAAAACTTGTTTTTTTTATGTGGCTGTGCTAGCTTTTTTTAAAGCTGGCACAGCCACTGATTTCTCAAAAACGGTAAAAGCACAAAAATCGCGACTACAGCAATAAATTAGCACAAAAAGAGCACTAAATTCTCATCTAAGTTAGAAGCGATTGTGCTCATTTGGCTGTGCTAACTTTATAGACCTGATTTTTCAAGTGCCAAACGAATGGCAAATAGAAAAAGCTACTGAGACACCTCTAAAAAATATCGCACGTATCCCTCCTTTCACGACGTTCAATATTATAGTAAAAACTATGATTTCATTAAGGGGGAGGTAAATTTAAAAAATTAGATTTAATTTCGGACCAGCCGAATCTATGGATATGTAATGCGCGGCGCGTTCTCGGCGCCCAGCAGCCGCTTATTAAATAGACGTTGGCATTAGCATTTTACGAGGGCGATTTGCATAATAAACGAGCCGGGCCGCGAGAGTCAGAAGGGAGTCGGTATAAGCTACGTTGTGGTAGTTTCTCGGTTGTAAACGGAACAGATAAAAAGAGAGAGATAGAGAGAGAATCAGAGAAGTTTGATACTCTTTTCGCGCGTCCTCTCGCACGAAAAACTGCGATGAATCGGGCTTGACGAGTGAGAGAGGGAAATGTAAAAAACCCAGAGAGAGGAAGAGAGAAATGAAAGGGAATCGAGGGAGAAAAAAGAGGAGGCGGGAAGGAGTTCGGTGCGCTCGTGCAAAGAGAGAAAGAGGGCGAGGACGAGAGAAAGGGCTGCAGAGGGATATTTTAATGGCGAGAATAAAGGATGAAAAAAAAAAATTTGAAAAAACGACGAATCCGAGCTACGAAGAGAAAGAGAAAGAGGGAGAGGGGAGGAGAGGGAAGAGAGGAAGAAAATTAAAAAGACGAGAGGCGTGATTAACGCGACTTTATTGCAGCAAGAAAAGTCATTTCGCCGCTTTTTTAGCCTGATTTCAAATTGCCTTGTGAGAAAGATATATTCATCAAGACGTCTCGTTCCTTGATTGAAACGATGAGGGATAAACACCTGCGTAATATGCAGGCATATAGATGGCAAATTTTGCGGGTTTGCGACGTATTTACACGCTGGAAATGAGAAAAGTGTGAAAAGTCATATCAAGAGACGCGGCAGCGTTTCGACGCCAAGTTTATATTTACAACTCGAAAGTAGGAAAGGACAGATAAAATTTTGCAGTTTAAAACCACGAATGTATTTGTCAAAGTGCAACGTATCTTTGACGACAAAAATGCTCCTCTCGATGGATTTGCCTTGAGATTAATTAGAGAAATTGAAGGATGAAGATTTTTATTCATTATTTAACTCGTTTAACTTAAATAATGAAAATTAAGTAATGAGGACCAAATCGACAAGATGCTGAAATTTGCATCATTATAATGCAACGGCAATTGTTTGTTTACTGATAAAATTAAATCTTTTTAAGAAACTTTTCAATTCAAATATGTTTGAAATGTACACTCTCGTCCAAAAGTTTGGAAATACTCATCCCGATTCCGCTCCGCATGAAAAGTTTCACTACTCTTTTAAAAATGAAGCTATCTCAATTCAACAAGCGGCATTTCAAAGGGGACGTATTCAGCTTCATTTCGCTTTTGCCAAAAAAAAAAATTTCGATGTTTTTTGAACCTTTTACGTTCTTTGAAACATGGTCGTTTTTTGGCGCACGACCCATGAAATTTTTCAAAAACTGTTTTCCGCATGAACAACTTGTGCGGGGGAGTATACGCTTCAATTTCGTTTTTTAAAAAGTTTCGTACGATTTTTTTTCGGAAAAAATTTCAGATTTTTGCAAAAAACGATCATATTTATAAAATGAAGCGTAACTCTAAAACTACTGGGCTGTCACGAAATCACGCAGAGGACAAAAAGTTGCATGCAATTATTTTGAATTCAATGAAATTTTTTCAGATTTTTTTTTCAAAATTTTTTTTTCAAAAATTTTCCCTGATGAGATATTTTTTCATTTTAAACAATCGCATCTCTTTCCTCACCTACATGAATTTTCGATAAAAAAGACATGTCGATAAGGTTTTTCAATGAAAAGACGTGTAAATGAGGTAAGAGACCCGATTGTTTGAGATACAAAAATATCTCGTCGACAGGAAAAAATCTCGAAAAAAAAATGTTGAAAGAAATTATGAAAAAATTCCATTAAATCCAGAATAATTGTATGCAACTTTTTACCCTTTTAGTGATTTCGAAAAAAACCCGGTGATTTTAGAGTTACGCTACATTTGATAAGTATGGTCGTTTTTTTACGAAAAATTGAATAATTTGGCGGAAAAAAAATCGTACGAAACTTATTAAAAGACGAATTGAAGCTTATACTCCCCTCCACAAGATTTTCATGTAAAAAACAGTTTTTAAAAAATGTCATGGATCGTGCGCCAAAATTTCAACGCCAAAAAAAAGCCAAAAAATATGACCGTGTTTCGAAGGGCGTACCGAGGTCAAAAAAATTCTGAAAAAAATTTTGGAAAAAGCGAAACGAAGCTGAATACGTCCCCTTTGAAATGCCGCTTGTTGAATTGAAATATCTTCATTTTTAAAAGGGCAGTGAAACTTTTTGTGCGGTGCGGAATCAGGTGTTTCCAAACTTTTGGACGGCAGTGTACTTTATTAAGGATTTGGAATATCAAATACAAAAACAAACGTAAGCAAACAAGTAAAACGTAAACCTCATTAAAAATGAATTGAATGAACTTATTATCGTTGCATTGCAAGGATGCAAACTTCAAAATCATATCGGAAGGTGCGATTACAAAGATGGAAGGAAAATGGATTCAATGGAGAAAAATCTCCATTGAATCCATTTTCCTTTTTTCCATTTTCAATCGAGAATCAAATCAACGTGTCTGACAGAGGTGCAAGTACACCCAGAAAAAAGATCTAGTACATTTAACTAAATCCTAGTCAAGCCAAATAATTTTTTTCAGTTGTAGGCCGGCCTATTACAACTCTATTCATGTCAACGACATTTTTTTTTTGAATGACCTACTGGGAAAATATATTGCGGTCTAATAAATTTTTATTTAATATTAATAAATATTATTTCAAACTGAACAAATATGTATTTAAATGAAATAATTTTGTTTTTAATATTTACACAATATATATTTTTGAACATTTCAATCTTTGAACGTATAGCTACACATTTGAAGTTTACAATTTCGTTGAGCTTCGTCCTTTCTTTAACAGAAGGAAAAAGACCCTTTTTTATGGGAATCCTTTTCGGGGATCCGACCATCTTGCGTTTTGCCGCAATGTTCAATGTATTTGATATCCATACTGAAAAATAAGGATATCAAACATAGACGAGCTTGGAAAGGATATAGGCGTCGAGAGGCAGGTTCGCTTGCGCGAGAGGTAGCCACCTGGCGGATTTTTGGGGTACTGACAAATCTGCAGATATGATCGGATGAGATTACGGGTGAATAGGTATTTAGTAACAACGAATAGAATTATTCTTTAACGCCTGTTTCTCGATGACAGGGAATTCAAATAAATAAATATAGTGGAAGTAAATATCGCCCGAAATGGGATGGAAAGAAAATTTTCTCTAAAGTAACTAAAAAATAATCAAATAAACGATTATAGTACCTACGACTAGATCTTTTTTCTGGGTGTAGAAAGAGCGAATGGGGTGGAAAAAAAAGAGAAGGGAAGCCAGTAAAGTCGGGAGAGAAACGAGGGACTCTGCGCGCGGTCGGTTGCAGCACATTTCTGCAGTAGCTCTCTCGCAAAAGGATCGTCTCTAGGTCACTGCCCAACGAAAGTTACGTCAGGTTTCGATATGGTAATACTGCATTCCAGCCTCGACACCTTTGCCAGTCGATCTCTCGATCTCTCTCTCTCTCTCTCTCTCTCTCTCTCTCTCTCTCTCACACACACACACACACACTCCCTTTCCCTCTCTGAAACCTCCCTCTTTTGCCTCTCTCACTCTTCATTTTTTCTCTTCTCTTTTTTTACCTCCTCCTCGACTCTCTCTCTCTCTCTCTCTCTCTCTCTCTCTCTCTCTATCTCTTTCTCTCCTTCCATCGTACTTCGTCCTTACGAGCCGTTATCTTGGACGTGAAAGCGCGAATGAATCGGCAATGTGCACTTACGGAAATTTCATTCGGTAATAAAGATTATAAAATGGGACGATAAAAATTAACGATTATATTCGATTATGGGAGTCGTATATCAGGTAAAAGTAGCCTCTAGGGCACGCAAAGGGTGGTCTTTCACGGTCGCCCCGAGGCAAATTGAGAGAAGAAAATCTCTCTTTTTCTGTGTCTTCAGCCTCGTCGTCCATTTTCCTCGCCTACCTTCGCGCGATTGAGATCTTGTATTAAAAACACCAAAATATCGTCTGGGTTACGTCAAATCCCTATTTTTCTGGTTGGTTAGATTTTTGATGAAATAATTCATTATCAAGTCTCGCTTTAATTATGGGCCGTAAAATAAAGGCGTTGTCTCTGGGTCACATTTTTTAACGATTTTTCTATATCTGAAAAAATAATGTAATTACCCTTTTTTATCGTTGGAACGGCGATTTATTTATTACCTTATCGTTTTTTAAATTGTCGTTGAAATATTTTTCTTTTTTTGGGGCCCACGCGAGGACCCATCGATTTGTCGTCGCCAAGGCTTTATCGTCGTACGCGCGTAACTCTACTAATTGCGCGTGTGCGATATTTTCTTGCGTCACCTTCGTGTTCTTTTTTGTAATTTTTTTTTTTCGGTATCTCAAGAGTCGAGAGACGAAAGTACAGTAGAAATCCTCAAAATTCAGCTTTAAAGGACCTTGTCGTTCTCATATTAATTCTCCCATTTTGGAACAGCTGACGAATATTATCTGTTTATTTATTTATTCATCTATAATTATCATTCATTATTTATTATTTATTATCATTGTTATATTTTATTGCCATTATCAAATCGCGTTGACGAAAAAATTAAAAGTAAATAATTGCAAAGATTCTTACTGATATAGCCAAATAAAAGTCTTGGAAACGATCAAGAGTTTTCTTTTTTTTATTGATTAATCGAGATCTATAATGATCGAGGATTAATCTGTCTTGCAATGTTCGTGAAGATAGAAAAAAGTGGGGCAAAATTTGGATAAAAAATAAATTTTGATAAAAAATATCCTTTTGAATTTTAGTAAAAAAAATAAAAATACATTTTTAAGATGAGGAACCTGATTTTTATCGATTTTATGGATCAGCTGACGAATAAAAATTGGGCTACTGATATAAATTTTCAAGTGGGAATATTTTTGTTTTTCACTTTTCAAAATCTATTTATCAAAAAAGGGACTGAAAATTAAATCGCAAATCGTCCTAAATCGTCCTCGATCGATGGATTTTTAAAAATCCATCCTTAGTTATTTTTATCATGATTTATGTTGTGCAATTTTTTTTTTTTTATTTCGACTAAAAATGGATAATTGGAAAGAGATACGGATGAATTTATGATTTTAGGAACGATCATATTTTGGTAACGAGAACAATAATGTAACAATTTAGAGGATATAGTATTTTTTTAACAATTTTAAGCTATCTATGATTGATTTTCATTTATTTCATCAGATGAATCAATTTTCTTTTCAGTTAATTTCCAAGTGCAGGTATGAATAAAAAAAAAAGATTTATCTAGATTAAATATATACGTAAACGTGTTGTAGATCGTTTTTAAATTGTACTGTTTTTCATACAAAACAGCAAAAAATTCAAATTTCAATTTTTTTTTCAAAAACCTTCGTTCGATCACGAATAGATAAAATTTGTTTTTTTAATTTCAAATAAAGCTATCCGATCTGCTAAATTTTTTTCATTTTTCAATGAAAAATTTATAGAATATCAATCAAATATTGCTCTTTCGTATAGTTGAATTTTCGAATAAAATTTGTATTCATCATATTTAATAAAAACAAGCTTTTATTAGTTGTTAATAAAAAATAACTAAAAACTTAAAAATAAAGCTATTCCGATTGGAAATAGGTTTTCAAATAAAAGCATGTTTCACCCTCTTTTTTCTCTTGGTGTTAAAATGTAACACGCTTTTATTTGAAAATTATTTCCAATCGGAATAGCTTTATTTTTAAATTTTTAGTTATTTTTTATTAACAACTAATAAAAGCTTGTTTAAAAAAAAATTTCGTTTGTTTATTTTTTACTTTTTAGTATTTATGATGTTAAATAACTAGTTTAGTAATGTATATCTAGTTTCGCATAATTTGTCAGACAAAATTATTTCACACAATTAATTTGCAAAATTTTTCTGCAAAATTTATGCAAAAAAATGTTTTCAAAAAATTTTTCGGAAAAATACTGTTGCGCAAAATTTTCATAAAGAAATGTTGTAAATTGCTTAAAACCATTTTGTAAACAAAATTTAGCAAAATAATTTTTTTGCAAACAATTTCGCGAAACATTTTTTTTGCAAAAAATTATGCGAAACATTTTTGCATGCGGGACAGGTGAAGCTACATAAATAAAAAAGCTTTTAAAGAATATATGCTCTTTTTAACCTTCGAAATCCATGTAATCTTTTAAATAAACAATTTTAGATACATATTAAACCAATAAATAAATAATACAAATTAAATTAATAAATTCAAAAATATTTGTTGAATTCAAAAAAAATTCTTTGCAATATGCTAATTTATTTGAAACTAATAAATCGCTTTTTCAAGATGCAAGTGCGAAACAAGAGGAAAAAAAGGGATAGAATCTACTACAAAGTAGGCAAATGTTTGCTGCGGGAAAAAGATTGACGCAGTATTGATAAAATCGTTCTCGCCAAACGGGGAAGACAATAAATCACTGACGATAAATTATACCGATATAATAATAAATTTAAACTCGGCAAAATAAAGAGGCAGTTAATAAGAGCATCCCTCGCGACGGTGTGGAAAAAATAATAAATAAATAAATAAAATAAACGTACTTTTAATGGATCGACGAAGATGTGGGTGTTTTTAATCATCGGCGAGGGGAAAAATTCATTAAACAAAATACACAACAAACACAAGAGTGTATCTCCCGGCTTGCGCGGGAGCGAGAGATTTCCTTCGCGGAGTTATCGGGATATTCGATCGATCGTAATCTCGCTCGGGCGATCGATTCGAACGAGAGAGGCTCGGATTGGAAAAAAAGGCAAATGAGAAAGAGTTTTCTGCGCCGAGCGAAGAAGAAAAGAGCGACTGAGAAAGTGGAAGCTACGAGATAAAGGAAAATATATCGACGTACAGGCTATTCCATGCTGAATCGATCAATGAACTTCATTTTTCATAATCAAAACCTCCGAAAATATCTGATCCTGACCCACAGCTTTTTTTGTCAATATATCAATTTTCGTATAATTTTATATCTTATTGATTTTAATTTACGTATTACTTTTAATTTACACTTGCAAATTTTTCACCCGTTTGTGATAATTTATTGACGAAATAATTTGATAGAATCTGTCGTTATTTTGTTCCAATTCAAGCGGCAAAATTTTTTATTCAATTTGTTTACTTTCCAATTTTTATTTATTTCATTAATGTTAATATAATTTTATATCTTATCAATTTTAGTTTACACTTTTTAAAAAATTGCAGATGTTTGTAATCCCTCATTGACAAAATAATTCCATTGAATCGTCCGCTATTTTGTTCCAATTTAAGTGGCAACATTTTTTATTCAATTTGTTTACTTATTAATTTTCATTAATTTTCATTAATTTGATCTTATAAATTTTAATTTATACTTTATAATTTTTTCGAGTGTTTGTTATCGCTCATTGGAATAAATAATTCAATTGAATCTGTCGTCAATTTGTTCGCCAAAATCGTGAATAAAAAATCAAATTTTTGCCACTCGATTTCTACCTTTTTTCGATTTTGCACAGAATGCCCCGTGTAAGTTGCATTACGCGGACAAACGTCGACGAGGAATAATTGAGTTGCGCTTTATGGAGTTTACAATGCGTAAAGATCGTTGTTTAGCTCGAGCCTCTCGCCGCATGCTAAAAGATATCCCGAAGATAAAAGATCGTCCGGTAAATAATATAATGGCCGAGGCCAACAGAAGCTTTTCCTCCACCGAGAGCTTGCAAGCATAAGGACGAAAAGCCGTGGGATTCAGCGAGAAAAATTGCGGGACTTGCGCCGTTTTGTACGCCAAAGTTTCGACGCCTACAAACTTGGATTGTGATAAAAATGCGAAGCGATAAGTATACTCTCGGGTTGCCTATAAATAATAATCTAATATAACGTATATTATTCACTGCGACGTGCCGTGAAGTCGGAGCAATCTCCGCTCTGTAACGAGGCTAGATATAAAAAAAAACGTATCTTGAGGGCTGTTTCAACGCGGGCTCGAAAAATAAAATATACGCACTGGAGGGATAAAAAATATTTATATCACTCAGTACAATAATGGACGCTTTTACGTCCGCAAGCGGACGTGAAAAGGTCCATATTGCAACACGTGATGTAATGTACTATTTATCATCGCTTCTGATCATCGAACAATTATGAAATATGCGAAATCACGTTTAAACAAGTCGTAATTTTGAATAATTTTAATTTATTTTATTACCATTACTGTCATTATCTGTTTATTTATTTATTCATCTATAAGGTAAATGTCTCAATTATTGAACAGCTAAGGATCTGGGGATTGAATTCGATGAGAAAAAAATATAAAATCAAGAAAAAAACCATCGCTTTCGTGTTCAAATGATACTTTGATATTTTTACTTTCGAAAAACCACCCTTTAAATTATTTTTCAATGATTTCAAATGAAAAAAAAAGAATAACAATGCGAAGCATGTAAATGTCCCAATTATTGAACACTGGAAGTGCCTATGTCCCTAATATTGAACAGGCAAGTCCCAGTTATCGAACACTCTCGAGAATTCTTTTTCCGTTCTGAAAATATTATTTTGGGTACAATATTAAGAAATAAAAGCAAAATCAAACACTTGAATAATCTTTTATTGATCATGTAAAAATACAAAAATATATATTTAGTCTCTTTTGACAGGTTTTTGGTTCATTCGCATTTGGTTTATTTTTGCTTTTCAACTTGAACTTTATTTCATTTTTCTTTTCAGCTTCCTCGTTTTTATGTTCCGTTTTTGTTTGATTTTGTCGCAACTTTCTTGTTTTTCGACTGAAATATCGGAGAGCAAAAAATATTGAACATTCGTATTTTTAGGTTACATTTAGGTTATATTCTCTTTTTACTTTCCTTTTTATGTTTATTGCACGAAAATACAAATAAAAAATATATTTGACGATCTTAGAGTTATTATTAAAAGAATAAAGGTACGTTTATTCAGGAACTTACAGTTTTTGTTTGAATAGATCCGATTCACACGATCAATAATTGGGACCTGTTCAATAATTGAGACATTTACTTCAATCATCATTCATTATTTATTATTTATTATCATTATTATATTTTATTGCCGTTATCAAATCACGTTGACGAAAAAATTAAAAGTAAATAATTGCAAAGGTTCTGACTGATATCGCCAAAAGTCTTGGATCAAGACTTTTATTTTTTTTATTGATTAATCGTGATCAATAATGGTCGAGGATTATTTGTCTTGCAATATTCGTGGATATAGAAAAGAGTGGGGCAAAATGGAACTTGGCACAATTCTCTAAGACTTTCAGAGAAAACGAAAATTTGAAAAATTTGGATAAAATAGAAATTTTGAAAAAAAATATCCTTTTGAATTTTAGTAAAAACAAAAAAATTTTAAGATGAGATTTTTATCGGATATTCATCCTGGAATAGTGTTGATAATCCGAAAATAAAATTTTCAACAATTATGCACAGAGGTATAAAAAAAGGTAACAAATTTGTTAAATGCGGCTATGACTAATCGCCCTTCGTCGCGCGTATAGCGCCAATTACACGTTTGCGGCGACTAATTAATTAGTCAGTAGCGCTAAAATTCTTCGTGAGATGTTACATCGGTGGGAGGAGCGGAGCAAAGTCGTGAATTAGTACCATGTGCCCTTTACATCCAGCATCTCTCTTCCCAATCTCTTCTACAGGTATATATAAAGGCTATTCCGTGTCAACTCGATCAACGTTTAACTCCAATTCGATGAAAAGCATTATTACATTTTTATTAATTTTTTGTCTCTTTTCTAACAAACACTCAAATTAGAAAATCACCAAAAACTAGGATTTTATTTTCTAATTTAAGCAATAAAAAAAAAAATGATTTGAAAAATAGTGCTTTGAAGAGCACCATTTTTTAAATCATAAATAAATATTTTATTTTATTATTTTTATAATTTTATAATTTTATTTTATAATACATCATTTTTCAAAAATAAATAAATAAATAAATTTTAAAAATAAATAAAAATTAAGTTACTAAAATTTGGTCATGGTTCATTAATGTTTATAACATCCGCAGGCTTTTCAGATTTACATTTTAGGCCTCCATTGTTGAATTTTTTGAAATTGAAAAAAAAAGTTGTACTGCTTATTCGAGCCAGTGAAACCCAAACAAAAAATTATGAACCTTATCTGAGAGCGTTGGTATTTGATGCTGGTCAAATCTACATGGAATTGCCCATATGTGTATGAGTTTATCGTTACCTCTCGTTTAATGCGATGAGTTACACGTATGCACTAACACATAGCGCACAAAACGCGTTAACGGTTAAGCCGGGCGATAATTGCTGCCCACCAATCAACCACCGCGTGGACCAATGTCGGGTAATTAGTAATTATTACTAATTAAGGGGGGACACGCGCACCGTAAATCGAGGCACGCGGGTGCGTGCGAGGGTTGCCCCTCCCTTAAGAGGGAGTGTTTTCGCTGCCGGCAGCGAAGACGCGGGATGAGCAGGGTCAAATTAACCCACGCTTGGACCACGCGCCCACATTCGGGGTTTCATTTTTTTTTTTTTTTTTTTCTTCAGAAAGTAGACCCTCCGGTCTTTGCTTACCGAAGAATCTTTCAAACGTTTTGTACAACCGAGGAGCAAAGAATCGTGCTACACTTTTGTTTTCAATTATTTTTCTGTGTCCAATTAGCTCGGGACTCCAAATGATTTCTCATTGGAGAATGAGCAGCACTTTTCAATTTGGTTTAATTTTTCTAAATTAGTAATTATCGCCTTACATACGGCCAGAATTTTTGAAAATTGATTTTTTTATGTTGATTATTATTTTCGGTCGTTTTAGACTCGTTTTAGTAAAAGTTCACAGGAAATTTGAGATTGAGAATTTGAGAACATACCGAATTTTCAGAATTCTATCATCATTACTTCAACCTCCTTAAGGGTTAAAATAACAAACAATGAGAAAATTCTGAAAATTTGGTATGTTTTTGTATGAGGTATTTAAGCGGTTGTGAAAAAATTTCACGACGATTATGAAGCTCGTTATTAAGAAATTAACGTTTCGTTGAAAACATTTTTTTAAACAAATAACAAAAATATTTATCGATAAACTTCGTTTTCTTTCCGTTGCTTTCAGTATATTATGGATATTAAAAAATTGAGAGGTCAAAAAAAAAACTTATCGCAAAGTTATATTAGTTTCCATAAGACTACATTTTATTTTATTTTATTTGTTAATCTTAATTATTCGATAACGAGATTCCGAATCGTCGTGAAATTTTTATACGACCTCTTAAATCATATCATACTTGCAGAGGGTTTTTTTTTAGATGCCAAACAATACATTTTGCATTATATCGAAGAAAAAAAAATTAGTCATTTTATTCGACCTATATCCTGATTTTCTGATGTAAATAATTAATAACTCAAGAACGCTTCGCAATTGCAAGATATTGCACTTAAACTTTGTACAGAATTAATATAGCTATCAAGGTCGTTTGGTATTGAATTTGACGAAAATCGATCGAAAGATTAAATTTTTATCAAATTTTGAATTTTTCGAAAAATAGCGTAAACGCTCTAACTTGCACCATTTTCACGACATAGCAGTGAAACTTTACAAGGAACTAGTATAGCTATCAAGGTTGTTCGCTATTGAATTTGGCGAAAATCCATCGAGGGATTAAAATTTTATGAAATTTTAAATTTTTTGAAAAATAGCGTCAACGCTCTAACTTGTGCATTTTTCAAGATATTGCACCGAAACTTTGCACAGAGCTAGTGTAGCTATCGAGAATGTTCGTTATTAAATTTGGCGAAAATCGATCAAATGATTAAAACTTTATCAAATTTTTTTTTTTAAATAGCGAACTCCAACTTCGGCTATTTGTGAGATATTCTACTGAAATTTTGTTAACTCAAAAAAAGATCTAGTACATTTAACTAAATCCTAGTCAAGCCTAATAAATGTTTTTAGTTGTAGGCCGGCCTAATCTCTATTCATATCAACGAAATTTTTTTTTTTTGAATGACCAACTAGGAAAATATATTGCGATCTAATAAATTTTTATTTAATATTAATAAATATTATTTCAAACTGAACAAATGTGTATTTAAATGAAATAATTTTTTTTTAATATTTACACAATATATATTTTTAAACATTTCGATCTTTGAATGAGCTACACATATGAAGTCTACAATTTCGTAGAGCTTCGTCTTTTCTTTAACAGAAGGGAAAAGAAAAAATACCTTTTTTTATGGGAATCCTTTTCGGGGATTCGACCATCTTGCCTTTTGCCGCAATGTTCAATGTATGAAATATCCATACTGAAAAATAAGGATACCAAACATAGACGAGCTTGGAAAGGATTTAGGCGTCGAGAGGCACGTTCGCTTGCGCGAGAGGTAGCCACCTGGCGGATTTTTGGGGTACTGACAAATTTGCAGATATGATCGGATGAGATTACGGGTGAATAGGCATTTAGTAACAACGAATAAAATTTTTCTTCAACGCCTGTTTCTCGATGACGGGATATTCAAATAAATAAATATGGTGGAAGTAAATATCGCCCAAAATTGGATGGAAAGAAATTTTTCTTTAAAGTAACTAAAAAATAATCAAATAAGCGATTATAGTACCCACGACTAGATCTTTTTTCTGGGTTTACACATTCAAAACAGTGATCAAGGTTGTTCGGTATTGAATTTGGCAGAAATCAAATTTGGCAAGAAATAAATTCGAAAGAATTCGGCAAATTTGCACATTGATTACTCACACTGAGAAAAAAAATTGTTGAATGAACTAAATCTTTAGTTGCATACGCATGACTAAATATTTATTGGGTCTAACTAAATAATTAGTTTCTTGAATAATTCTGCGTTTTAGTTGACCAAAATATGATTCAGGTAAAAAAATTTAAGTTTGTACAACTAAATATTTAGTCGTGCGTATGCGACTAAAGATTTAGTTCATTCAACCATTTTTTTTCTCAGTGCATGTTTTTCGATAGTTAACAAAGCTTCTTTTACGAGGGCGCCAAATATGATCGCCTCATTTTGTGATTAAGGAAGCTGCGTCAACTATGGATAAAGATGAGGAAGCAATGTGCAAATGTCCAATTCTTAGGGTTTTTTAAAAATTAGAATTGAACGTTTTTTAAACGTCTAATTTAGATTCTAAATCCGTCAATTGGAAAAATCTCGTTAGGGGCACATCTCGCGGTTCTCAGAGTTGCTTTATAATACCGTCGATACACGAAATTGTGTGCATCCTCGTGCAGGGAGTGCATTAATGCACCGGAGTTGGCGCAACGAGTATAAGAGAAAAGGATCGTGCGCATTGGGATCGTTATCGAATCCTTGGAATCGACGCGGGTGCAGAATGCGCACACTGATACACGAGGGTACTTGCATAGGCCTTAACAAAAAGAGAATTAAAAAAAAAAAAAAGCAAGGAAGGAAGGAAGGAAGAATGATCTCTTGGAAAAAGTAACAATAAACAGAAAGAGAACGAGTGCGAATCTCGGTGGATCTCTTTCTCTCGCGCGCGCGCGGTCCCATTCAATGGGGGACCCTTATCGCGTTGAATCGTCTTAATAAATTGTCAGGCCCATTCTCTGTGCCTCAGAGCAGTCCTCTCCCCCCACTCCTCCTCTCCCTCCTCCAGCCCTTCCCTTCTCGCGGAGGGTTTTCTCCGCAGTGATACAAATGAATGCAATGCGGAGATAGGATTTCAAAGATGATCGTTCCTTGCAGGATGAACTATTTTTTTTTTTTCCATTTTGTACAACAAAATTAATTGATCATCGATGGAGATAAAGTGAATGATAAAAGCTGCATGATCACTTTTTTTTAATCGATATTACAACCGGAACGATAAAAAATAATTTCTTACTCCAATATGGAGTTACCTAATTACCTAAAAAGGGATAAGAACTTTTCGAAGTAAAAAAAAATATCTGCGACACCAAAACGAGTTCCCACAGGAATAATCAGGGGATTTCGACACGCCATTGAGAATTCTCAAATGTATCTTCATTGATAAAGCATTATCGGTATAATTTCGTCTTCCCCAAATTCTTATCGAATTAATGTCCCTCTTCGCAATGAAAGCCTTATCAAAATGGCTCCGTCCGAATGACGAACAGAAACCCAAAAGGCTTGTCATTTATATTGGCGAAAATAAAATGGAGATCGATCGATAAGGAATTGCGATAAACCTTTTTCTCACTGGCAAAGACACGACTATTTTTTTTTTTAATCGCATATCGCAATTCAGAAGCGAAAGAAGCAGCAACTTTTGCAACGAGAGAGAATGAAAGAAAGGGGAAAAAACTTTATCTCTCGGCGGGAACATTTTGCTGGCCCAAAGTATCGGCAACGATACTCGAAATAATTCCATCTCTCTATTTTCCTTTTTTGTTCCTCTTTTTTTTTTTAGCCTCTACCTCCGGAGTGGGGACTTTGCTCCTATCTGTGGGCTATAAGAGACGTTATACTCGACGCCGCCGCAACGTCGGTAACGAGTTTCGATTCCTCTCGACCAATTCTCAAGGGCCATACATCACTCCTTGAGTGCAAGTTCTCTCTCTCTCTCTCTCTCTCGCTCTCTCTCCTGTTTCCTCACTATCTCTCGCTCCTTCTCTCTTTTACAAGTACCATCAGGGAGATACAATGGCGAGGATTCTCCTCTTGCTTTCACGCATTGGCGAAAAATCTCTCTCTCCTTCGACTCTCGAGGTTCGCAACATCCCGCCAAACGATAAATATCTCATTGTGCGTTGCCCTCCCCCTCTCCTCGATTCGTTTATTCCTCTGCGAGAAAGAGATATCGCGAAACGGTAAAAAAAAAAAAAACGAACCTCGCAAGAAGTAGATTTTGCGAGTTAAAAAGTGACTCCGGCGCGGATCGAGAGCAGCGAAGAAAAATATCGTTTTCAATCAAGTTTGATAATCTCTTCGGTCATAGGAATAATTGCAATAATTGCATGGGGAAAAAATAATAGTGATTTATGGGTAATAAGAGGGGCCTTTCCAGCTGAAAATACTGTCGTATTTCGTGCGAAGCTACTTTTGAAGAATTAATGGAATAGCCCGTGAATT
The DNA here is from genome assembly GCA_946863875.1 of Alloplasta piceator. Lineage (NCBI taxonomy): Eukaryota > Metazoa > Arthropoda > Insecta > Hymenoptera > Ichneumonidae > Alloplasta > Alloplasta piceator. Next base: position 5,636,670 of record OX333073.1, on the reverse strand, counting down.
CTGAACGAGAAATATATGGTACGAAAATTTTATGCGAACTTTTTTCCGGATACATTATTTTACTACTACTATTTTTTTCTTGTAGTTCTATATATTAAGCAAAGTCGGTTTAATTTTTAACCATTTTTGTCGAAAAATAAAAAAGCTGTGAAATTTTTCGCAAAATTTGTCATTTTTTCAGTTTTTTTGGATATTTCAATTTTTTAATCATATTTAACTTTGATATTTTACCACAAAATCTGTATAACTTTGGAAAGTAACCTCTTAAGAAGTTTTAGAAAAATTTGCAAGGTAAAATTTTAAATGGTATATTTTTTATAAGAACTTTTATCGCTGGGGTACAAACGACCCCAGTGTGTCAAGTAAGTTATTCTGCAGAAGTGTGTCAAGTAAGGGTTAAATATGAGTAAGTGTTAAGTGTGGTTAAATGTAATGTATTTGAGTCTTAATTAAAGATTTAGGATTTTAAATGCCCAAGAAAAGTGTGGATTTCATAAAAAATAAATTTAAAGCAACTTTTTCTGCATCACAACGATTAAAAATTTAGCATAATTTACTGTCCCCGTCCAGAAATTTTCATTTTCGTTGAGTACAACTACAATATAAAATGAGTCAAAAATTTGTCAGAATCAAAAATAAATAATAAATTCATTGCATGGCAAGAGAAGCAAGTTTTTCCATTTTATTTTTAGTGAAATTTACGGTTCGATTGTGAATTCAATACTCCAAGTCCTTAATAAAAAAAACATCAAAATTTCTTTCAACGATTTTGTACTTTAACAAATTTTTAGGAGGACCAAATTTTATTAACAAATAAACAATTTCCGTGATATTAAAACTATGCAAACTTCAGTATCACATTCATAATAATCCATATGAATTTGTCCACGCTTTTTAATAATTCATAATAATTTAATAATTCAATTTATTTAATAATTTATAAATGAATTTCGCGTTTCTTTGCTATTTTTAAGGGCTGCATTATTTTAAAGGGAAACGTTCGTTGGAAGAGGAACGATATTTTTCATACACAAAAATTCATATATTTCAACGATTTTGTACTTTAAACATTTTTTAGGAGGACCAAATTTTATTAACGAATAAACAATTTCCGTGGTATTGAAACGATGCAAACTTCAGTATTATATTCATAATAATCAAAATGGATTTGTCCACGCTTTTTAATAATTCATAATAATTTAATAATTTATAAATGAATTTCGCATTGCTTCATTATTTTTGAGGGCTGAATTATTTTAAAAGGAAACGTTCGATGAAAGAGGAACGCCATTTTTCATAAACAAAGATAAATATATTGAGAGCCTTTAAAAAAATAATCAATAACAAAATATCGAAAACCAACAAAAAAATGGCCGCCCACAGATGATGACATTCGGTAAAATGGAATCTTCGACTTCATACATTTTTTTTTTCTTCCCTCTAAAAAATCCCTCCTCTCATTCGTTGAGAGTCTCTCACCCGCGACCTGTCTCGTCGCATCTACCTTTGGCGTGTCTTTGGAGCAAAAAAAGAGGGTATGATTGGAGAAGAAAAAAAATAAGGTGTGCGACGGGATCGAACAAAGAGAAAGAAGAAAGAGGGAATACCGCGTGGTATGCATGAGGGGGAGGCAAAGAGAAGAGGGGGGGGGGGGACATGTAACTATCCCGCAGAGATGACTCCGAGATCTGAGAGCAGAGAATTGAAGATCAAAAGCCCTCTTCTCTCTGTCTCTCGTGTCCTATTTGCGCCCGCGGAGGGCTTCTGTGATAGGGTGGCACGTATGTAAGAAAAAAAAATGAGCAAAAAAAAAGCTTCGTATAAATCACTAATTTATTAACGATCCAATTACGAATCGACGTCGACGATGTTTCCTCGTGATAGATCGTCGTCGCGATCGACGGGGTCGAGATCATTCTCCGTCCATTTTCTCTATACCGCTACGATCCGTGTATACAAACTTTCAAATACAAACCATACAGTATTGGCGATCGTTAAGTCGGAAATCGGCGAAGATCGTCGTCGTGGATTCTCCCCAAGAAAGAGAGAAAGAGAAAGAGAGAGAGAGAGAGAGAAGACGCTGAGATCGCGCAGAGTGGATCTTTTAATAATTCAACGAAGTGGAAAGAAGAGAGCGAAACTTGAGTGAGCGCAGAGCGCGCCGAGTCTACAGAGGCCGCCAACGCCGCTGTGCGGAGAGAGACTACCGCGCGATCTACCGCGCATCGATCGTGTGCGCGCGCACGCGTAAATTATGCGCGCTCGCCCTTGCGCTACGCGCTCCCGTCCCCTCATTCGCCCGCGACGCTGTAGCAGGGTTAGGGAGGGGTGGGGGGAGAGGTGAGGAGAAGCAAAAAGCTGAGGTTTGCTCGGTTTCTTCTTCGTACAGCGAGGAAAAGATCATATTTGTCTGTCCTCGTCGATCTCGTATTTCTCAGGGAAGTCGGTGAGCCGGCAAAAGGAATCTATCATCCCTCCTCTCCCCCCCCCCCATCCATGTGTTTATGTTTGTTTCTCAGATATGAGAGAATTCGATGAGAAACACATTCTTATACGGTGGATATAACGAATTGCTCACGGTGAAACTGACCCTTATTGGTAATGTACGCGGATGAAAGAGAGGAGAAAAATTTCTCAGCCGTTCTAGCAACTACTTTTATGACGATCATTCTAGAAAACGAAGATATAAAATATCGACGAGAAAAAACTGGTGGTAAAAAGCACAATTTCTTCTGGTGGATTATCATTTTACACGGAAATGCCGGTAGGGGAAGGCACTTTGATGATGTATATGATTGAATAATCTTGTTTTTCAGTTTTATGAACCTGGAAGGTTGGATTGTAATTATAATTTTTTAATACAAAATCTGTTATCAAAACTTTAGACGCGTTTTTCTCGAAACTACGTTTTCGAAATTTCGGGGAAGCACTTACTAAAAACAATTCAACCGATTTGGCTAAAAATTTTACCCGTTATTTTAGACACACATAGCTAAATAAATAACCTTCAAAACATTAAATTTTTCAATAATAAATGAATTTTTTAAACAATTTATAAAAAAAAAACGATTTCGAAGACCTTTTTGTTCACAAGTCCGCCACTTCGTTTTTTTTTCTTAAAATATGCATATTATAGGTTATAGCACTAGAATTAAGCCTAAAAATAAATAATCTCTTTGGATTTTTGGTTTCAGATGACTGCGGAAGGCTGTGTGCTTCCCCGAAACAAGTCACCTTTTTTCGAGGACTTCACTTTGGCGTACAAAATCATAAACAAATTCATGTAAAATTGAGTAAACAAAATTTTTTTTGTACTCTTCAAGATATAAATAACAACATGTAAAAATTTCAGAACGATCGCATTTTATTTCGTTATTTGAAAAAATTAATGGAAAAAGGTCGAAATTTCGGTCACCTTTTTTTCGAGGACTCCACTTTGGCGTACAAAATCATAAACAAATTCATGTGAAATTAAGTAAACAAATTTTTTTTTGTACTCTTCAAGATACAAATAACAACATGTAAAAATTTCAAAACGATCGCACTTTATTTTGTTATTTAAAAAAATTAATGAAAAAAGGTCGAAATGTCGGTCACCTTTTTTTCGAGGACTCCACTTTTCCATACAAAATTATAAACAAATTCATGTAAAATTTAGTAAACAATTTTTTTTGTACTCTTCAAGATATAAATAACAACATGTAAAAATTTCAAAACGATCGCATTTTATTTTGTTATTTTAAAAAATTAATGAAAAAAGGTCGAAATTTCGGTCACCTTTTTTTCGAGGACTCCACTTTGGCGTACAAAATCATAAACAAATTCATGTGAAATTGAGTAAACCAATTTTGTTTTGTACTCTTCAAGATACACATAACAACATGTAAAAATTTTAAAACGATTGCATTTTATTTTGTTATTTAAAAAAATTAATGAAAAAAGGTCGAAATGTCGGGCACCTTTTTTTCGAGGACTCCACTTTTTCATACAAAATTATAAACAAATTCATGTAAAATTTAGTAAACAATTTTTTTTGTACTCTTCAAGATATAAATAACAACATGTAAAAATTTCAAAACGATCGCATTTTATTTTGTTATTTAAAAAAATTAATGAAAAAAGGTCGAAATTTCGGTCACCTTTTTTTCGAGGACTCCACTTTGGCGTACAAAATCATAAACAAATTCATGTGAAATTGAGTAAACCAATTTTGTTTTGTACTCTTCAAGATACACATAACAACATGTAAAAATTTTAAAACGATTGCATTTTATTTTGTTATTTAAAAAAATTAATGAAAAAAGGTCGAAATGTCGGTCACCTTTTTTTCGAGGACTCCACTTTTTCATACAAAATTATAAACAAATTCATGTAAAATTAAGTAAACAATTTTTTTTGTACTCTTCAAGATATAAATAACAACATGTAAAAATTTCAAAACGATCGCATTTTATTTTGTTATTTAAAAAAATTAATGAAAAAAGGTCGAAATTTCGGTCACCTTTTTTTCGAGGACTCCACTTTGGCGTACAAAATCATAAACAAATTCGTGTGAAATTGAGTAAACAAATTTTTTTTTGTACTCTTCAAGATACAAATAACAACATGTAAAAATTTCAAAACGATCGCATTTTATTTTGTTATTTAAATAAATTAATGAAAAAACGTCGAAATTTCGGTCGTCACAGTGGGCAACTACCTTAAATATGATCAAAATCGAAGTAATCAAGTCAGAAAAAAAAATTAAAAAAAAATCAATTCGTGCAGCGAATAATTTCCTTGTTTCCGCTCGACGAAATTTTCCACACGAAAATAGTGCAATTCTTGGCATAAAAATAAAGATATATTAACCTCGATGCGTTACAAAACTCTCGAGTGCATATCATTATTGCAATATCCGTCGCATGTCTTCAAATTGCTGGCACACTGAGAGTGCAATAAAAAGAGCCAGATGCGAATAAAGCAGGTATGCATAAATAAATACAGATACATCGATATATGCGAAAAGCTGTAAGGAAATATATTGCAAGCGGTGTATACATATATGGGGCATTCCTTACCAAGTCGACCTGAGTGTGACCCTCGACCTCGCTGATTTCGTTTACGATTTTTTGTATGATTCTTCCAACTCAAAATAGCATTCAGAATTTTTTTCAGATTTTTAAAACCAAATTTGAGTACGTTATGATTTTTTGAGCATTTTTTTCGAAATCTCGAGGGCCGTAATTCAAAAATCTGAAAAAATTATCAAAAATCCTGTGTCAAAAATGAAAATTTTTGACCCAAAATTCATGATGTCCAGGATTTCCCTTCCACCTCGATTCTAGGTTTTTATGAAGAAAACGTAAAAAAAAGATGCAGAAATTGATCTACCGTGAAAAGTGGCTATTTTTATCGTTAACCAACAACTTCCAACAATAGTTGGTTAATTTCTGCATCTATTTTCTTTACGTTTTCTTAATAAAAACCTAAAATCAAGGTGGAAGCGAAAGCCTGGACATAATGAATTTTGGGTCAAAAATTTTAATTTTTGACACCGGATTTTTGAGAATTTTTTCAGATTTTTAAATTAAGGTCCTCGAGGTTTCCGAAAAAAATGTTCAAAAAATCATAACGTACTCAAATTTGGTTTTAAAAATTTGAAAAAAATTCTGGATGCTATTTTGAGTTGGAAGAATCATATGAAAAATCGTAAACGAAATCAGCGAGGTCGAGGGTTACGCTCAGGTCGACTTGGTATGCCCCATATATACATGGCACTGCTAACACGTGTAATGTGTATGTAGGAATATCAAGAGCTGTATTAATATCGAGGATCCGCCAACGCCATTCCCGTTTCACTCTTGCTGCAACCCGAGCGAGATGCATCTCGAGGGAACTCTCGGATCGAGAGAGAAGCGCCTCCACCTCGCGCACGATAAAATGTACACCTTTCCTCTTTCTCTATATCTCGTTATACGTGAATTGTCTCGTAAATAAAATTAATACGTCCAGGAGCAATAAAGAGCCAAGCCATGTAAAATGATAATCCTTAACGACTCAATCTCATTTCTCACGCGGTTTTGTGTCCTTCGCACTCGCAAGCGCGGGCTCTTATATGACCGGGAATAAGCTTTTTGACCGGGACTCGTGGCGATACAAACGACGAGTGAGATAGAGAGATTCGAGAGAGAGAGAGAGAGAGAGAGAGAGAAGACAGGAAATTAACGCGCGTAACGTGCGAAGAATAACTCGCAGAGAGGGAAAGAAAGGCGCGATAGTTCTTCGAGTAAATCGCGATTTGCTGTCTCTTCGTCGATATATGGGTCATTCCATGTCAAATCGACCAAGAGTTGGAATCAACCGGATGAAATTTGGTCGGAAGTTTTCGTTTTTGATAAAACGAAGTTCTACCACAGGAAAAAAATTAAATTTTTTTTTTCGAAAGTTATGCAAAAGTCAAAATTTCACAATTTTTCAAATCTTTCAAATATCTCGAAAACTATTATATAGTTACGAAAAATGTTCTTAATTCGTATTAAAGAGTATACTTGGAACTACGAAAAAAAAATATTCTGAAAAAATTTTTTGCAAAATGATGAATTTGGAGAATTTTATATTTTCAAAAATCGTGAAAATCCAAGTTCCGTATTAAATTTTTGGTTCATTTTTTTTTTGTATAATACCTTGTACTGATCTTAAAAGATCCTGTGATTTTCAGAAAGGGGTTTTTTGTTTTTTCAAAAATATGAATTTTCGAATTTTTAAAAATCGTGTAGATTCACGATCAACATTAAATTTTTGCCAATTTTTTTATTTATATAATACCTTGTACTGATCTTAAAAGATCTTGAAATTCGAAGGATGGTGTTTTGTTGTTTCAAAAATATGAATGTTTGAATTTTGGTAAAATTTTTTTTTTTCTTTTACCTCTCAATTAAGTAAAGTTGAGCAATCATGTAGTTTTGTATTTTTGAGCAGTAAAATTAAGTAAAAATAACAGTATTTTGGTGAACAAAAAAAATTTTTTTACCAAAATTCAAAAATGTATATATTTTTTAAACAAAAAAACACAATCCTCAAAATTTCAGGATTTTTTAAGATCAGTACAAGGTATTATATAAAAAAAAATTTAACCAAAAATTTAATGTTGATTGTGGATTTGGACGATTTTTAAAAATTCAAAAATTCATATTTTTGAAAAAACAAAAAACACCTTTCTAAAAATTTTAGGATCTTCTAAGATCAGTACAAGGTATTATATAGAAAAAAAATTGAACCAAAAATATAATACGGAACTTGGATTTTCCCGATTTTTCAAAATTCAAATTTCTCTAAATTCATCATTTTTCAATTTTTTTTTCGCAATATTTTTTTTCCGTAGCCCCAAGTATACTCTTTGAGATGAATTCAAAATGATTTTTCGTAACTATAATAGTTTTCGAGATATTTGAAAAATACACTTGAAAGATTTGAAAAATAAACTTGAAAGATTTGAAAAATAAACTTGAAAGATTTAAAAAATTGTGAAATTTTGAATTTTGCGTAACGTTCGAAAAAAAAATTACTTTTTCCTATGGTAGAACTTCGTTTTATTGAAAACGAAAACTTCTGACCAAATTTCATCGAAATTGAAAGGGGTCGATTCTAACTCTTGGTCGAATTGACATGGAATGACCCATATATGTGTGTATTAATGTTGGAGGAGGGACAACGGACATTATCAGGTCTTTTTTTTAGCACAGGGAGAGAAAGAGAGAGTGAGGATCGCGTTTGAACACGAGAAATCACGATATCACGACTGGAAAGTCTCTCTTTGAGCGAAAAAAAGTTCTCTCTCCTCTCCGCCTGAAGTTTGCGTCGAGAGATGGTCCAAAGTTGTCTCCTCTCTTTCAAAAGGATCGTAAAAACGTTATTCCGCAGTAAACATCACGCAGAGTCCGATTCCTGAGTCTCGCAAGGACGATTTCACTCCGCAGGACATTCGCATCGAAGCTTTGATTTCGAGCGTATCGCCGAATCTTCAGGAACGAATAATAAAAATTTCCTTCATTTTATCGTGCGGAGAAGGATAAAAAAAATAATGGAATTTATCGCCGATAAATGGATTTTGAAAAATATTCATGGAGATCAGGATCGATTTTTACAAGGCGTAAATCGAAAATTTCTGGAGGCAGGACCACATGCGACGTTTTTTTTTCACAAATTGTTGCTCGCGAATTGTTGTAAATAAATGGGAATTTATGATGGACGATCGAGAGGATCGATCGCGTCATTCATCGGATGAAGCATAAAAATGAAATTGTACGAAGGACGCTTCTTCGTCCTCCGATTTATGACGATCCTTTTTCCTCTTTCTCTCTCTTGAGCGCAATTTGGGAGAGAAGAGAGCGAGAGAGAGAGAGAGAGAGAGAGAGAGAGTTGCACGCTCGAGCTTAACGAATCGAAAAGTATGGTTATTAAAAAATAAAAAGGAGGGCCAGAGAGAGGGGGGGGGGGGAGGGAGAGTGGAAAGCCAAGGTAATTTTTGTATTTCGCAAGAAACTTCTGTCGAAAATTCGACGGAGATTTTCGGATGACGGTGGAGTATCGTTGTAATGCAATGAAAATTTGGTAATTTTTGAAAAAGTTCATCAAATTCATTTTTAATGATACCCTTTTCTCCTGCTTTTCAAATCTGGAGTCTTTATCAGTTAATAACCTGCCAATATTATCGGGAGAGAAAAAAAAATGAATCACCGAAAATTGCCTCATGGCGCGTTTCTCGCAGACTCTCGTATAATAATAATTCAGGCATCAATTTTTTTATTACCTCAATTTATTCTTCTTATTAATCACCCTCCCACTTGATTCGCATAACCCGCGCGTGCAGCAAGGATTAATAATCCTTCCCGAAAAAGTTTACTACTAAGTGAAAAATAATATTGAGAGGCTGAAAAAGCAAATCTGAGCTAATGGAGAACGAAAAAGCACAATACGAAAATAGATCATTCGATATATTGCAGTTTGGTGATGTAAGATCGGGTTTTTAAACTCGAAGAGCAATGAGTGGGAAAATTATTTCCCTGGCAATAGATCTGGAAGAAATTTGCGGACTCCTTTTTCTAGTTTTCGAATGATCGATTAAGCATTTTTTTGTTGACTTATATCAATGTACTTGGGGGAAGAATGAGTAGATAGGGCACCTGGGACGAAAATGCAACCCTCAAAAATTTTCGAAAAAAATTCTAGATTTAAAAAATTAAATGATGTTCAAGTTTAGATGCAATGCAAGGGAAATCAGTTTTTTCAATTTATTCGAGATTTACGTTTAGCTTGTGCATTTCTTAAGTAACTAGATAACCTGACTAGGTTCACCGTGTAGAGCACGCCAAGACGAAGAATTAGCTTTTTTTTAAATTGTTATACGACAAAAATTGGCTTAGTTATTACTGTTTTAAGGTGACCAATGATGGCTAGAATCTAGGAGCAATGCTACTGGTGAGCCGCGTGGTGGGGGTAACGGTGGGCGTGGCGTAAAAACCCCCACCAGCGGAATTTCTCCTAGATTCTAGCATTCATTGGTCAACTTTAAAAACATTGATAACTCAGCCAATTTTAATCGTACAAAATTTTTTAAAAAAGCAAATTTTTTGTCTTGATGCGCTCTACACGGCAAACCTAGTCAGGTTATCTAATTGCTTAACATCCTGTATAAACTATCGATAGATCGATACTGGAGAGAAAAGATCTCTCTTTAACATGTACATGGGGTATTCCACGTCAGAAATTTAGAAATTTGTATTTCATTTTAGGGGTTGCCCGAGCTATAACATCATTAAATTAAGGGAAAACAAAAAGAGGATCTTTTTTTAAATTAATGAAATTTTTTTCACGGGAACTACGGCCGAAAACAGATATTTTCGTCATAGTTCGATAATGGGCCAAAAATAATTACTATTTTTTTTTTGTATTTTAATTTTTTTTTTTATTAATTCTTATTTCATTGTTTCTTTTAGTGAGAATAACAACAACAAAAATATTTTTCTAGTGAAACTTTATTTTCTTTTTCTTGGTTCAAGGGTGAAACGACAGCATTTTTCGAAAATTTATTAGCTTCGCCGACCTGAAATCAAATGGTCGATTCAAACACAATTAAGAAATTAAAATACGAAAAAAATAGTAATTATTTTTGGCCCATTTTTGAACTATGACGAAAATATCTGTTTTGGACCCTAGTTTCTGTGAAAAAAATTCATTAATTTGGAAAAGGCCCCTCTTATGATTTCCCTCGATTTAATGACTCTTTAGATCGGGCAACCCCTAAAAAATGAAATAAAAATTTCTAAAAAATTTGAGATCATATTTCGGGCCAAACGAAACCCACGATTCATTGGACGTCAAAATCCGAGGGGGTGGGGTCGATGACCGCGTGATTTGACATGAAATGCCCCATATATAGATATATCGCCTTTTCACCGGTTTATTTTCAATTTTTTTTCTTCTTCTTCACCTTCCGGTCCCACACTGGGGGGGGGGGGGGGGGCTGCGGATCTCCCTCCCGCGATTCTTCGTGTCGAAAACTTGCGCCCACGCGATCTTCGACATTCGACCACCCGTTACGAACTTCTCGAGCTCTAAATATTAACGAATTCCGCATGAGGCACGCAATCACTCGCTCTCACGCGCAAAGTTCACGAAATTCACTCGCAAATGAATTTCATCCGGATGAAATATTTTACAATCCGCCTGGTTATACAGATATGTGGAAGCAAAAAAAAAATTGGGGCTTTGGACTGACGGGGTGAATGAACCATTCTTCTTCGCAAATTCTTTTTCTGGGGTCAGCATTCGATCCATTCAATTCTTGATTATGTAAAGTGAGTCTAGACTCCTAAATTTTCGTAACCCGGATTCCGATCGATTGCCGATGTGAGATATTCTTCCCAATCAAAATAAATAGTGTATGAAATTTATGCCAATCGAAAAAAATTTCTTTCCAAAAAGAAAAAAGTGGGCGGCACGAATTTCAGGCACTTTTTCTCGGGGAGGTTCTAGATTTGGACGGAGAAAATTTTAGGGTCATTGAACGTTGATACTATTTGTAAATAAAGGTTTAGCGGACAATTATGTCCATATTTGGGTCACTGAACGAATTAAGGGGATTTTGAAAAATCCTCTGTCAATCAAAAATCAAATGCTAATACCTTAGCGGACAATTGTGTCCATATTTGGGTCAGTGAAGGAATTAATGGAATTTTGAAAAATCCTCTGTCAACCAAAAATCGGATGCTAATACTTTAGCGGACAATTATGTCCATATTTGGGTCAGTGAAGGAATTAATGGAATTTTGAAAAATCCTCTGTCAACCAAAAATCGGATGCTAATACTTTAGCGGACAATTATGTCCATATTTGGGTCAGTGAAGGAATTAAGGGAATTTTGAAAAATCCTCTGTCCAAAAAAATCAAACCAAAAATCGATTGCTTCATTAAAATAGCTTCGAAATGATTTTTGGTGGGGCGGATTTTGATATTTTTCGATTTTAACGAAGAGCTCGCATCATCCCTGCATTCCCTGCATCAAAATGCCCCGTTTTACCGAACAAGCAGCCAACTCCTTACATGTCCTGATCATAATAAACTCCCTCTATATATGTGTCTATAGAATCCTCTCGTTATTCTCAAACCAGTGTTATTAGCTTGGTATTTTTATGCCGACATAACCAGGATGTATAAAAGTTAACCAGGAAGCAACTTCCGTGCAACGTCCAGTCAACACACCCTTTGTCTTAAGGGGTTAAGCCCAGTTAACATTTTTCTAGAAAATTCAATTTCCGTATTTTTATGCACACGCGGCACATAAAGTTTCAATTATTTTCAAACCTTATTGGGAAATTTACCGCTGATTGCAAATCAAGCAAAGTTTTTGTCAAAAAATTCTATTAATGAGAAAAAGTAAGGAAAATCAAAATGTTTTTTTTAATGAATATTCATAAAAATTTTGAGTTTTTGGAAAAATCATTGATACTTTCGTATTCAGTGGAGAAAAAAAAATACATTCATATGACGTTTGAAAAAAATAACTTGAAATAATTTTACAAATTTTTGAAGTTTTTTAATTTTAAGGCAATTTTAAGACACGCGACGTTCTCCACGTGCCTTTCGCCGGGATTGATCCTTCTCCTTTCGATCCTCGATCCTTGATCACGGTATACAAACTGTTCTATATATTCCAAGGGGAGAGGGAAGGGGTAAATTAATTCACTGCCAAATATTTCGTGTACTTGCCGCGCCCGCATTCTCCCTCCCTTCCATTTTCTCTCTTTCTCTCCTCTCATCCTCGTCGCAAGGGTCGGTATAAGAAAGGAGTAATGCAAGAGAAATGAGTGCAAAAAAATAAAACAAGCACCAAAATTTTTGGCGAGGAACACGAGTGTGTAAGCGGGTATCTACAAGCGCACCGCAGCGATTCTTTCACGAGAAAGATCGATGTAGTCAAGTTCCCTCCCAAAATTTCGCGACGAAAGACCGCGTGTTCGTGCGTGTGTCGTGCTTTACGATCGTCCCTCCCGGCAATATACGAACTTTGTTTCTCGTCCGTGAGAGGAACGCAAACGTTTCTTCCCGGACCCGATCAATGTCCCTTCACCATCGACGTCCAGCGTCGAATTACGATTTTTCATCGACAATTCGACGGCAGTATGGAAGAACGTGCTATCTCAAATTGTGCTAGAAGAACGTGCTATCTCAAATTGTGCTAGAAGAACGTGCTATCTCAAATTATGAGAGAAGAAGGTGGTATCTCCAATTGTGCTAGAAGAACGTGCTATCTCAAATTGTGCTAGAAGAACGTGCTATCTCAAATTGTGCTAGAAGAACGTGCTATCTTAAATTGTGCAAGAAGAACGTGCTATCTCAAATTGTGCTAAAAGAACTTGCTATCTCAAATTATGAGAGAAGAAGGTGGCATCTCCAATTGATCACAATTGGAGATACCACTTTCTTCTCTCATAATTTGAGATAGCACGTTTTTCTAGCACAATTGATCACAATTGGAGATACCACCTTCTTCTCTCATAATTTGAGATAGCACGTTCTTCTAGCACAATTTAAGATAGCACGTTCTTCTAGCACAATTTGAGATAGCACGTTCTTCTAGCACAATTTGAGATAGCACGTTCTTCCATACTGCCGCCGAATTTTGCATGAAAAAAAAAAATCACGACTCAGGAGAATACAATGTTACACCCAAAAAAGGGATCTAGTCGTAGGTACTATAATCGTTTATTTGATTATTTTTTAGTTACTTTAAAGAAAATTTTCTTTCCATCCAATTTTGGGCAATATTTACTTCCACCATATTTATTTATTTGAATTCCCTGTCATCGAGAAACAGGCGTTGAAGAAAAATTCGATTCGTTGTTACTAAATACCTGTTCACCCGTAATCTCATCCGATCATATCTGCAGATTTGTCAGTACCCCAAAAATCCGCCAGGTGGCTACCTCTCGCACAAGCGAACCTGCCTCTCGACGCCTATATATCCTTTCCAAGCTCGTCTATGTTTGTTATACTTATTTTTCAGTATAGATATCAAATACATTGAACATTGCGGCAAAACGCAAGATGGTCGAATCCCCGAAAAGGATTCCCATAAAAAAGGGTCTTTTTCTTTCCCTTCTGTCAAAGAAAAGACGAAGCTTTACGAAATTGTAGACTTCATATGTGTAGCTATACATTCAAAGATTGAAATGTTTAGAAATATATATTGTGTAAATATTTAAAAAAAATTATTTCATTTAAATACATATTTGTTCCGTTTGAAATAATATTTATTAATATTAAATAAAAATTTATTAGATCGCAATATATTTTCCGAGTAGGTCATTAAAAAATCAATATTTCATTGACATGAATAGAGTTGTATTAGGCCGGCCTACAACTAAAAAAAGTTATTTGGCTTGACTAGGATTTAGTTAAATTTTTGGTAGGATTGAATAATTGACAGAGTATATTTCGGACTAACAGAGGGATAAAATAAAAAAGTAATTGCTCCTCGAAATGCTTTTTGAATCAACATGGAAATTTATAGACATTTTTTGAACATTATATAATGTATACAAAAATTAATAATGCATACAAAGTCAAATAATATTTTATAAAAAAATTGTAAAAATAACGACAGTAGAAAAAAAACTCAAAGTTTCAATCGTTAATTTTTCGTTTTCAATCGAAAATCGAGGGGCGATCCTCATGATACCTTCGAAAACAAAAATATTAATTGATTGTTGAAGTTTCAATCTTTCCTAAGCAACGAAAATTGTCTATTTTCTCATTTTGATTATTTCCTCTGAAGAATCACCCTCACTGCGAATAAATTTAGAAATAAACATTTTTCCATTGAATTTGAACGATGCAAGCATCACAAAAATATTTGCAGATTTAATAATTAATAATTTATGAATTTAATTTAATAATCAATATTTAATGATCTTAGAAATATCAATTGATTGGTATAAGAAAAAAAATAATTTCCAACAGTTACCAAAAAATTAAAAAAAGTCAATATGTTGTGTCAAAAAAAATGTTAATCGATCGTAAAAAAAAATGCGCAGTTTTCGATTCATCGTGGACGATTTACGATGATCGTTTAAAATCAACTTGCGGCGATCGCGGGAACGTCGCGATAGTCATAATGATCCGTTTAAAGCGTCCGTCCATTTACGAGAGAGAGAGAGAGAGAGAGAGAGAGAGAGAGAAAAGCGAACTTTCGCTCTCTCGTTGTAATTATAAACGAAAAATTAGAATCACAGCGGTGCGATTCGCGGACCGGTTTTACCCGGACGAAAAGTGGAGTGTGCGAGACGCACACAAGCAAATGTAAATCGCGAATAAAAGGTAGAAAAAACATGCACGTGAGTGCATATTGCACGTAATTCATGTTACAAGCTTGCTCTATACTCTCCTCGTCGATTCTCTCCCTCCCTCCCTCCCTCCCTCCCTCCCTCCCCCCCCCCCTCTCTCTATCTCTCTCTCTCTCTCTGTTCTCCCTCTCTCTCTCGCACTGTTTCAGGGAACAAATAACTGGGATACTTTTATGAATGTGTGCAAGAATGAGCTATATATACCTGATTTCGAGTCCTCGGAGTGACTACACGACCTTACACACTCGTGAAACTGCGAATCGAGAGAGAGAGAGAGAGAGAGAGAAACTCTCCAGCAGACTCCAGAGAGCGCGTTACGTCAGCACTTTGCGTGGGCGAGATTAATTTCTGTCTCGACAGATAAAATACAATATTCTTTGTCATAATACAATCTCCCCTTCGTTCTCACTTTCTTTGCTCCGCTCTGCGTTATTTCGCGTGATAAAATAATTGTTTTTTCTTGATTTTAGCAATAAAAACAAATAAATAAGACGAAGCAACTTCATACCGTAAAACGGGGCTACTTTGACTTTGGAGGTTACTTTGTTGGTTTTTGGGGCTACTTTGGACGAGCAGCAAAATACGGTAAAAACGTGCGCGCAGTGAACCCTCGTGACCTTGTGGGGCGGGAGGGGGTGTGGGGAGTGGGTAGAAGGGGAAAAAAGGTCATTCATAAAACAGGTACACAGATATGTGTAACAAGCCAAGATGTCCGAGCAATCGATGATGCCATTTGCATGAAGGGAACAAAGAAGGGCAAGCAGAACGACTCCAACCTCTGTTACATCTGTAAGGCCCGAATTTCATGTCATAAGTCCTACCCTAAGATTGAACTTTCCATGGAACTCAAGTTGAACCTTAAGATCGAACTTAAGTTCCAATTTAAGATGAATCGTAAGTTGAACTAAAGTGCCGTTATAAGTTCATACTTAAGTTCAATCTTTAGTCCGAACTTCAGATCGATCTTAAGTTTAAATTTAAATTTGGTTTGAAGTTCGAATGTAAGATCCATCTTGAGCTTAAACTTAAGTTTGATCGTACTTAATTAGTTTCACAACTAATTTAAAATAACACGGTTGAGGGAGGCGATGAAAGAAGGTTGATCGAACTTAAGTTCATGCTCAAGATGGATCTCAAGGTCAAACCTCAAACCCAATTTAAGTTTGAACTTAAGATTGATTTGATGTTGGTATTAAAGTTTGAACATAAGTATGAACTTGTAATGATACTTAAGTTCAAACTTAAGATTCATCTTAAATTTGAACTCAAGCTCGAACTAAAATTCAAATTTGAGTTCAATGGAAAGTTTGATCTCAAGTTTGATCTTAAGAACTTAAAATTCGGGCCTAAGTATTTGGCATTTTTATGTAAAATATTTCTTCAATAAAAATGACGAATTCATTGTGAAAAATCGTTGTTTTTCATTTAATTTTATGTACAATGTATAAAATATTATTGTTTTTTTATCAAAATTATGTCAAAGCTGCATTCACGATGTGGATCTTTGACGAAAGTTGCATTTCAATGCCTCTCCAAAGAAGCCCCACACTCGGGGTTACTTTGACTTTTTTTTTCTAAATATATAAAATTGTGAGGGTCTGGTGGGGCTTGCTATTGTTATACATTTTATAGCCAAAGGACACATCGTTCTGTTCGAGCAAAAATTTAATTATGGACGTTAAAAAAATGTTACGACCAAAAAACTTCCGAAACACGAACAAAGTAGCCCGCGTTTTACAGTAATTCCTTTATTCAATTTTTTAGATATTGTTATGATGCAAGTCGTGATTTGGAAGATTAAAATTGGCATTTTAGGGCCAATTAAAAATTGTTAAAAATTTTGAAAGAATTTTTTAATTCAGGAAAAATGGCGCTTTGGTCGCTTGAAAATTATTTTCAACTCTTTGTTCCAGAGACTCTCGTTTGTGTGGGGGGAAAAAGACGAAATTCTCTCACGAACGACGAGATAATCGTTAGCGATAAAAATTCTTGTTACAGATGAACGATTCGAGATACGAGAACTATAAAGACGTGAACTTTTCCGTAGGATGCGTTTTTGTAAGAAAAAAAAAAAAAACTACGCGTATGGGATATGAGACTCTGAGAGGCCAAAGTGAGAGGTGTTTATGGTGAGACGAGAGTAAAATTATATTATCACACCCATAGAGAATTTTTTTAGCGGGATACAGAGAAAGGTGGGGCAAAATGGCCAATAGGGGCAAAATGGTCCCCTCCAATAGAATTGAACTCCATTGAAAATTCAACAATTAAGAAAATGGGAGAATTATTATTATTAGGATAAATATTGCAGTTATTGCAGTCTTTGTTGCAATAAATATTGCAACAAAGACATCCCAAACTCAATCAGATTTAAATAATAGCAATATTATAACAATTACCTATCAAGAGTTGGAAAAATTTAAAAAAAATAGTCATTTCGATTGCATTAGAAAAAAAGCAGCCCCAACGTACTCGAGTAGTATTATAGGAACCCATTTCTACTAAAATAATTAAATAATTCGAGGACCAAAGCAATTTGCGGTGCAAAATGGCCATAATCGTAAAAAAATATTGCACCATGCAACTACAATTAAAATTGAATTTTGCAGGATATTTAGTTGCAAGATTGCTCCAAGCATCGTTCCGAAATCGTTCTTTCAACATTGTTCCTGGCTTGCTTGAATTTTTGAACAAAATAAAAAAGTTGTTAAAGTGGCCATTTTGCCCCACCTTCCCCTATTTATATACATATATTTATATATATATGTTTATGGGTGGGCGGCCGAACGATCGTTTGTCCAAGTTCTCATAAAACGATTGACACAGGAATAAATGGTCGATCACACAAATGCTGTAGAGATTCGAGACACAATCTTTCGCCCATTTGGCGATTTTCACCGATGTTACACAGAAATTCTACCTTTTGTATTCATTGAGAAACTACACGCCTTAATAATATTAAGAAATAGATAAGAAAAAGTATTTTTTTAAAATATCAAATATTTTGAAAAAAAAAAAACATTTTATTTTCAAATTTCGTCAATCAGCAATTTGATTGATTTTGTTAATTTAATTACATGGTATTTTGATAAAGTCAATTAAAATGGCTGAGCACACGGATAATTTGATCAATTTTTTTTTTTTTTATTTTAGAAATTGAGAAGGGTCGAGATAAAAATTTTGTCGAATTGCAAAAAAAAATTTTGTATGATAAAAATCATCTCTAAATTTCCCATAAAATTAACTATAAATTGATACTATTCATAAATAATAAATTTATAAAATTTAACATAAAATAAAATTATAATACGTAAATAAAAATATTTTTTTACGATATTTGGTTTCTTTTTGAGAAACCGAAAAATATAGAGTGACTACATGGAAAAATTGATCAATTTAACGTTTTTCTACTTTTTTTTTATCGAGACAATGTCAATGGAGAAGGGTCGAGATGAAAATTTTGTCGAATTGCCAAAAAAATTTTTGCGTGATAAAAATCAGCTATAAATTTCCCATAAAATTAACTATGAATTGATACTATTCGTAAATAATAAATTTATAAAATTTAACGTAAAATAAAATGATAAGACGTGAGTAAACATATTTTTTTACGATATTTAGTTTGTTTTTTAGAAAAATATAGAGTGAGTACATGGAAAAATTGATCAATTTAACGTTTTTCTACTTTTTTTTTATCGAGACAATGTCAATGGAGAAGGGTCGAGATGAAAATTTTGTCGAATTGCCAAAAAATTTGGATCGCGCCTCACCGATTTGCGATGATTCAGAAAAAACAAAAAAAGACAGCGCGAACAACTTATATCTGGCACAAATGCAAATATTACGTGTTCAACGTATAATATGCTTTTCTATTGGAGAAAAATTCATAAATTGCCAAGTGGCGCGCTGACGCGTTAGCAAAGAGAGAAAGAGACCGAGAGATTCGACTCTCTTTATTTCTCTCTCTCTTTCTGGCACGTCGTTGACGATAGACGCCGTGGAGTGAGAATGAAATTCTTGAATGCCGACCAAACCGGAAACTAGTCGTTATTGCCCGAGATAATATTGTCTAGACAACGGAAAAGATTTTTCACTGTCTTTCACGACTTTTCTACAGAAATATATTGGCAGAAAAAAATAAAATTTCGATATTTCATACTTCACGTTGCTTCGTTGTCTTACAAATGGCGAAAGTTTATTGCCTTCATTTTTCAAACTTAATATACCGAATCAATGTTCCAAAGCGTAGGTGGGGTCGATTTTCACCCCCGTTTATAAATCAGAAATTAAAAAAAAAAATAGTGTAACTGGTATTTTTCTCTAGTTTTCACAGTTCCAAACAAATACACTCTTTATTTATAAGAATAATGTAAATAATGAAAATTTTAGAGATCATATCTTGAAGTTTCCTTTTCCAAACTCTATCAGAATTTTTGGAATCGGTTAATTATGGCAGAAAATATAAATTCACATTTTCTCATTTTGTGGTAAGTAAATTTTTCAAATCAAGATCTTGTTAAAATCTTCTTTAAAAAAAAAAAAAAAAACATGAACTATTTGGTATTTTTTACAGACCCCTTTTACAATAAGAAAAACAGCTTATGAATTCTGAAATTGATAAAAAACTAAAATAAAAAATCATTAGTTTCATAATTAAAAAAACAATTTAAATAATTAAATATATACACCAATCAATTAAATAGGGGTTAAAAAAAGTGCCTTAAGAATTTTTTTTTTTACTTTTTGGACTTGTCAACATTTGTAATGAATTGTCTTGAAATAAATTAAAATAGATATTGATAAAAAATGAAAAAAATTAGTTTCGTAATTAAAAAATTATGTAAAATCCCCATTTAAATACACACGCTATCAACTTTAAGAAACAAGACTTTTCAGTTATTTTTTTCCGGGACTTGTAAACATTTTTAATGAATTATCTTAAAATACATTAAAGTAGATATTGACAAAAAATAAAAAAATTAGTTTCGTAATTAACAAATTATGTAAATTCACCATTTAAATACATACGCTATCAACTTTGAGAAACAAGTCTTTTCAGTTATTTTTTTTCGGGACTTTTAAACATTTTTAATGAATTATCTTAAAATACATTGAAAAAGATATTGACAAGAAATAAAAAATTAGTTTCATAATCAAAAAAATAATGTAAATTCACCATTTAAATACATACGCTATCAACTTTGAGAAACAAGTCTTTTCAGTTATTTTTTTTCGGGACTTTTAAACATTTTTAATGAATTATCTTAAAATACATTGAAAAAGATATTGACAAGAAATAAAAAATTAGTTTCATAATCAAAAAAATAATGTAAATTCACCATTTAAATACACACGCTATCAACTTTAAGAAACAAGTCTTTTCCGTTATTTTTTTCGGGACTTGTAAACATTTTTAATGAATTATCTTAAAATACATAAAAATAGATATTGATAAAAAATGAAAAAAATTAGTTTCGTAATTAAAAAATTATGTGAAATCCCCATTTAAATACACAGGCTATCAACTTTAAGAAACAAGTCTTTTTAGTTATATTTTTTTCCGGGACTTGTAAGCATTTTTAATGAATTATCTTAAAATACATTAAAATAGATATTGACAAAAAATAAAAAAAATAGTTTCATAATTAAAAAATTATGTAAATTCACCATTTAAATACACAGGCTATCAACTTTAAGAAACAAGTCTTTTCAGTTATATTTTTTTCCGGGACTTGTAAACATTTTTAATCAATTATCTTAAAATACATTAAAATAGATATTGACAAAAAATAAAAAAATTAGTTTCATAATTAAAAAATTATGTAAATTCACCATCTAAATACACACGCTATTAACTTTGAGAAACAAGTCTTTTCAGTTATTTTTTTTTTCTGGACTTGTTAACATTTTTAATGAATTGTCTTGAGATACATGAGAATGTCAGGCATGCCCGATTATTTCTGATGTCACTGATATACTCGGCGTTTAACGTGATCGGTGAAAGGATCGCGGAAAAAAAATTCCATGCATTACCTCGCATGGAAAATCGATCAATCAGGCGTGTCCGCGTAGGTATACATATAGATCCTACGATAAGGCGAGGGGGCGTGGAGAGAAAATTAGTCTGTTTCCTGAGCTTCGTCGAACGCTTTAGCGCCAGCAAATACATTGCATACATGCTACACACACACACACACACACACACACACACACACACACACACACACACACACACACACACACACACACACACACAGACACAGACACACACACACACACACACACACACACACACACACACACACACACACACACATACACACACACACATTTATATATAAATATATAAGTGTAGGTAAATGTGTATAGGGCTGTTATAGATATATAGGATGCGCTTCTCTTTTAGAGGCGCGACGCTATTTTAGAATTTTCGTAAGCGACACTGATTGACGGGGGACTGCGGCAGCTTGTCTCTCACGAAACGTGCCGCAGAAGAGGACCACGCGAGAGGAAAGGAGGCTGCGAACTAAAAGGGCGCAAGTCACAGCGCGTCTTTTCGAATCCCGACGTCGTGCTAATGACGGGCTAAAATTGAGAAAGAGAAATATATGTATATCTGTATATATATATGATAATTCTCATCGTCCGCAAACCAGACGAAAGTCCCCGCTGAGACGGTTCCTTAATTGTCAAAATATACAGACCTCTGATAAGACTATTTTCATCATTTTATTTTTTTTTTTTCAAGCGTGGAGGTCGAAAAACATGAAGTTCGTTCAGAGTTAAAAATCGAATATGAAAATTAAGCGTCTGGGAATATAATTAAGGACTTACGTCCAGTGGCGCTTAAAATGCGCTACTGCCAAAAATTTAATTGCAAAAAATGACGTTGATGAGATTGAAAAAATGTGTAGTGTATCGAATCAAATTTTTTTAATTTCGAAAAATTAAACAAATTATGGCAGTTTAAAAAAAATCATGCATTTCGCGTGGTAAATTTTACAATTCAATTGTTTATGGACAATGTTCAAGTTAATATAAAAATTGGGCTCGATGGACTATGGAAAAAACGATTTCGAAAATTTTGACAAAAGGCGCATTGAGAAATATTCATTTCAAAGGGGATGAATTCGGCTTCACTTTCTATATTTTCAATTATTCTTACAATTTGTTTTTCAATTTGGACTCCATTTTGAAAACACCTGTTTTTCGCCTTTTTTGTCCCTTTCTTCATGTGCACCCATCTTCCAGAGGAAATTTTTAAAATACATTTTTACGATTGGATTCATAAAGGGGAAATGTTATGCTTCAATTTCCTTTTTTTAAAAACTTTGAGCGATTTTTTAGTCCAAAGTTATTCTGTTCTTTGTGAAAAGAAGAGGAAATTTGAAAAATCCCGTATAACACGAAAACATAGAGGATTCATGAAAAACTTCAAGATAGCAAAAAGATGCGTCTGTTTTCGTTGAGTTCAGAGGAATTTTTTCAGATTTTTTTTTCGAAAATTTGTTTTTCTTATTTTCTGGGTCGGAGCTCAGATCATTTAATTACCATAAATCGAGAATTATGGGATTATTAATGAAATTTCAAGAAGGGAAAATACTTTATTTTACCATTTTCAACACATTGGAATTTTTTTTAAAAAATTTTTCCCAATTTTGTTTTGTTTAGCCTCAACATGAGGAAAAAAAATGTTGGAAACAAAGATCTGAAAATATTCTTCTGAACTCGACAAAAACAGACGCAACTTTTTGCTATCCCGAATTTTTTCATGAATCTTCTTTGTTTTCGTGTTATACCCGATTTTTCAATATTGCTATTTGTTCATAAAAAACAGAATAACTTTGGACAGAAAAATCGCTCAAAGTTTTTAAAAGAAGGAAATTGAAGCTCAAACTTTCCTCTTTATGAATCCAACCGTAAAAATGTATTAAAAAAATTCCTCCGGAAGATGGGTGTACCTGAAGAGAGGGGGAAAAGGGCGAAAAACAGTTGTTTTCAAAATAGAGTCCAAATTTAAAAACAAATTGTAAAAATAATTTTAAAAAACAGGAAATTAAGCCGAATTCTTTCCCCTTAAAATGCCGTTAGTGTTAAGTTTAGTACCGAGGTAATTTTAATAGAAATCATGAGAAATCCGTATTTAAACTAAATGCTAATGTGAGAAACGGTAAAAATTCATAAATACAAAAAAAATCCGGGTGGTCGTTTATTCTCTGAAATCTGAAATCTCGAAAATTCGTTGAACAATTCCAAATTGTTGTACCAAGCAGTGAATACGGGCTCACTGATTTTTGCGCACATAATTGGGAGAGAAGGGGGCTAAAAAAAAAAGAATTTTTTCATTATCTCATCGCGAAAACATTGGAACGCACGACCCGCATGTGCGTTTTTCACCAATATAACGCAAAGTGCATCACTGCGTGTTGCACTTGCAGCGAATGTGCATCGCGTGCGTGAACCAGGTTCTTACCACCGGGATCTGCACCACTCTGACTGAGCGAGAGACAAGCTCTTTTTTTCCGTGGACAGAGGGGAGAAAAGACGCGAAAACATTTTACGATTATTCGCGAGCCCGCCCGCGTTCTTGACCACGATATTCGAGCGATAAAGGAGAAAGACGGAGGAAAAAGAGAGCGAACCGAGAATCCGAAATTTGTCGAGCATACGCAAGAGAGAAATTTCGCAAACTCGCCCGCTTTGCGATATAATATACAACCTGGTTTGATGTCCTGTTTCATTCCTCTCTTTTTCAAAAGAGTAAGAAAAAGAGAGTTTTCTTACTCTCTCATCGTTGACAACTTATCCGAGGACGCGCGAGGTTATATATTAAGCGTGGAAGAATTTATTCATCTCTCAAGGATTCTCGTCATAAGCGAAAACGTATTATTCTAAACGAAAAGTAGAACGATTTTTGATGAAAAATTTCGAACCATCCACTGAGAGAAAAAATTACTGAATTTGAGAACATGAATTTATTTATTAAATGAAAGTATTAATTCGATTATTTATTTGTTGAACCAAGAAAATCAATCTTCATTTGAGAAAATATTTTCACGAATCTATTACGCCATTATTATTAAACTCATTTAATAGTAACAATTAAATGCATGATAGATTTGATTAAATTTGTATTCATTGGATGAATTACATTGATCGCATCATAAACATGAGATTATTTGAATCTAAAAAGCGACTTCAATACGAAATTATTTTTTTCGAACAAAATTATTTCTTTGCAATAAATTCAGCATTATTTTACCTCTAAAAATATATCTGTAGTATTTTCAATATTTATTAGATATAAAATTGATTGTGATTATTTGAAAAGAAGCTGTAGTAAAATAAATGACACATTATTTTGTTCCAATAGAATATTTGTTTGGAATTATGAAATTTTTATTTCCTTCAAGCAAAGAACTATCATTTCTATAGTATACTTTAATAGTATACATAAGTTATTAAAAATTTAAAAAACTGGTTTTTTAAATGTTTTCTTATATTCGAGTCTTCGTAACTCCTAACTTTTTTCTAGTGCATAGTAATAGTCGATAGCGTAATAGGTAGCGTGTTAGGTAGTTAGGTAGGATAGGTATGATGGTAGGTAGGGTCGAGGGTTCGAATGTCGGTCGGACAGAGAAATTAGATCGGAGAATTGGCGCAGATTTGTCTGTTTTTTCTATTTATCTCTTTTTGGGGTCACTAAACTATGCATATTAAATTACTTGGCAAGGGCTATATATTTTTTATAAAATGTTTAGCGACAATTAATGAACACGCATTTGATTGAATCAATCATTTTTCCCGTTGATTGGACTAATGAATTTGTTGATTTAACAATTTTTTTTCTCAGTGCTTCCTGTAGTAAAAGACATGCATGTTTTGAATGATAAAATATGTTCTTGATTCAAACAACATATTACATATAATTGATAACATATTGTTAGATTCAAGTAAATTCGTTTATTGAAACAGAAATTTATGGAATTGACTGAAAAAAATGAACCAAGTAAATATATAAGGGAACCAATCTAATATGTTTTAGCCAATAATGAAAAAAATGATTTTTGCCTTTAAATCTTTATTTCATTGGTTCTAGTAATTTTTTCTCTCAGTGTCTGAACTAAATGAGGAACGAGAGAGGAGCCGGAAATTGAACCGTTTTAGAATGATTTTTAAAAGCTTTTATTTAGTTTCACCTGTCCCTGTGTCTGTCTGTAATCAAATCTTGCAAGTTAAGTTTGACCCACTTCTCGGTTTCCGATTGAGTTAAAATTTGCCATGCATATGTAAATCGGATGACAATGCAATATTATCACAAAAAATTTGCAAATTTTTTGCAAAAAAAATTGTCTCGCAAAATTTTTATTACAAATTTGCTTTAAAATTGTTTTGGAACAAAAAATGTTTCGCATAATTTTTTGCAAAGAAAATGTTCCGCAAAATTGTTTAAAAAAAATTGTTTTGCTAATTTTTGTTTACAAAATGGTTTTAAGCAATTGATTTACAAAATTTCTCTACGAAAATTTTGCGCAACAGTCTTTTCGACTTTTTTAAATTTATTTCACTCCCCACCCGAAATTCGGTTGCATATGTCTGAAAGAAAATTCCCTGCAAGTTACAGCCTTTACTATTAATATTAAGTACTTTCTCTTCGCGTGATAAGTTTTTCCATCTAAAATACACGTAAATCGCAAACTTTTTTCTTCAAAATCTTACCACTCCGCGGTTTTTTATGATATGGCATTGCTTTTGGTCGCACTTTACGCAGAATCGAACGATCTTTGAAAGTGTCCTCAACAGAGTAAGTGTAACTTACACTGGTTAAATGGTACGAGGTCACAAATGTTGATTTTTACCCAGAATTCTTACTTTTTCGCTGTTATCTCAGAAATGATTAACTTTACCGAAAAAATGTAAAGGAAAATTTTTCTGGACATTTAATTTCCTACAAAAAAGGTCGTCTAGACCTGATTGCTAAAATTAATATTTCTTGAGATATTACAATTAAAAACTTTTGGTTCGATGCCACAAATAAGTTAAGGTTCAATATCTCAAGAAATATTAATTTTAGCAGTTAGGTCTATAGAACCTTTTTTGTAGAAAATTAAATTTCCAGAAAAATTTGCCTTTACATTTTTTCGGTAAAGTTAATGATTTCGGAGATGACAGCGAAAAATTGAGAATTTTGGGTAAAAATCAACTTTAGGGACCCGTACCATCTCACCAGTGTAAGTTACACTTACGTTGTACCGGACACTTTTAAAGATCGTTCAATTCTACGTAAATTGCGATGAAAATCAATGCGATAGAATAAAAAACCGCGGAGTAGAAAAATTTTGGAGAAAAAAAAGTTTTTGATTTACGTGTATTTTAGATGGAAAAACTTATCGCGCGAAGAGAAAGTACTTGATATTAATATTAAGGGCTGTAACTTTCAGGGAATCTTCTTTCAGACATGCGACAAAATTTCGGATGGGGAGTGGAAGAAAAAAAAAGTAAAAAAAAAAAAAAATCTCCCTAATATATATAATCGAAATCCACGATACACAAACGATCTTTATATCGCTGAAACAATGAGATCGGCATTGTATTTCGTTTTAATGAGATGTAGATTAATGCGCGAGAGAGGATGAATTAAAAGGGGTCGAGCATTTTCAGTACAGTAGAAACGGCGAAGTATATTCGAGTGAAAGCAAATTCCGATCGAGGGGATACAGATGTAACGGGGTAGATACTAAATAAATATATATATATACCCTTTATATCTTGAGACGAAGTAAAATGAGAGAAACGGAGAAAGAAGACGAGAAGGAGATCGATCGTTCCGCGTGAACTGAATCGCCAATTATGCGGTGTCGATGAAAAACCTTAATCGCCAAGGCTCGAAAAATTCTCTCCCTCCTTCACCCCCTCCCTTCCTTTTCTCTCTTGTGGATATTCCCGTATTCTTCTTTGTATATGGGTCATTCCATGTCAAATCGACCACGTTTGAACCCGACCCCTTTCGATGTGGTTGAAAATTTTTGTTCCTTTCTACTCAATTAAAGACATTTTTTAGGAAATTTTCAAATTTTTCTACCCAACCCTAAAAAAGTTATGAATTGAAAAAAAAGGCTTTTGTTTTTTCAAATAGCTATAACTTCTTCAAAAATTGACTAATCGGGACGTGTGTTTTTTCAAAATTTTTCTCTTTAGATGTACTTTCCGAATAAAAATACAAACAAATTTTAAGATATTACAATCTATACAATTTTTCACTTTTTCGAGAAAAATCATCGTTTTCTCGGAGATGCCATTTTTTATTTTTTTAATTCAAAAAATACTTTGATCATTTCCAGAAAGAATGCCGCTCCAACTGGAGTGGGCCGAATTTTCCTTCTATTTTTTTTTTATCGGTTAGAAAAAAAAATTCCAGTTAGGCTTATTTCACAAAACAACACTCTGGAATTTTTTTGAGGATTTATAAAGGACCTCAGAATTTGAAAAATTGAGAAGGAAATAAAATCGAAAGTGGTAATCCTCGATTTTTTTTTTAAGTGATAGAAAAAATAAAAGACACCTATAAATACTTTTCTTGTATTTTTTTTTCAATCAAAGAAGAAATATAAAAAGCTAAGACGAGCTAAAATTGAAAAATATTGGATTCAAGATGATATGCAATGAATGTCTTTTTCAAAAAGTCAAAAATGGGCCCAAATGACAAATTTTTTTTCATTCTTTTCGTTTTTGGATGTAGTTTTTGAAAAAAATACAAAAAAAGTATTTGTAGGTGTCTTTTATTTTTTCTATCAATAAAAAAAAAAAAAAGTTTCGAGGGTTACCACTTTCGATTTTATTTTCTTCTCAATTTTTCAAACACTGAGGTCCTTTATAAATCCTCAAAAAAATTCCAGAGTGTTGTTTTGTGAAATGAGCCCAGCTGGAAATTTTTTTTTCTAATCGATAAAAAAAAATAGAAGGAAAATTCGGCCCATTCCTGTTAGGGCGGCATTCTTTCTGGAATTCTCTCTGGAAACGATGATTTTTCTCGAAAAAGTGAAAAATTTCATAGATTTTAATATCTTAAAATTTGTTTGTATTTTTATTCGGAAGGTACATCTAAAGACAAAAATGTTGAAAAAAAACCGTTCCGATTAATCAATTTTTGAAGAAGTTATAGCTATTTGAAAATACAAAAGCCTTTTTTTGAAAAAATCATAATTTATTTAGGGTTTGGTAAAAAAATTTGAAAATTTCCTGAAAAATGTCTTTAATTGAGTAGAAAAGGAACAAAAAATTTCAACCAAATCGGAAGGGGTCGGGTTCAAAAGTGGTCGATTTGACATGGAATGCCCCATGTATATTATATACATGTATAGATATTCTTTTCGTTACGCTCTCGCTCGTGCCCCGCCGCTTTATTACAATAATTCGGCCGTTTAATTGCTAATTAAGGGAGTGAGGAGCGGTAGCTCGGCTATGAGGAGCAAGAGTGGGTAAATTTGGAGGACGATCTTATTGGAAGGAATCAAGAAGGAGAGAGAAGGAGATAGAGAGGAATATATTGAACGACAAAAGTTGGAATCGTCGCATCTGTCGACGCGCTATTCGCATTTTATATACCACACTTGCCTCTTCCATCCCTTTCTTTCTACTCAAATTCTGCTGCAATATATTCTGTATACATATATATAATTAAGGGAAAGTGGGGCAAAACGGCCACATAAGGAAATAGGCTAGAACGATGTAGTTAAAGTCGACTGAAGTTGAGTAAAGTTGACTATTCACTAAAATGGGTGTAACTTTTTTACTCGATAATATTTTGGCTCTCAATTGTGCTCATTCTTTTCGGGATCGTTGAAGCTTCAAAATGCCGCCTCATTCATCCAGTTCCGATCAGTTTTCGATTTTTCGCTGATTTTTTAAGTTTGAACATCGATTTGACCTAATTTTCAGAGTCTATTTTTCATCATCTTCAAAGTTTTAGCGTGGTTACAAAAATTTACTTCCGTTATCTTAAAAGTGCATTCTTAATCACGAATTCACGAATCACCGAGAACAATGCTGACAGTCGGATTTATCGAATAATTTAATGAACAATATTCATTCAATAATTCGAGAAAAGTGCATTTCACGATCTGCGGCCTCACACATCGAGAATTTCGCGAGATATGCGGGATGCCCCTTCGAGGTCTCAGCGAGGCGATCCATCGCATCTCGTGATGAAGACCGAACAATGAGAGACAAGAGCAAGAGAGAGCGATGAAAAGAGAGAAAAGGGGAGAAAGGAAGGTAGAGAGAGAGAGAGATTAACGACGGTAATAAGACGGGTTTGGGCTTCATTAAGGGCATTGTTGCTGTTAGCGAAGGATCGCGAGTGCATTGGAAGATTGAAAGTAGCGAATGGAACCACGAAAGAAGGTGCTCGATTCACTTCCGCCTTGAGAGAGTCTCAAAGAAGCGCGAAGGATCAGGAACCCCAACGGGCCCTTTTTCTCTGCCCACGGTTTGCTTTTGAATTCAAATGCTGCTCTTTCATATGCTCTAAATTTTGAATAAAATAATTAATTTATTATACCATAAAAGTATGCTTTTTGTAATCTTTTAAACCCCTTAAGTAAACCCTTAAGTCCAAAATTTTGGAAAGACTCGCCCCGATTCCGCTTCGCACAAAAAGTTCCACTGCTCTTTTAAAAATGAAGATATTTCAATTCAACGAGCGGCGTTTCAAAGGGGACATATTCAGCTTCATTTCGCTTTTTCTAAAAATATTTTTCGATTTTTTTTCGAACCAGCTAAGCCTTTTTAAAGATGATCGTTTTTTGGTTTTTCTCTTGGCGTTGAAATTTTGGTGTATGATTCATGGAAATATTTTTTTACTGATTCTCGCGCGAAAAACTTGTGGCGGAGAGTATGAGCTTCAATGTCGTTTTTTAAAAAGTTTCGTACGATTTTTTTTCGCAAAGATATTTTACTTTTCGTAAAAAACGAACTTATTTCTCTAATGTAGCGTAACTCCAAAAGTACTAGGTTTTCGTGAAATCACCAAGACGGTAAAAAGTTGCATACAATCATGTTGGATTCAATGAAATTTTTTCAGAATTTTTTTCGAATTTTTTTTTTCGAAAATATTTCCTGTTAACGAGATATTTTAGAAAAAAAAAAATTGAAAAAAAATTCTGAAAAAATTTCATTGAATCCATAATAATAATATGGAACTTTTTACTCCCTTAGTGATTTCACAAAAACCCAAAAGCTTTAGAATTACGATACATATTATAAATGTGGTCGTTTTTTTCGAAAAATTGAATATTTTTGCGAAAAAAATCGTACGAAGCTTTTTAAAAAACTGAATAAAAGCTTATACTCCCGCCCACAAGCTTTTCACGTGAAAAACAGTTTTTTAAAAATGTCATGATTTATGCGTCAAAATTTCAACGCCAAAAAAAAGCCAAAAAACGACCATGTTTCAAAAGGCGTACCATCAGGTCCAAAAAAAATCGATTTTTTTTTTTTTGATAGAGCTAAACGAAGCTGAATATGTCCCCTTTGAAATTCCGCTTGTTGAATTGAAATATCTTCATTTTTAAAAGAGCAATGAAACTTTTTGTGCGGCGCGAAATCGGGACGAGTGTTTCCAAACTTTTGGACGGGAATGTACATTTTGAGCGTTTTGTCGAGCTCGATAAAAAAAAAACAAAAAGTACGTTTACCATTATTTTTTCTACAACATATCTATTAATATTTCCCCTGAATCCCTCCTATCCCCCCCTCTTGAAGCCTTCCCTTTTGGACCTCGACCTTCCCTTGAGAAAAAAAAAATAGTAATTATTTTTGGCCCATTATCGAACTATGACGAAAATATCTGTTTTAGGCCCTAGTTTCTGTGAAAAAGTTTCATTAATTTTAAAAAGGCCCCTCTTTATGTCTTCCCTCAATTGAACGATTTTTCAGCTCGTGAAACCCCTAAAAAATGAAATGAAAATTTCTAAAAATTTGAGGTCATATTTGAGGTCATATTTTGGGCCAGACGCAACCCACGATTCATTGGACATCAAAATCCGAGGGGGTCAGGCCGATGACCGCGGGATTTGACGTGGAATGCCCCATATATATACCTTTGTCGCCTCTTGTTTTTCTTGGCGAGTCACTAAGATTTAAAAAAAAAGCGAGAGAGAGAGTATACAGAAAGGCGCACAGACCGCCGGATTTGCCTCGCGATTTGCTCGCTCCGCGGGCCAACGAACGTAATACCAAAAAGAAGAGTGCAAAATCTCGGCGAGGTCCGACCTCTTGAGCCTTTCTCGCACACACGGACACGCGAAAATACACGCGGATGTACGAATATAAGAAAAAAGGTAAAAAAAAAAAGTTTTTAAAAAAAGAAGGAAGGTGAAAGGGAGAGGGAGGGCCGCGAGTACCAGCGCCACTAATTGCTTCTTGCTTTTGCGAAGTACGATACCCTCGTCGATAAATCAAGTTGCGCAATGTTACGTATATAAGTATGTGTATATATATATATTAGGGTGATTCGTTTCAGGGCAACTTTTTTTTTTTTATCCATCGTGCCCGAAAACCTTTAGTTGGTACCCAAAAACGAAGTTTCGTGAAAGGCGGGTGTTGTCAAAAAATATTTAGAGGTCGCGAATCAAAATTGAAGGTTTCCCATTTGATTAACATTGGGAAAAAAAATGTCTCATTATTAGTGTTACCATTCCGCGAATTTTGATATCGCGATATTTTCCAAGTGGGTTCTCACAGGAAATATGATACTCTACAATAAAGTTCATTGAGCCATGTCCGTAAATTAAACCGTTTCAGCGGTATCTTTTTTTCAAGTGAATATTGTATGAAAGTATCTATTCAAACGGCTGTAACGCCTAAGCTATTAGATATATCGAAAAAATTCAAATGAGAACTTTGTAGAGAAAGTAATTTTCTATAAAAAAGTCTCATAAGTCGAGCCCATAAATTCAACTCTTTCTCAGGTATGTATGAAGTAAAATAAATAGATACACTGAGAGAAAAAAGCTTTGAATTTGAGAACATGAATTTATTTATTGAATGAAAGTATTAATTCGATTATTTATTTGTTGAACCAAGAAAATCACTAATTTAAAAAAATATTTTCACCGATCTATTACTCCATTACATTAAACTCTTATTTAATAGTAACATTAGTAACAGCTAAATGCATGATGGATCTGATTAAATTTGTATTCATTGGATTGATTACATTGATGGCATCATAAACATGAGATTATTTGTATCTAAAAAACGAATTGAATACGAAATTATTTTTTTCGAAAAAATTAATTGCAATAAAAGCATTATTATTTTACTTCAAAAAATACTTTTATTTAAATAGATTTGATTGAATTTGTATTCATTAGATTAATTACATTTATCGCATAATGAACATTAGATTATTTGAATCTAAAAAACCACTTCCATGCGAAATTATTTGTTTTGAAGAAAATGATTTATGGCAACATAAACATGAGATTATTTGGATCTAAAAAATGACTTCAAAACGAAATTATTTTTTTCGAACAAAATTATTTCTTTGCAATAAATTCATCATCATTTTACTTCTAAAAATATTTCTGTAGTATTTTCAATATTTATTAGATATAAAATTGATTGTGCTTATTTTAGAAGAAGCTGTAGTAAAATAAATAACACATTATTTTATTCCAATAAAATATTTGTTTGGAATGATTAAATTTTTATTTGCTTCAAGCAAAGAACTATCATTTCTATAGTATACTTTAATAGTATACTTAAGTTGTTAAAAATTAAAAAACTGGTTTTTTAAATGTTTTATTACATTCGAATCTTCGTAACTCCTAACTTTTTTCAAGTGCATAGTAATAGTCGATAGCGTAATAGGTAGCGTGTTAGATAGTTAGGTGAGATAGGTATGATGGTAGGTAGGGTCGAGGGTTCGAATCTCGGTCGGACAGAGAAATTAGATCGGATAATTGGCGCAGATTTGTCTTTTTTTTCTATTTATCTCTTTTTGGGGTCACTAAACTATGCATATTAAATTACTTGGCAAGAACTATATATTTTTTATAAAATGTTCAGCGACAATTAATAAACACGCATTTGATTGAATCAATCATTTTTCCTGTTGATTGGACTAATTAATTTGTTGATTCAACAAATTTTTTTTTCAGTGCTTCCCGTATTCAAAGACGTGCATGTTTTGAATGATAAAATGTGTTCTTGATTCAAACATGATATTACATATAATTGATAACATATTGTTAGATTCAAGTAAATTCGTTTATTGAAACAGAAATTTATGGAATTGACTGAAAAAAATGAACCAAGTAAATATGGGAACCAATCTAATATGTTTTGGCAAATAATGAAAAAAATGATTTTTTGCCTTCAAAACTTTATTTCATTGGTTCTAGTAATTAAATACTTTCGGGAAGGTGCAAAAGATGCCTGTTGAAATTAGAGCTCTTAATAAAAATATTTGGCGGTGGCACATCGCATATTTTGATTTCCCATTTAAATAACACAGGAAAAAAAATTTCAAATTTTGAAATTTTATATCTCGGCTTCAAGTCAATGTACCAAACTGAACGATACATATTCTCGTAGGGAATCGAACGCTCTACAATAAAGATCTCTTGTGATTTTGCGATAAACTCACTCCTTCAAAAGTTATTCAAGGTTAAAGCTAAATTTAGAGTAAGTTTCACTTTTTTTTTTTTAATTTCCGGCAAAATGGTGAAACTTATTACTAAATATCGTAAACACTTTCCTGAAACAAAAGTTTACATTGCATTGACATAAATTACTTAATTTTTAAAGAAATTACCAACATAAGTTTACCCATATTCACAGTCTAATATACATATATATTAGAACGTGAATAACTTTTGAAGGAGTGAGTTTATCGAAAAATCACGAGAGATCTTTTTTGGAGAGCGTTCAATTCTCTACAAGAATATGTGTCGTTCATTTTGGTACATTGACTCGAAGCCGAGATATAAAATTTCAAAGTTTGAAATTTTTTTTCCTGTGTTATTTAAATGGGAAATCAAAATATGCGATGTGCCACCGCTAAATATTTTTATTAAGAGTTCTAATTTTAACGGGCATCAATTTTCACCTTCCCGAAAGTATTTAATATGTTACTGCGAAAAACGAAAAATCGTCGCTTTTTTGAATCAGTCTAATATACATAAAACACGACTGGAAGTGCATTATTAATATCGCTCGAAACTTCAATCTGCTTTGCAATTTTTTTTTTTTCTTCGTTTGCAGCGAAAGCCGTTTAAATGTTCTCCAGTCACTGGATGACGCGACGTTATATTCGGCCGATATGTGGAGTACGAAAATGTGTCAATAGCGATCGAACGAAAGAGAGAAAAAGAGAGAAAAAGAGAGATGGGGAAATTTCGATGAACAGCGAGATGAGAGACGCAATAAGGTACGAGCGTCGAGTTAATTAATATTCGCAGGTGGCTAATGAGGTGAAACTGCGCGTCATTGCGAGGGTGGAAGGGATTTATCGTAGCGATGAAAAAAAAAAAACATTTTCACTCGCTCCATTATTATTATTATTATTGTTGAGGTGAATTCTCGGTCCGCATGATCAGCTGACGAACGAAAGGCCGCAACTGGCGGGATTTGAGAAGGAACATTAGCGAAAAGTTGGGCCCTTTCGTCGGCCAAACGTTCGATCAAACTGCGGCATATTCGTTCGT
This sequence comes from Alloplasta piceator, assembly GCA_946863875.1. NCBI lineage: Eukaryota > Metazoa > Arthropoda > Insecta > Hymenoptera > Ichneumonidae > Alloplasta > Alloplasta piceator. The sequence continues at coordinate 5,602,073 of OX333073.1, read as the reverse complement.
GAAATTTTAAGACGGCGCACCGAGCTGCTCCGGTTATTACAGTTACATGCGCGAATTTTGTGCGAATGTGTGCGATATTTCGCGCGTTTGAGAAGGAAGACGAAACCGGGCGTGTATTAATACCGTCCTTATTAAACCGGCGAAGCGCACGACCGATGACGCTGATCTCTTGCTCTCGAAAAGTGTGCGAGAAGGAGGAAGAAAGATGAAATTTTACCTCTCTCTCTCTCTCTCTCTCTCTCTCTCTCTCTCTCTCTCTCTCTCTCTCTCTCTCTCTCTTCATCGCAGCTCTTACTTTGATCCAAAAGTCTCAGGTGCGCGTTGGCTCTCTTCGGACCGCAAACGAAGAAGCTTAATAAGCTCATTTCTGCGCCAGTTTGCAGCGGAACACTCTCCATCGGACTTAGCACGTTTTATTCGGAACGCTTTAATGCACTAACTATTACTCTACGAGAGATGAGAGAGAGAGAGAGAGAGAGAGAGAGAGAGAGAGAGAGAGCCAATATCTCGAGAACGAAGACCGGACAAACGCATTTGCCACGAATTATATATGGACCGTGCTAATACAACGTTCCTCACAAATGTTTTTCGCACCGTCTTCATATGCGGATTCTCAATGCGAAACCCCCAATTTGCCATCCGCGATTTGCCACCTCGGAGGTCCGCGATTTTGCAGAAGGCTTTTGGCTCGCTCTCGATGATTCAATATCACGAATTACTCATCGTGGTCGCCAATCGTTTTTCTAATCGATCACTGAGAAAAAAAAATGGTTGAATATGCAAAATCGTTTAGTTGAATACGGGCAACTAAATATTTAGTTGTACAATCCAAATTTTTGTTGCCTGAACAATATTTTGGTCAACCGAAGCGCGGAATTATTCAAGAAACTAATTATTTAGTTAGACCAAATAAATATTTAGTTGCCCGTAATCAACTAACGATTTTGCATATTCAACCATTTTTTTTTCTCAGTGGACGATCGTTTTCAAACCTTCACATATCGCAAGTCTCCTCAGTCGAGGATGAAAAACGGCATAAAATTGCTTGGAGTTGAGAAATTGTTGGAAAAATTGGAGCTATTTAATTAGATCAGTTTATGTGGCTTTTTGTGTTTACACTGAGAGAAAAAATTACTGAATTTGAGAACATGAATTAATTTGTTAAATGAAAGTATTGATTCGATTATTTATTTGTTGAACCAAGAAAATCACTCTTCATTAAAAAAAATGTTTTCACGAATCTATTACTCCATTGTATTAAACTCTTATTTAATAGTAACAATTAAGTGCATGATAGACTTGATTAAATTTGTATTCATTGGATTAATTACATTGATCGCATGATAAACATGAGATTATTTGAATCTAAAAAACGAATTCAATAAAAAATTATTTTTTTCGAAAAAATTATTTTCTTGCAATATAGTCATTATTATTTTACTTCAAAAAATATTTTTATTCAAATAGATTTGATTGAATTTGTATTCATTAGATTAATTACATTTATCGCATCATAAACATTAGATTATTTGAATCTAAAATGATGATTATTTGAATCTAAAAAACGACTTCAATACGAAATTATTTTTTTTGAAGAAAATTATTTATGGCATCATGAACATGAGATTATTTGGATCTAAAAAAATGACTCCAATACGAAATTATTTTTTTCGAACAAAATTATTTCTTTGCAATAATTTCATCATTATTTTACTCCTAAAAATATTTTTATTTAAATAGATTTTAATAAATTTGCATTCATTGGATTAATTAGATTTATTGCATCATAAACATGAGATTATTTGAATCTGAAAAACGACATCAATATTAAGTTATTTTTTTCGAACAAAATTATTTCTTTGCAATAAATTCATCATTATTTTACTTCTTAAAATATTTCTGTAGTATTTTCAATATTTATTGGATATCAAATTGATTGTGATTATTTAAAAAGAAGCTGTAGTAAAATAAATAACACATTATTTTATTCCAATAGAATATTTATTTGGAATGATGAAATTTTTATTTCCTTCAAGCAAAGAACTATCATTTCTATAATATACTTTAATCGTATACATAAATTGTTAAAAATTAAAAAACTGGTTTTTTAAATGTTTTCTTATATTCGAATCTTCGTAACTCCTAACTTTTTTCAAGTGCATAGTAGTAGTCGATAGCGTAATAGGTAGCGTGTTAGATAGTTAGGTAGGATAGGTATGATGTTAGGTAGGGTCGAGGATTCGAATCTCGGTCGGACAGAGAAATTAGATCGGAGAATTCGCGCAGATTTGTCTTTTTTTCTATTTATCTCTTCTTGGGGTCACTAAACTATGCATATTAAATTATTTGGCAAGGGCTATGTATTTTTTATGAAATGTTTAGCAACAATTAATAAACACGCATTTGATCGAATCAATCATTCTTCCAGTTGATTGGACTAATTAATTTGTTGATTCAACAATTTTTTTTTTTCAGTGCTTCCTGTATTAAAAGACATGCATGTTTTGAATGATAAAATGTGTTCTTGATTCAAACAACATATTACATATAATTGATAACATATTATTAGATTCAAGTAAATTCGTTTATTGAAAAAGAAATTTGTGGAATTGACTGTAAAAAATGAACCAAGTAAATATATAAGGGAACCAATCTAATATGTTTTGGCACATAATGAAAAAAATGATTTTTTGCCTTCAAAACTTTATTTCATTGGTTCGAGTAATTTTTTCTCTCAGTGCACACACTGAGAAAACAATGTACCAGGATTTGTTAACTGTTAAGAAATGTAAAGTCGAATATGACCGAATCAATTATTTTGTAACAGTTAATAAATAAATTAAATATTTTTCAACAGTTCATAAATTAATTAAATATTTTCACGAATACTCAATCGTGTAACCAATTGCCGACAATTACCAGTTCCAAAAATTAAACCGACTCTCTTTTTCATTGAAAATTAAATGTCTTCAAATTAAATTAAGGTCTTCAATGAAAAAATACCGCAAACTGTCCAAACATATTTTTTTTCCAACTACATGAAAATGGCTGGCAAAAACCTTTTTATACAGAAACGGAGTTTCTTGTACGAAAAAAAAAATGCTCAATGAAAGTATAGGAAGACGCCAGTAGATTTACTTTTGCCGTAAGAGCTTTGGAGCTTTCGCGAAACCGAATTTAAGAGAAGGGAGAGAGACACACAGAGAAAGAAAGCCGTCATGGCTAACGGGTCGCAAGGAATGTCCTAGTAAGAACGTTCCTCGAATGTTTGGTAGTGCAATCCCCAGTTGGGAATTGGTTGCATAACGGGTGACGGCACAACGCGAATAGAAGGATGAAGAGGGCAGCTTCGTTGGGTTTTGTGCCAATGCTATATGCGGATACTCCAAAAGACTTTGTACACTTGTATCGGTCGGACCTTTTATACGGAGGGCAATACATATATACATTAGGGTGGCCGTTATTTGGGCTTTCGCGAAAAAGATTCGATGCCACCCGAAAAACATAATCAAGGTGTGTCAAAATAAAAATCTGTGTAAAGTTTGGAGGCGCTCGGCAAATTGGAACACGCGCCACTGAGCGAACAGTGTAAGTTACACTTACGCTGTTGAAGACACTTTCAAAGATCGTTCAGTAAATTGCGATCAAAATCAATGCGATAGCACAAAAAACCGTGGATTGGTAAAATTTTGAAGAATAAAGTTTTTCACTTACTCGTATTTTAAATGGAAAAACTAATCACGCGAAGGGAAAGTACTTAATATTAATATTAAGGGCTGTAACTTTCAGGGCATTTTCTTTCAGACATATGCAACAAAATTTCGGGTGGGGAGTGAAAGAAATAAAAAAAAGTTGAAAAAAAACGCCCTAGTACATATATACAACCTTTACTTGACACACTGGGGTACAAAATGACCCCAGGCCTAAATTTCCTCAATTTTTAGTACCTAAATTGAGTCTAGTAAGGTCGAGTGCGAAAATTTTGTTCGAATTTGTTTCCTGTTATATTATTTTACTACTACTATTTTTTTTCTATTTTTGAGCAAACTCAATAAAAATTTTAATCATTTTTGTCGAAAAATAAAAAAGTTATGATTTTTTTCGTAAAGTTGTCATTTTTTCACTTCTATGGAGATTCAAATTTTTTAATCATATTTAACTTTGATATTTTACTGTAAATACTATATAACTTTGGGAAGTAACCTCTTAGAAAGTTCTACAAAAATTTGCAAGTAAAAATATTAAATGCTATATTTTTTATAAAATTTTTTATCGCTGGGGTACAAATGACCCCAGTGTGTCAAGTAAGGGTTAAGTATATACACAGAAAATGTCATATCAATCCGACAAATGTTTTTGAAATTATAGACATATTTGTAAACCCGCAATTTTTATGTGTAGAGTGCTTTTGATACTGCAAACGCGTTTTTGTCAAAGCTGTGTTTTTAGAATCTCATATTTTTACACAAGCTTAATAAATATATTTTCTAGTCATTGATTGAAGGTTTTTTTTTACTGACAAATATTTTCCATTTTATTAACAATTTGAGGCAAAAATTTGCATAAAAAATTGAAATTGGTTTTTGAGAAGCCGCCATTTTGTTAAAAATAGATATTTTGCTTATTCCTTCGATCAAATAGTAGATTATACCTTGTATTAACTAAACCTTTTTTATTTTTTTATTTTGGATGATCCAATGCAGCCTTTTTTAGGGAACCTTCCGTAAATCGGCTACAGCGGCTTCTAGAATCATTGTTTTTTTTAGAAAAAAATATTTCAAAATGAAGTTGGAACTTACAAAAATATGTATATAAATTTTTACGTTAATAAATTAAAATGTCTTTACAGAAAAAAATTCTTGAAAAATGGCGTTAACACGTTAAATCTAAAAATGCAATTTAAAATGAATCACAATGACCAGAAATTAACCTAAATATACCATTTCGAGAATTCCTTCTTTGACATCGTTCAGGCATCTTCAACGAAACATCTTTCCATCAGAAAATTGGAAAAAGAGCATGTTTTCATTTTTTCACAATTTTGTTTCAAACATTCTAAAATAGAAATAATTGTTTCCGCGTAGGATTTAAAAAAAGTTTCAATATAAATTCACTCGTATGAAATCTATCTTTGTAACACTTTTGAGGAAGATTTTGAAAATTTTTCTTTTTTTCTCTTTACTTACAAAATTCACTTTAAGATATTAGACGCGCATTTTTCTTCTTCCACATCGTTTCGGCGACCAATTTAAATTTGCCGACTGCGTTAGCAACGAGAGTCCACGTCGCCCACGCAAAAGCTTGGTTATAGTGACGAGAATTCGTCGAGGAATAAAATAAAAGTGCGGTGAAATTGAGAGGTGGAGAAACGAGAAAGAAATGATCATTCGCGTTGGAGAGATGTCAACAAACATGGATGTTACAACCCTCCACTTTCTCTCGAAAAGCCTCCTGTGGTATCGTCGTTTGGAAGATACTAAAATAGTTTATGTCACCGAATTTTGCCATTTTACCGAGGAGAAAGATAAATAAGAGGTATTCCGGTTCAACGGGACCCCGTTTTAGGCCGACCTCTTTCGATTTTCTTGAAGCTCGAGTATGTTTTAGTGTTGCCTGAAAGTATATTGTACACTAATTTTCAGATCTCTAACTATAATACTCTTTGGAATACACCAAAAGTTACATTTCAAACTTTTTGCGTGTTCAGCGCTTCGGAGCTTTGGCACGGCGCGAAATTAAATCGAAAAAAATCTTTGACAATAGCTTTCGATCGGAAATTTCCTGCGCTTTTCGAAAAAAATATCAGCGATTCCGGAAAAAAACGAATTCATTTGAATTTCGGCCAAAAACCGAAAAAATTGATTTACAAAAAAAGAGCATATAATTTAATTCGGCGGAACAATTTTGTTCATGTTTTGTATATATCTGAGAAGTCACGATATAAATTTCAAGTTGGAACTCACATCCGTTTACTAGTGCCAAGTCTTTTGGTAGGATAAAAATTCTTAAATATCGTGTTTTTCATATCCAACAATTCCCTGATGTATTATATAGCGTTTTTTTTAACGAATTTTGAATTTAGTAAATTAATTTAATTAATTAAATCAAATTTATTAAATTTTGAATTTGATAAATTTATAAAATTCGAAATTCATTAAAAAAACTATATAATATATCAGAGAACTGTTGAATACGAAAAACACAATATTTAAGAATTTTTATCTTACTAAAAGACTTGGCATTGGTAGACGGATGCGGGTTTCAACTTGAAATTTATATCATGACTTCTCAGATATATACAAAACATGAAAAAAATTGTTCCGCTGAATTAAATAATGCTCTTTTTTTGTAAATCAATTTTTTCGGTTTTTGGCCGAAATTCAAGTGAATTCGTTTTTTTTTCGTAATTGCTGATATTTTTTTCGAAAAGCGCAGGAAATTTCCGATCGAAAGCTATTGTCAAAGAATTTTTTCGATTTTATTTCGCGCCGTGCCAAAGCTCCGAAGCGCTGAATACGCAAAAAGTTTGAAATATAACTTTTGGTGTAATCCAAAGAGTATTATAATTAAAGATCTGAAAATTGGTGTACAATATACTTTCAGGCAACACTAAAACATATTTGAGTTTCAAGACAATCGAAGGAGGTCGGCCTAAAAGGGGGTCCCGTTGAGCGGGAATACCTCATAGATAGATAGAGAGAGAGCGCGAGAGCGAGAGAGCGAGAGAGAGAGAAAGCGAGAGAGAGAGAGAGAGAGAGAGAGAGAGAGAGAGAGAGAGAGAGAGAGAGAGAGAGAGAGGCCTACAGATATTTCTCTTGATTCTTTGGGATCGTCGAGAATTTATAACACACCCAAAATCTCAAACGTTCAACCAAAGCGAACATCTGGGATGTCCGGCTAAATTCGCCGGGATGTCCACTTTTATTCGCGCGATATCCTACAAATATGTTAGTTTATTTTCAGTTTTTCGAAAATTTATTTTCCTTGAAAAAATAAAATGGCAAGCGCCCGAGATTGTCGCATATAAATCTTCGCGAAATTGCCTTTCACCGAGGGAGGCATTTCATAGTTTCTGGGGGAAAAAAAAGAGAGGTGAAGAAAATAGTCAAAGATAAAAATGATTATTTTTGGGAAAGTTAAAATAATGGATGGAAATTGTTACCGCATCGAATATTTTCGTTGCGGAAGAAGGAGGCAAAATTTTGGGTCCTGTTGAATTGTGGCTTTTTTTTTAAGGGGTTTATCAAGCGTTTGAGCCACTTATTATCTCGCGCCACTTGCGCAAGATGTTACAAAATTTTGTATCGTACAATCGTCACACCTGTCGTCACTCGTCGACCGAGAATTTCGAATGCGTGGGCGAAGGCGAGAAAATACAACGCCGAGGACAAGTACAACGATATGAATAAAACGAGAAAAAAAGATAGAGCGGCTAAAGAGAAACTTTTCCAATGTTATTGAGACCCTGTCGCTAATGATGAAGGAGGATTTGCGAAGTCGCAATCTTGAGGAGGTTGCGCTGGTCACATTTATATATTTTGACAAATATTTGTGGCTCGAGTGCCAAAAGTGAATCATATTCTGCAGAGCATCATTATTATTTTAGAGAATTAATTTTATTTCATTTAAGAAAAATATATCGACCATTGGGGGACGAATTTCAATGAGGTGAAGTTCAATTTCTAGCAGGAAATAATTGGCATTAGTTTGGAGATAAATTTATTTGAAGTGAAATTAAATTTTATTAGAATATCTCAGATTTTATTAATCTTGCAGATGCGTTTTTCTTATATTATACCTGAGGAAAGCCACTTCAAAAATAATTTTGTTTCAAATTTTTAAAAATTAACAACCGGCGAAAAGTTTCCGGACAAAACTTCAAAAAAGGTCTGGAACGTTTTTTCATGCCATTTCTCCGGAAGTCAACGTAATTTCACGAACGGCATTTTAAAGTTTGAGCTTCAATTTTATTATTATTATTTTTTTTTTTCTAATTATGAGCGTTTTTTTCCCAAAGTTATTCTATTTTTTGTGAAAAAAGAGGAAATTTGAAAAATCCCGTATAACACGAAAACAAAAAGGATTCGTGAAAAACTTCAAGAAGGGAAAATACTTTATTTTACCATTTTCAATACATTGGAATTTTTTCTCAAATTATCTTTCCATTTTTTTTTTATTTAACCTTAAGATGAGAAAAAAAATGTTGGGAAAAAAATCTGAAAAAATTCCTCTGAACTCAATGAAAACAGACGCAACTTTTTGCTATCCTCAAGTTTTTCATGAATCCTCTTTTTTCACAAAAAACAGAAGAACTTTGGAAAAAAAATCGCTCAAAGTTTTTAAAGAAAGGGAATTGAAGCTCAAACTTTTCACTTTATGTATCCAATCGTAAAAATACATTAAAAAATTTCCTCTAGAAGATGGAAAAAAAAGCCGAAAAACAGTTGTTTTCAAAATAGAGTCCAAATCTAAGGACAAATTGTAAAAATCATTTGAAAAACAGAAAATTAAGACGAATTCTTCCCCCTTAAAATGCCGTTTGTTAAATTAGTTAACGTTGACTTCCGGCGAAATGGCATAAGGAAACGTTCCAGACCTTTTTTGAAGTTTTGTCGGGAAACTTTTCGCCGGTAGTGAACATATTTTTGAAAAGATGTAGGTAAAATTTCAAGTTACAATTTGGAAAATTGTATGAGTTACTTTAGTGAGAGCAGGTGAAGAAAACTTTAAACGCGTTTTTCTTAAAACTACTTTTTTCCAATTTTTGCTATTTTTTTTAAAAATATTTATTGAGGTTTATTGAGGTTTATTGAGGTTTTTTTTTTTAATATTTATGATCCGTATAAACGTCATCCATATAGATATTGATTTATATATATTTTTTTCAATTTTCAGATGAACCTTCATAAAGACTACAATGGAACAATGCAGAGGGATTTTTTTTCAGGATAATATTTATATCTCTATTAATCTTCAACATTAAAAAAAATTGCCATGAAATAAGTTGAATTTATACTTAATAAAATAACAATAACCGACTCCTTCAATAATTAGTTATATCTGCAAAGAAAAATCTCAAACATTGACCTTTTTTACCTCTTAAGGATGTTGAGTTCCAAATCGCAAATGATGAGAAAATTCTGAAAATTTGGTATGTTTTTGGATGAATTATTTAAGAGGCCGTGTAAAAATTTCACGATGATTAGGAAGCTCGTTATCGAACAATTGACGTTAACAAATTAAATTAAATTAAATCTAGTCTTGTGGAAACTGATATAACTTTGCGATCAGTTTTTTTTTTGACCTTTCAATTTTTTAATACCTACAGTATATTGAAAGCAACGGAAACAAAACGAAGTTTATTGATAAATATTTTTTTTATTTGTTTAAAAAATTGTTCTTAACAAAATGTTAATATTTTAATAACGAGCTTCTTAATAATCGTGAAATTTTTACACGACCTCTTAAATACTTCATACAAAAACATACAAAATTTATTTTCACAATTTTCTCATCATTTTTCATTTTAACCCTTAAGGAGATTGAAGTAATGATGATAGAATTCTGAAAATTTAATATGTTTTTACATGAAGTATTCAGGAGGTCGTGTAAAAATTTCACGACGATTGAGAAGCTATTTATTGAACAATTAACATTAAAAGATTTCATAGGGACTCAACATCCTTAAAGTAGCTTTTCCCATAAAGCTACCAAAATCTAAAAATAAAAATAAAGACAGAAATCTTTAATATTAAAAGATCATATTCTGATATTGGAAACGAGCACACCTTCGCTGATCCTAAAAAAAATGAGACTAAATTTTCACCCCTCAAAGGATCTTTTCTCCCCAAGTCACCAAAATCTAAGAATAAAAATACAAACAGCAGTCTCTCATAATGGAAGATCACACCCAGAAAAAAGATCTAGTACATTTAACTAAAACCTAGTCAAGCCGAATAAATTCTCTATTCATGTCAACGAATTTTTTTTTTTTTTTATGACTTACTAGGAAAATATATTGCGATCTAATAAATTTTTATTTAATATTAATAAATATTATTTTAAACAGAACAAATATTTATTTAAATGAAATAATTTTTTTTTTCAATATTTACACAATATATATTTTTTAACATTTCAATCTTTGAATGTATAGTTACACATACGAAGTCTACAATTTCGTTGAGCATCGTCTTTTCTTTAACAGAAGAGAAAAGAAAAAAGACCCTTTTTTATGGGGATCCTTTTCGGGGATTCGGCCATCTTGCGTTTTGCCACAATGTTCAATGTATTTGATATCCACACTGAAAAATAAGGATATCAAACATAGACGAGCTTGGAAAGGATATAGGCGTTGAGAGGCAGGTTCGCTTGTGCGAGAGGTAGCCACCTGGCGGATTTTTGGGGTACTGACAAATCTGCAGATATGATCGGATAAGATTACGAATGAATAGGTATCAAGTAACAACGAATAGAATTTTTCTTCAACGTCTGTTTCTCGATGACAGGGAATTCAAATAAATAAATATAGTGGAAGTAAATATATCGCCCAAAAATGGATGGAAAGAAAATTTTCTTTAAAGGAACTAAAAAATAATCAAATAAACGATTTTAGTACCTACGACTAGATATTTTTGCTGGGTGCATGTACTGATATTAGAAACGGGCACGTCTAGCTGATCCTCCTAAAAATAAAAAAAAAGTGACAAAAAAAGCACCACAATAGACTCTGAGCTATTTGAGGCTAGAAGTTGTTCGTTATAACGCCGAAATGTTGGGGCAGGCGCGTTTTAGATCTAGATGCTCGGTAAAGATATTGCGAGAACGCGAAGGCCGCGAGAGTCTTGCATTGTGTTTTTCGGCAGCATCACTCGGTTCTTGCTACCAACTCGATCGCACCAGCGAAGAGGAAGAATTATTTACGTCCGTCGCGCAGCTAAAAATGGGTCATCACTATTTCTCTCTCTCTCTCTCTCTCTCTCGCTCGTTGCTAACGACTGTTTCATTAATGCGCATGAAAAATGTACTCGCAAGTATCGTCATTTGTCTCTATCTTTGTGTTACTATTTTGCCACCGCATAATAACGTCCTACACACGATAGGATCGATCTGCACGCTGAAAGCCGGATAATTCAGCAAGGACCACGACACGAGACGCTGTTTCATATTTTCCAACCGAGAGAAAAACGAGTCTTGCGAAGTCTCTGTGCTAATTTTGTGGCTAATCCATCAACGATTCTAAACTGCACATCGCGGTTTTTACAATTTATCTCTCGGTCACGAGACCTGGAATGAAAGACAATATTGAAGTAGAGACCTTCGGCAATGTGTATTACATACGAATCGTTTGTAGAGGGAAAAGGTGAGGCAAAATGGCCACCTGGGGCAAAATGGTTAGCTTGCAGAATTATGGAAGAACGTTGAAAATTGGAAAATTTAGAAAATAAAGGAATTTTTCCTGATTCATAATGGTCACCTTACAGAATTATCGAACAACATTGAAAATTGAAAAATCTAGAAAATGAGGAAATTCTTCCTAATTTATACAGGGGATGGTGAGGCAAAATGGCGACCTGGAGCAAAATGGTCATCTTCCGAAATTGTGGAACATTGAAAATTCAAAAATCTAGAAAATAAGGGAGTTCTTCCTGATTTATAATGGTCACCTTCCAGAATTATGGAACGACATTGAAAATTGAAAAATCTAGAAAATGAGGAAATTCTTCCTAATTTATACAGGGGATGGTGAGGCAAAATGGCCACCTGGAGCAAAATGGTCATCTTCCGAAATTGTGGAACATTGAAAATTCAAAAATCTAGAAAATGAGCTTATTCTTCGTGATTTATACAGGACAAGGTGAGGCAAAATGACCACCTGGGGCAAAATGATCAGCTTCCAGAATTATGGAAGAACGTTGAAAATTCAAAAATATAGAAAATAGAGGAATTCTTCCTGATTTATAGTGGTCACCTTCCAGAATTATGGAACAACATTGAAAATTCAAAAATCTAGAAAACGAGGGAATTCTTCCTGATTTATAATGGTCACCTTCCAGAATTATGGAACAAAAGATTGAACATTCAAAAATCTAGAAAATGAGAGAATTCTTCCTAATTTATACAGGGGATGGTGAGGCAAAATGGCCACCTGGAGCAAAATGGTAATCTTCCAAAATTGTGAAACAACATTGAAAATTCAAAAATCTAGAAAATAAGGGAATTCTTCCTGATTTATAATGGTCACCTTCCAGAATTATGGAACAACATTGAAAAATAAAAAATCTAAAAAATGAGGGAGTTTTTCGTGATTTATACAGGGGAAGGTGAGGCAAAATGGCCACCTGGTGTAAAATGGTCAGCTTCCAGAATTATGGAGGAACGTTGAAAATTCAAAAATTTAGAAAATAAAGGAATTCTTCCTTATTTATAATGGTCACCTTCCAGAATTAGGGAACAACATTGAAAATTCAAAAATCTAGAAAATGAGGTAATTCTTCGTGATTTTTAATGGTCACCTTCCAGAATTATGGGACAACATTGAAAATTCAAAAATCTAGGAACTGAGGAAATTCTTATCACAATGATCGTAAATATTCCAAAATAATGATTCTGAATTTTGCATTGTTGTAATGCAACGGCCATTGTCGATTTATCAATAAAATTCCATTTCTCCTGAGAAATTTTTTAATTGAAAATCATTTGAATTTATTTTTGTACCTCTATTAAGGATTTAGGATTTTACATGCACAAGCAAAACTTGAAAATCACTAAAATTGATTTTTGAAAAATCTATATTCGTTCCATTGCAACGATGCAATTTTCAACATCACCCAAAATAGACTCCCCAAGCTAAATCCGATTTCGGTCATTGCATTTTTATGCCAATTGCTTATCAAGAGTTGGAAAAATTATAATTAAATGGAGTTATTATTACCACGAGCAGGATTATTCCAAAATGGACTCCCTACGTAATCTTATCTAAATAACGACATTTGCCAATGAAGAGTTGGGAAAATTGATGAAAAAATTTCATTTCCATGGCATTCAGAAAAAACCCCTCAACATACTCTAATATAGTATCATGATAACTTATTTTTACTAAAATACTTCTATAATCCGAGGACCAGAGCAAAATAAGGAACCGGGGGCAAAATGGCCACCTCCGAAATCTTGAAAAAAATAATAATAACTCAACTAGGATTAAAATTGAATTCCAGGAAACGATCAATTGAAAAAATAGGCCAGGCAGCTGGATCCAGTAATCTTGGCTATAAAAGTAATAAAAATCCTAGAAACTAAAAAAAATCGGTTTTTCGACGTTCTTCCTGATCCGCTTGAATTAAAAAAAAAGAGTGACGACCATTTGCCTCCAACAATTGTTTTCTGACGCGCAATTAACGATACAAATTTTATTTTTAGGTCACATAACACACCCAGAAATAAGATCTAGTACATTTAACTAAATCCTAGTCAAGCCACATAAATTTTTTTAGTTGCAGGCCGGCCTAATACAACTCTATTCATGTCAGCGAATTTTTTTTTCTTTTTTTTGAATGACCTACTAGGAAAATGTTCAATGTATTAGATATCCATACTGAAAAATAAGGATATCAAACATAGACGAGCTTGGGAAGTATATAGGCGTCGAGAGGCAGGTTCGCTTGTGCGAGAGGTAGCCACCTGGCGGATTTTTGGGGTACTGACAAATCTGCAGATATGATCGGATGAGATTACGGGTGAATAGGTATTTAGTAACAACGAATAGATATTTTCTTCAACGCCTGTTTCTCGATGACAGGGAATTTAGATAAATAAATATAGTGGAATTAAATATCGCCGAAAATTGGATGGAAAGAAAATTTTCTTTGAAGTAACTAAAAAATAATCAAATAAACGATTATAGTACCGACGACTAGATCTTTTTTCTGCGTGCAAGTCCACAAGACTTCTAGCTGATGCCTTATCTTCTTTCGGTGGCCCATTTTACCCCAACTTCCCCTCTACCCAACGCGTCTCAATGATCACGCGTAAGATTCACCGTCTTTCTGTGAACCTGTCAGTTGAGTTTTGTGGTTTTAGCGAGAGATCCAGCCAACATAACTGATATACTAATCCGCGTGCAACCACGCTCACAAGGGGAGGCATTATTCGCTACCAGATCGTTCAAGGACGCTTTTATATCTCCATGAAACCTGTGGCTGCGTATCTCGGTGACTTTCTAACTTGGAACGACCCACGCTCAAGCGCGAGATCACGCTCGTTATACTCTCCCTTGTATCTATCTACTCGTCGTCATCGTCGATCCAGTTTCATCGAAACCGGATGGTCACTCGTGAACTACTGAAAATTAATCAATCTTAATCTCGTCATCGTGACTCACCGGTTTCCGCGATATCAGGACAATCAGCAAAGAAGCAGCGATATTTGGCTTACCTGTAATGAGAAAAAAAAATAATGACACTTTCAAACAATTTCATGGTTTGCTGCAAAAGTGTTGCATTAAGGGGTTATACGCAGTCAGCATTTAGAAAAAAATCGATTTTTACATGTAATTTTCGTGGTGAACATATATTTTGGTATATAGGATATTTAAGTATATATGGCGCGTTCTATTCAAGTATATATGGGGTATTCCACGCCGATTCGACCTGGGTCTGACCCTTCGCCTCTCCGATTTTGCCCACGATTTTTTGTGGTTTTGTAGCACCTCTGAAAAGCACTCGGGATTTTTTTCAGATTTTTTTGAAACAATTTGACTCAACTATAATTTTATAAACAATTGAAGGCAAAAATTTTCATCAAAAATCGAAATATTTTTTGGAGAAGCCGCTATTTTGTTAAAAATCGATGTTTTGCTCATTCCTTCGATCAAATACTAGATTATACCTTGTATTAACGAAATCTTTTTTATTTTTTCATTTCAGATGATCCAATCCAGAGAATCGTGGTCACAGCAAAACTCAATTTTTTAGAGGATCTCTCTGAGTTCGGCAGCATCGGAAATCATTATTTTTTAAAAAGAAAAAATTCAAAATAAAGTTAAAAGTTACAAAAATATGTATATAAATTTTCACGTTGACGAATTAAAATGCCTTTCCAGAAAAAATTCTTGAAAAATCCCTTTTTTCGACCTCTTGACTGCGCATAACCCGTTATTGGACGAATATTGAGGTATCAAAAATGGCGCGCAAGATTTATGAAGCGCCATAAAGCGTCTCGTTGCCGACGCGACAACAACGAGCTTGTATGTTCGGCATTAATGCGAATTTGTTGCATTCGCGTAGGTGAGACGAGTGAGAGACCGCGGGCGCATGTAAAAGCGAACGCGATGTTGCACAACCATTGTTATTTATCTTGGTTGATGATCGCTGAAGTATTTCACGTTAAAATAATAACAGACTGTCTGACAAATGTCCGGAGGCAATCGCTTCTCTCTTTGCTCTGCTCGTGCAGCAACAACGTTGCTCCTCAGCGCCAGAGACAATTTCCCAAGACACCTGTCGTTTTCTTCACTCCTGCGCCTTTCCCAGAGTGACCTTTCGACCTTCAAGTCCACCTGACAGTGCAAAAAATTGTCGATTTTCGAAAGAAGTGCCAATTCTTCGTTGAACAACTTTGCTCTCTGACTTCAGTCTTCAGAAAAATATGAAAGGTAACAATTTGTATGTGGAGGTCACTTTGGTTTGGTTCGGATTTTGAAATGGTCCATAAAAGTGTCATTCGATTTTTGAAAATTTTTTCCAGCCTCTCAAATGGTCTTTAATTACACCCAGAAAAAAGATCTAGTACATTTAACTAAATTCTAGTCAAGCCAAATAAATTTTTTTAGTTGTAGGCCGGCCTAATACAACTCTATTCATGTCAACGAAATTTTTTTTTTCGAATGACCTACTAGGAGAATATATTGCGATCTAATACTGATCGAACCAATCGAAAGAGAAAAAATCTAGTACCAATCGAAAGAGAAAAAATTTGCGGACAAAACATACATCTCAAATTTTCTCAAAAACTCTGTATAATGAGTTATCAGGAAAAATGAATTTTTCGCTATAGATATACTCCCATGTATAAGCAAGGTTGGTGGCGTAAGAGAATCTTGGTGCGACTCTCGACATGTCGGTAAGGTCGGAAATGTACTTGTCGCGAGTTGCTACCGCGACTCTTGATATATTAATATAAATGTATGTATTAATATATTAATATAAATGCATGTATTAATATATTAATATAAATGTATGTATTAATATATTAATATCAAACATAAGTGAGCTTGGGAAGGATATAGGCGTCGAGAGGCAGGTTCGCTTGTGCGAGAGGTAGCCACCTGGCGGATTTTTGGGGTACTGACAAATCTGCAGATATGATCGGATGAGATTACGGGTGAATAGGCATTTAGTAACAACGAATAGAATTTTCCTTCAACGCCTGTTTCTCGATGACGGGATATTCAAATGAATAAATATGGTGGAAATAAATATCGCCCAAAATTGGATGGAAAGAAAATTTTCTTTAAAGTAACTAAAAAATAATCACATAAACGATTATAGTACCTACGATTAGATCTTTTTTCTGGGTGTAATAATAAGCATGTAGCATCGAAAATAAAAATTTCCTAAGACTATTTGACCTATAAAAGAGTCTATTATTTATTTTTTTTTTATATTCAGAAAAGACTATTAATTTTTGCAAATCGTTTTGTAGTTCATTGATTAGTGTTTCTTTTTTTTTTTAATAGTGCTCCTATTGATGAGGGGTACAATTTTATTCACAAATGGTTGACAGCTGTTTTAAGGTCTCCGCTTAATAACCCTCAATTTTGTGACATCTTGAGACCTCGTAGTCTATTCCGGTTCGGTTATTCCGTCCAAGGTAGCGAGTTTTTTTTTTTTTTTTGAGGTACACGATACGAAATTAATTCTAGCTCTTTTTCTGAAATTCGCTTAGTCCAGCATCGCGTATAATCCTTGAGTTTGTTAAACTTCTTGGCAGGCTTCCTGCTATTCATATTGCTTCGCGCTTAGATAGGCCAAATCCTCGGGAACAACGAAATGCGGAATGTTGGCATTTGTCGGCGATTTACAAATCGACGAACACTATAGTTTGGTACATGTGCTCTGAGACATTGTCAGCTTTTTCAATTGTTCTCATTATGTTGAAGCTCGCATCGTTGGAATGCAACGGAAATAATTCATTTTTGAATAAAATTCACCCTAGATAAAAAAATTTTTAGAATAAAAAATTGTCGAAGTATGTTTTGCTGTCTTTGTTAAAGTTTTTTTTTAAAGCTTGGATAAGGATTTTTTTAAACATTTTTCGCGAGATAAACATCTTAAGAATATACGGTAAAAGTTTCAGACCGAAATTTAGAATATTTTTTAAGTTATAGCCAAAAGAAGAGGGCAATTAACTAATAAGTTACATATTGTTAAAAATGACCAATTACTACGGTTTGGCAATCACCAGAAACTATAAATCTCTCGAACAAATTAAGAGAGCTTTGCGATAACTTTGGGGAAATGGAAGGACTGCTAAGTATAATTTTTTTATACAAAATCTGTTGTCAACACTTCAAACGCGTTTTTCTCGAAACTACGTTTTCGAAACTTCGGGGAAGCACTGACTAAAAATTGTTCAAGCGATTTGGCTAAAAATTCTACCCGTTATTTTAAACACACGTAGCTAGATACCTAACCTCAAAAACATTCAATTTTTCAATAATAAATTAATTTTTTGAAACAATTTATCAAAAAAAATTCGATCTCGATGATCTTTTTGTTCACAAGTCCGCCATTTCGTTATTTTTTACTTAAAATATGCATATTACAGGTTATAGCACTAGAATTGAGCCTACAAAATAATAATCTCGTTGGATTTTTTATTTCAGATAACTACGGAAGGATGTGTGCTTCCCCGAATCAAGTCACCTTTTTTTTTCGAGGATTCCACTTTGACGTACAAAATCATAAACAAATTCATGTAAAATTGAGTAATCAACATTTTTTTTGTACTCTTCAAGATACAAATAAAGACATGTAGAAATTTTAAAACGATCGAATTGTATTTGGTTATTTAAAACAATTAATAAAAAAACCTGGACTAGTACCTTACTAACTTATGTTTGGAAACCTGAAGCAAGATACAATGGTGCTACTTTAGTCATACTTTGGAAAATGGTACCACGTACTACGCAGTTGCATGTAAATTTGCATTAAACACTGTATCATTAGTTTAAGAGTGGAATCAGGAGGGGCGAAATTGGAATTTGGACCTCTGTACTTCATCCTGTGGAAAACATCGGTCTCCACTAGAATGCCAAAATGAAATGGACAACTAAACACTATTATTGTGTTTAAAAATGTTTGTTAACAAACTAGAAAACCTACCAGTTCACTTAATACAGAAAAAACACTGTCCCGTAGTAAAAAACTCCATTCGTCGCCATTGAAAAATCTCCATTCATTCCCCATTGCCAAAATAACCAACGGAGATGAATGCCGAATTGCCTAAGGGGATTTTCGCCATTGAATTCCCCATTTGAAATCGAATGAGGATTTTCTAATGAGGATTGACTTCCCCATTTGAAACGGAATGGGGATTATCCTATAGGAATTCAATGAAGAAAATCCCCATAGGCAATTCGGCATTCATCTCCATTGGTTTTTGTAGGCAATGGGGAATGAATGGCGATAATCAATTGAGATTCTTCCATATAGTAAAAAACTCCATTCGTCACCATTGAAAAATCGCCATTCATTCCCCATTGCCAAAATAACCAATGGAGATGAATGCCGAATTGCCCCAAGGACATTTTCGCCATTGAATTCCCCATTTGAAATCGAATAGGGATTTTCCAATGAGGATTGACTTCCCCATTTCAAACGGAATAGGGATTATCCCATGGGCATCAGTCGGCAAGAACTCCTTGCATGGATTTTTTGGACACCGACTTCTGCTAATATTCCGTGCTCACAATCGTCTAGATAAGCATACTCTTCGCATAATCCGTATGGGAGTTCAGCGGGTTGCCGTCCTGCGACATCTCGCGCCAAGTCTCGGAACTAACGCGACGCGGTTTCCAATGGACATCTTTGGGTAATGCTGATCATTCAGTTCATCCGCATTTACTTCCCAATGGACATCATTGGGTAAAGCTGATCATTTCGTTCATCAGCATTTGCCTTCCAATGGACACCATTGGGCAATGCTGATGGCTCGGTCCATCAGCATTTGCTTTCCAATGGGCATCATTGAGTAGTGGTGATCATTCGGTTCATCCGCATTTGCTGTCCAATGGACGTCATTGGGCAATGGTGACTTTTCAATGGATATCCATTCACTGATCAATGGTCGTTCCTATACGCCATTGAAAAATGCGGAAATCTCAATGGGTCCCCATTCATTGTCCAATGGAGTCGTATGAGGACCATTGGTTGCCATTGGCGATTCAATGGAGTTTTTTACTACGGGGTAACATGAAATTACTTGCAATTTGGACGAATTATAGAATTGTCTCGATCATCAAGGGCAGGACAAGGGTCATGTGCCTCCTTTTTGCAATTTTGGCATTGAATCCAACCTTTCAGGTGAATAGCACAAACTTTCAAACCAATTTCGTTTGCTCAGGAAGGAAGGTATCCAATAAACACAAGACCTTCAAGAAATCTCACCTATTTAAACTAAAAATAAGGCTGAAACAATGTTTGAGGCTAAGAATAAGGCTAAAAATAAGGCTAAAACAATGTTTAAGGCTAGAAATAAGGCTAAAACAATGTTTAAGGCTAAAAATAAGGCTAAAATAATGTTTAAGGCTAAAAATAAGGCTAAAACAATGTTTAAGGCTAAAAATAAGACTAAAATAATATTTAAAGCTAAAAATAAGGCTAAAACAAAAAGGCTAAGCAAAATTTCGAGCCATCCGAGTAATCCCCTTTCCATCTGCACTCGTCCACGGTTTCTTCTTCAATGTACCTTCTTCCTGCTTCATAGACGAAGAGCCTTTAATGCGAGGACCGATTTGTTTCAGTTGCCGGAACGAGGCAAGCCGAAACTTGAAAGTGGTCACAGCTTTTCGTTCAGCCGAAAAAAACATTATGAAGTTGGGACGCAATGTGCGTGTACATTTGGTGCTTCATCAGCGTTTGGGTGCGTTCACGAGGTGAAACATTAGTGGAGCGCTGTTTGAACCGCGGTGAACGTTGAAGCGCAGACGACGAAGACGACGGCGGAGAGAAGGAGGAGGAGGAGGAGGAGGAGGAAGAGGAAGAAGGGAAAAAAAGGTGAGAAAGACCACGAGAGAGTTTTGGGGAACGAGAATGAGGGAGTGAGACGAAAAGTCAAAGGCCCATATAGTCAAAGACGCAAATAGCACGCCCAAGTTAGCCTAACGGGTCTTGCCAGGCGTTTTTCACCGCACTTCTGCATGCGCTGCACTTTCTCTATTTCTCTCTCTCTCTCGCTCTCTTTCTCTCTCGCTCTCTTTCTCTCTCTTTCTCCCTCGTTGAACAGACCGAAGAGGGAAGTGAAGAGGAAACGCACCCGCGAACGAGCGAGACGTTCATGCCTGATGCATTTTCTTGTACATATATATATGGGTAATTCCATGTAAAATCGACCGATAGTTGAAATCGATCCGTTTCAATTTCGATGAAATTCGGTCAGAAGTTTTCTTCTATCATAAAACGAAGTTCTACCAAAAGAAAAAAATTAAATTTTTTTTTTTTCAAAAATTCAAATTAATTTATTTAATTTTCAAGTTTATTTTTTAAATATCTCGAAAACGATTATAGTTAAGAAAAAATCGTTCTGGTTTCGTCTTGAAGAGTATACTTGAGGCTATGAAAAAAAAAATATTCCGAAATTTTTTTTTGAAAAATGATGCATTTTGAATTTTTTTAAAATCGTCAAAATCCATGATCAACATTAAATTTTTTGTTCCATTTTTTTATATAATACCTTCTACTGATCTTAAAACATCCTGAAATTTTCAGAGAGATGATCTTTTTCTTCTTTAAAATTATGAATTTTTTAATTTTCAACGCAACTTGGAGGTAAAAAAAAATTTTAAAAAAATTTTTTGTTACCGCTACGTTAAGTAAAGTTGAGCCATCATGTAATTTCTACTGCTCAAAATTACAAAATTACATGATTGCTTAACTTTACTTAACTTAGAGGTAAAAAAAAAATTTACAAATTTCAAAAATTCATATTTTTGAAAAAAAAAACGCCGTCCTAAAAATTTCAGGATCTTTTTAGATGAGTACAAGGTGTTATATAAAACAAATTGAACTAAAAATTTACTGTTGATAATGGATTTTAACGATTTGAAAAAATTCAAAATTCTGCTATTTCATCATTTTTCAAAATTTTTTTTCTGAATATTTTTTTTTCGTAGCCCCAAGTATACTCTTTTAAGACGAGCCCCGAACGATTGTTTCGTAACTATAATAGTTTTCGAGATATTTAAAAAATAAACTTTAAAAATTGAAAAAATCGTGAAGATTTGAATTTTGCATAACTTTCGAAAAAAAAAAATTAAATTTTTTTCCTCCCATCATAAAACTTCGTCTTATGATAGAAGAAAACTTCTGACCAAATTTCATGGAAATTGAGAGGGTCGATTCCAACTATCGGACGATTTGACATGGAATGACTCATGCATAAGTGCATGTTTGGTTCATAAGCATTGAACCGATGATGGTTTCTTTGCATTCTCGGCCAAACACTAACGCCCGTGTGTGCGTGTTTGTGTTTGTGTCCGCCAATCCGTATCACTTATACTTATATATATAAACCTACAAAGTATATAACGCCACGTGCAGTTTTCTTGCATAATTCCAGCATGAGGATAAATTCCACGCGGCAGATATTATTTTCTTTGGGTGACCCATCGACTTCCTCCCACTAAAATCCTCACGCGCGTAAGAATAAATGCTCGACTAAACGCTCGGAAAAGCAATACATCCACGCGAGCCTCTTGTTTTCGCAAAAACCTCCCAATTATTTGCTCGTTTTCACGCTTTCCGCCACATGTATTCTCCTCTCGGGGATAATGTGTAAGTGTTTATGCATCGACGAGAGTTTTGGGCTCTTTGCTGCGAATTGCAGACGTGAAATATTGAATTTATCGGCACGAGATATTCTTCGCGCGAATCCTTCAGCATTGGAATGAAGAAAGTTGAGGATAGTGCAAGAGGAAAATTGGAAAATATGTTTTGGATTTTTAGGAGAAAAATTTGGGATCTAAAAAAGGTGTTTTTTCATATGATATAGAGGGGCGTCTGATATCCAATGATCTCTCTGAGGAGAAAAGGAAATTTTAACAATAATTCATGTAGTTTTATTTTTTTTTTACCGCAAATTTCTGAAACATTTGTGTCTCGGTATGGTTTAATTATTTTTTTATTTTTGCATGGACCGATGCAAAAGGATCATTTTTACACCCAGAAAAAGATTTATTAGTATCAAATAAATTTGCGTATTTTAAAAAATTGTATTTGAATTTAATAAATATTTGTATTTGAATTTAATAAATATTTATTTAATACTGCCATTTAGCCACATTAAGGCCCGAATTCTAGGATCTTAAGATCAAACTTTCCATTGAACTCAAGATGGAACTCAAGATCGAACTTAAGTTCCAATTTAAGATGAATCTTAATTTTGAACTTAAGTGTCATTGTAAGTTAATACCAGGGGTTGCGAGCGAAACGTTTTGCTCGATCGGGGATTTAATCCTTGAGCGAGCACATTGCAGGTATACGAAGGGTAGCTCGTATCGCGAGAGGAACTTTATGGTATACCGGGACGATCGAATCGGAGAGGGAGCGCAAAGAGACTCAGGTAGTTTCCCTCTCCTCGCGAGTCGAGGAGACATTTATTTTTGGGGATCGTATCGCGAGCGAGTAAATAGTTCTCGGACGAGGTTTCCATCCTATCGCGAGTTATTGGGTGTCTCGAGTCCGTCGGATCGATCCTATGAGGATCGAAACGTCCGAGAACTCTTCCAGTAAAACTCGCCGAGGATCAAAACCTCGAGCGACGCAAAAGGGTTTCGATCTTTACCTGGCCCGATCTCGTTGGGCATAGGATGTTTCCCTCTTTGTTTTGCGTTACATTATATATGTACGATCTTGACTATTGGATGAAATATTGAAACGGCATTTTTACATGAAATAATAAAACATTGAACTTTAAAAAAATTGTTAGTGCAAAAATCTCATAGATTACATATTATGATTAATGTAATCTTTTCAATGGAAACGTATGTTTTTAAATATTCTACTATTGAAATGACGATTGTTTTTGAACGCTTCGATTTCTTTTGTGCATGCAACCGTTAATAGTTAATTACGTTGCAACAATCTTTTTTTTTTATTTTAAGCCGACAATTATTTTTTCATCTTTGAATTCTTGGGAAACCGGAGTATTGAAATACACATTTTTGTTAACATGATTAATGTTTGCGAATTGCCGTAATTTATTTCCGTTAATTTCGTTGTTTTTCTAAATTATCATTTCCTGTTATTCTTTTATTCGCATTTTTGCTTGACAATTATCACGAGTGATGAATGTAACGAAAAATTATGATACATACAGTCGATAGGTAAGCACTAACGCAAGCCGGGCTTTCGTAAACCGGATCAACAAATAATAACATATATCTATGAATATATATGTGGCATTCCACGGTATTTCGATCAAAATCTTACATTGATGATTTCGATTTTCCTCTAAACTTTTTATATAAATAAGGACATTCAAAAAAATTTCCCAAATTTTTTCAGAATTTTTCAGCCACGCGTTTTTTGGATTTATTTATTTATTTTTTTAAACAAAAGCGACAACTTTGTGAAATCTGAAAAAATGCCGAAAAATCTAAAAAAATATAACAAATTTTTTGGGGTTTGTTCCATAACGGAGATTTCAATACTCTATGAGTCAAATTCAAAAAATTAAAAAAAAAAGTTGACTCATAGAGTTTTGAAATCTCCATTTTGGAACAAAGCCCAAAAATTTTGTTATATTTTATTAGATTATTTTTT
Source organism: Alloplasta piceator (assembly GCA_946863875.1). Classification (NCBI taxonomy): domain Eukaryota; kingdom Metazoa; phylum Arthropoda; class Insecta; order Hymenoptera; family Ichneumonidae; genus Alloplasta; species Alloplasta piceator. The sequence continues at coordinate 5,578,032 of OX333073.1, read as the reverse complement.
ATTTTTAAAGTCCTTATTTATATAAAAAATTAAGAGGAAAATCAAAATCATGAAGGTAAGATTTTGATCGAAATACCGTGGAATGCCACATATATTTATATAATATATATATATAATGCATTCCGTGCGATTTCGAACGGTCAAAAAGTTGTCCACTCTAAAAAATTGACATTTTGTCAAATTATTTAATTATATGAAAAAGGGTAGTGTACATTTTTTCAAAATTTTGGGATCGCATTTTTTTGAGTTTTTGAGAATTTCATAATTGTCTGAGTACCGTTATATCTTGAAACTCTATATCTATATACATATATATCCATCATATGTACACCCCGTGATAATATATATAGGTATAGACATTGTAGCGATGACCGTACGGAGAGCAAAATTCAGGTAAGGATCGAAACCGCTCGACTCTCGACGAGTTTTGCTCCTCGAAGAGTTATACTCCATCGAGCCCATGCGCATTCGATCCTCGGCGATCGACCCGTTCAATGAGTTCCGACGGGAGATCCCATTGACTCAGTATACCTATATATCTGTATACGTATATATTAGACTGATTCGCGAAATTAGATTTTTTTTTTTTTGAAATCTTTGATTAAATACTTTCGGGGAAGTGAAAAAGATGCCTGTTGAAAGCAGAGCTCTGAATATTGATATATTTAGAAGTCCCTCGTAGCGAATTTATATTTTAGATTTAAATGACACAGGAAAAATAAATTCAAACTTTGAAATTTTTTACCTCGACTTCGTGTGAACTACTGTTGGTCGTTTCTTTAAAAATTAGGTTATTTACGATAATGCAATTCAAACTTTTTTTCAAGAAAGATTTCACAATATTTAGTAATAAGTTTTAACATTTTTCTGGAAACTAAAAAAAGGGAAATTTACTCAAAATTTAATTTTAACTTTGCATAACTTTCGAAGGAGTGAGTTTTTCAAAAAATCTTGTGAGACCTTTTTTGTAAAGCGTTCCATTCCCTATAAGAATATGTATCGCAGATTTCGGTACAGGGAATTGAAGTCGAGGTATGACATTTCAAAGTATAAACATTTTTTTTTCCTGTATTATTTAAATGGAAATTCGTGATGAGAGATCTCAAAATATTAATATTAAGATCTCTGCTTATATACGTATATATACGCCCGTTCATTCCTGTACGCCCCGTGTTAATGTATATAGGTATAGGTATAGTAATGATGACCATACGGAGAGCAAAATTCAGGTAAGGATGGAAACGTCTCGCCTCGTGAGAGGTTTCGATCCTCAGGCTTAGTATACCTATATATATCTCTGTCTCGCTCCCTCGCTCTATATCTCTCTCTCTATATCTATATACATATATATCCACGCTTATTCCTGTACACCCCGTGATAATATATATAGGTATAGACATTGTAGCGATGACCGTACGAAGAGCAAAATTCAGGTAAGGATCGAAACCGCTCGACTCTCGACGAGTTTTACTCCTCGAGGAGTTATACTCCATCGAGCCCGTGCGCATTCGATCCTCGATGATCAACACGTTCAATGAGTTCCGACGGGGGATCCCATTGACTCAGTATATCTATATATATCTCTCTGTATACGTATATATTAGACTGATTCACGAAATTAGATTTTTTTTTTTAAATCTCCGATTAAATACTTTCGGGGAAGTGAAGAAGATGCCTGTTGAAAGCAGAGCTCCGAATGTTGATATATTTAGAAGTCCCTCGTAGCGAATTTATATTTTAGATTTAAATGACACAGGAAAAAAAAATTCAAACTTTGAAATTTTTTACCTCGACTTCGTGTGAACTACTGTTGGTCGATTCTTCAAAAATTAGGTTATTTACGATAATGCAATTCAAACTTTTTTTTCAAGAAAGATTTCACAACATTTAGTAATAAGTTTCAACATTTTTCCCGAAACTAAAAAAAGGGAAATTTACGCAAAATTTAATTTTAACTTTGCATAACTTTCGAAGGAGTGAGTTTTCAAAAAATCTTGGGGGACCTTTTTTGTAAAGAGTTCCATTCCCTGTAAGGATATGTATCACAAATTTTGGTACAGGGACTTGAAGTCAAGGTATGTCATTTCGAAGTTTAAACATTTTTTTTTCTGTATTATTTAAATGGAAATTCCTGATGAGAGATCTCAGAATATTAATATTAAGATGAGCTCTGCTTATATTATATATATATATATATAAGCAGAGCTCTCAATATTAATATTTTGAGGTCTCTCATCTTGAATTTCAATTTTCTTTTTAAATAATACAGCCAAAAAAATTTCGAAATTTTATACCTCAGCTTTAAGTCAATGTACGAAAATTTGTGATGCTTTCTTTTTATGGAATGGAACGCTCTACGAAAAAGGTCTCAAGATTTTTCAAATAAATCCTTCAAAAGTTATCCACAATTAAATTTCAATTTAGAGTGAATTTCACTTTTTTATTTAGTTCCCGGAAAATTGTTGAAAATTATTATTAAATATCGTGAAATCTTTCTTGAATAAAAAGTTTGAATTGCATAAACATAAATTATCTAATTTTTAAAGAAATTACCAGCAGAAGTACACATATATTCACAGTCTAATGTACATATATATTAGACCGTGAATAACTTTTCAAGAAATGAGTTTATAGAAAAATCATAAGAAACGTTTTCTCTAGAGCGTTCAATTCTCTACAAGAATATGCATCGCTCATTTTGGTACACTGACTTAAAGCCGAGGAAACGGTCTAATATATATGTACATTAGACTGTGAATATATGTGTACTTCTGCTGGTAATTTCTTTAAAAATTAGATAATTTATGCTTATGCAATTCAAACTTTTTATTCAAGAAAGATTTCACGATATTTAATAATAATTTTCAACAATTTTCCGGGAACTAAATCAAAAAGTGAAATTCACTCTAAATTGAAATTTAATTGTGGATAACTTTTGAAGGATTTATTTGAAAAATCTTGAGACCTTTTCCGTAGAGCGTTCCATTCCATAAAAAGAAAGCATCACAAATTTTCGTACATTGACTTAAAGCTGAGGTATAAAATTTCGAAATTTTTTTGGCTGTATTATTTAAAAAGAAAATTGAAATTCAAGATGAGAGACCTCAAAATATTAATATTGAGAGCTCTGCTTATATATATATATAATATAAGCAGAGCTCATCTTAATATTAATATTCTGAGCTCTCTCATCAGGAATTTCCATTTTAATAATACAGAAAAAAAAATGTTTAAACTTCGAAATGACATACCTTGACTTCAAGTCCCTGTACCAAAATTTGTGATACATATCCTTACAGGGAATGGAACTCTTTACAAAAAAGGTCCCCCAAGATTTTTTGAAAACTCACTCCTTCGAAAGTTATGCAAAGTTAAAATTAAATTTTGCGTAAATTTCCCTTTTTTTAGTTTCGGGAAAAATGTTGAAACTTATTACTAAATATTGTGAAATCTTTCTTGAAAAAAAAGTTTGAATTGCATTATCGTAAATAACCTAATTTTTAAAGAAACGACCAACAGTAGTTCACACGAAGTCGAGGTAAAAAATTTCAAAGTTTGAATTTTTTTTTCCTGTGTCATTTAAATCTAAAATATAAATTCGCTACGAGGGACTTCTAAATATATCAATATTCGGAGCTCTGCTTTCAACAGGCATCTTTTTCACTTCCCCGAAAGTATTTAATCAAAGATTTCGAAAAAAAAAAAAATCTAATTTCGTGAATCAGTCTAATATATACGTATACAGAGAGATATATATAGGTATACTGAGTCAATGGGATCTCCCGTCGGAACTCATTGAACGGGTCGATCGCCGAGAATCGAATGCGCATGGGCTCGATGGAGTATAACTCCTCGAGGAGCAAAACTCGTCGAGAGTCGAGCGGTTTCGATCCTTACCTGAATTTTGCTCTCCACACGGTCATCGCTACAATGTCTATACCTATATATATTATCACGGGGTGTACAGGAATGAGCGTGGATATATATGTATATAGATATAAAGAGAGAGAGATATAGAGCGAGGGAGCGAGACAGAGATATATATAGGTATACTAAGCCTGAGGATCGAAACCTCTCACGAGGCGAGACGTTTCGATCCTTACCTGAATTTTGCTCTCCGTATGGTCATCATTACTATACCTATACCTATATACATTAACACGGGGCGTACAGGAATGAACGGGCGTATATATACATATATAAGCAGCGATCTCAATATTAATATTTTGAGATCTCTCATCCCGAATTTCCATTTAAACAATACAGGAAAAAAAATGTTTATACTTTGAAATGTCATACCTCGACTTCACGTCCTTGTACCAAAATCTGCGATACGTATTCTTATAGGGAATGGAACGCTTTACAAAAAAGGTCTCCCAAGATTTTTTTGAAAAACTCACTCCTTCGAAAGTTATGCAAAGTTAAAATTAAATTTAGAGGACATTTCCCTTTTTTTTAGTTTCCGGAAAAATGTTAAAATTTATTACTAAACATTGTGAAATCTTTCTTGAAAAAAGAGTTTGAATTCCATTATCGTAAATAACCTAATTTTTAAAGAAATGACCAACAGTAGTTCACACAAAGTCGAGGTAAAAAATTTCAAAGTTTGAATTTTTTTTTCCTGTGTCATTTACATCTAAAATTTAAATTAACAACGAGAGACTTCTAAATATATCAACATTCGGAGCTCTGCTTTCAACAGGCATCTTCTTCACTTCCCCGATAGTATTTAATCGGAGATTTAAAAAAAAAATTTAATTTCGTGAATCAGTCTAATATATACGTATACAGAGAGATATATATAGATATACTGAGTCAATGGGATCCTCCGTCGGAACTCATTGAACGTGTTGATCATCGAGGATCGAATGCGCACGGGCTCGATGGAGTATAACTCCTCGAGGAGTAAAACTCGTCGAGAGTCGAGCGGTTTCGATCCTTACCTGAATTTTGCTCTCCGTACGGTCATCGCTACAATGTCTATACCTATATATATTATCACGGGGTGTACAGGAATAAGCGTGGATATATATGTATATAGATATAGAGAGAGAGATATAGAGCGAGGGAGCGAGACAGAGATATATATAGGTATACTAAGCCTGAGGATCGAAACCTCTCACGAGGCGAGACGTTTCGATCCTTACCTGAATTTTGCTCTCCGTATGGTCATCATTACTATACCTATACCTATATACATTAACACGAGGCGTACAGGAATGAACGGGCGTATATATACATATATAAGCAGCGATCTCAATATTAATATTTTGAGATCTCTCATCCCGAATTTCCATTTAAATAATACAGGAAAAAAAATGTTTATACTTTGAAATGTCATACCTCGACTTCACGTCCTTGTACCAAAATCTGCGATACGTATTCTTATAGGGAATGGAACGCTTTACAAAAAAGGTCTCCCAAGATTTTTTTGAAAAACTCACTCCTTCGAAAGTTATGCAAAGTTAAAATTAAAATTAGAGGACATTTCCCTTTTTTTTAGTTTCCGGAAAAATGTTAAAATTTATTACTAAACATTGTGAAATCTTTCTTGAAAAAAGAGTTTGAATTCCATTATCGTAAATAACCTAATTTTTAAAGAAATGACCAACAGTAGTTCACACAAAGTCGAGGTAAAAAATTTCAAAGTTTGAATTTTTTTTTCCTGTGTCATTTAAATCTAAAATATAAATTCGCTACGAGGGACTTCTGAATATATCAATATTCAGAGCTCTGCTTTCAACAGGCATCTTTTTCACTTCCCCGAAAGTATTTAATCAAAGATTTCAAAAAAAAAAAAAAAATCCAATTTCGTGAATCAGTCTAATATATACGTATACAGAGAGATATATATAGGTATACTGAGTCAATGGGATCTCCCGTCGGAACTCATTGAACGGGTCGATCGCCGAGGATCGAATGCGCACGGGCTCGATGGAGTATAACTCCTCGAGGAGTAAAACTCGTCGAGAGTCAAGCGGTTTCGATCCTTACCTGAATTTTGCTCTCCGTACGGTCATCGCTACAATGTCTATACCTATATATATTATCACGGGGTGTACAGGAATAAGCGTGGATATATATGTATATAGATATAGAGAGAGAGATATAGAGCGAGGGAGCGAGACAGAGATATATATAGGTATACTAAGTCTGAGGATCAAAACCTCTCACGAGGCGCGACGTTTCGATCCTTATCAGAATTTTGCTCTCCGTATGGTTACCGTTACTATGCTCTTAAAACATGAGACTATTTTTGTAATTCGCAATCTCCAATTAATTACCTTCAGGGAAGTAAAAAAAGATTCCTGTTTAAAGCAGAGCTCTGAATATTAATATTTAGAGGTCTCTCGTCGCAAATTCATTTTTTATATTTAAATGACACAGGAAAAAAAAGTCAACCTTTGAAATTTTTCACCTCGGCTTCAAGTCAATACACCAAAACGAGCGATGCATGTTCTTGTAGGGAATTGAATGCTCTACAGAAAACGTTTCTCATGATTTTTCGATAAACACTCTCCTTCAAAAGTTATTCACGGTCTAATATATATGTATATTAGACTGTGAATATGTGTTAACTACTGTTGGCCATTTCTTTAAAAATTAGGTTATTTATGATAATGCAATTTGAACGTTTTTTTAAAGAAAGATTTCACGATATTTAGTAATAAGCTTTAACATTTTCCCGGAAACTAAAAATAAAAGGAAAATTTATTCTAAATTTAATTTTACCTTTGAACAATTTTCAAAGGAGTGAGTTTTTTCAAAAATTTCTAAACATTTTCGAACAAATTTTCCAAAAATTTTTAAATTTTATTTTCTTTTATAAATTTAAACGTTGTTTGCGATAAAATCGTGAAAAAAGCTCAAAAAAACATTTTCTCATTTTAATGGTGATAACGAAGTGTTTAGGGGCAATAAACATGATTCTTCAATTTTTTTCAAAAATTCGATTGCTTGAAACTTGAAACAAAAAAAAACATTCGATAGATCAAATTGAAACTTAACAGTGTCTTTGTGGGTATGTTGAGCTGTAAACGTTACGCTTAACATTAGTCGTTTTATCAATATTTTTAATTTTGCCTTCAATTTGCAAAAAAAAACAATAAATAGCCTTTTTTCTCCTGTTCTTTCAAATTCATGGCAAGAATGGGAAAATTGTTTTTTTCAAAAAACTATTGACAATTTTTCAGAGCATTAATTTAAGTTTGTGAGACGCTCCTTCTGATTGATGTGCGATCATTGGTTGCTGAGATATCAATGGTTGAATACAAAAGGATCTTCTTTCATTAAAAGTTCAATATCTCAGCGAAAAATGGTCACAGCGAGGACTCAACAAAAAGCAAATTGAAGTTAAATAAACAAGCTATTCGGTTCATGTAATAGTTTAGCTGGAAAAAATTTTTCCAAGTAACTGCACAAAAAAAAAGATTGGTTTGTCTTACTATTTCAGATTTCTCAAGATTGCGTAAAACCTATAGCTTCGAAATTTTTTTGGCTGAAAGATCTTAAAACTAGAAACTTGAAGCTTCAAAATACTTTTTCAAGACCTCGATTGGACAATTTTTCACTGAGATACGGCATTGTTAAAAACCACTAAAAATTGGAAAATTTGTTGATCTCTTAATTTTTTTCAGTAACGTATATATAAATACATATATATATTGCGTGCCTAATGCCAAAAGGGCCTATAAAAGTTATAGGCCCTTTTGGCTTTGCAAAACCAAAATTGCCTATAATTTTTTTTTTTGCGCCAATCGTTTTGCCAACATTTTCTAAGCCTAAAGACAAAAAAAAATTTTCCAAAGCCAAAAGGGCCTATGTCTCAAATTTTGGCTTTAGGACATTGAACATTTAGTGATCTAAAGCCAAAAGGGCCTATAATTTTTTTTTTTACTTTCCGCTAAGAAAATTGAAAATTTTTTTTTTGAAAAAAATTTTTTTTTTTTGAAATTTTTTTTTTTTTTTTGGAAAAATCTTTCTTTTTTGAATTTTTTTTTTTTTTTTTCAATTTTTTTTTGGAAAATTTTTTTTTTTTTATTTGGAAAAAAAAGTTTAAATCATTTGTTATTATTTATTTGTTTCAACAATTTGTTATTGTTTATTTGTTTCAACAATTTATTATTGTTTATTTGTTTCAACAATTTGTTATTTTTTATTTGTTTAAAGAATTTGTTATTGTTTATTTGTTCAAACAATTTGTTCTTATTTTTTAAAACAATTTGTTATAGTTTATTTGTTTAAATAATTTGTTATTGTTTATTTTTGAACAATTTGTTATTGATTCGGATCCACGATTGTAACAATTCATGATATAATATCGTGAATTTATCATGAATTATCATGAATACCTGTATCAAAATAGATTTAAAAAAAAAAAAATTTCTATCGTCAGTGCTACTGATAATTCTTGGTTTAAATATTTCTGTTCCAATCTGTCGACTCTCAGTGTATCATGCAAGGTAAAAATATGCTTTAATACAAAAAGTACTTGAAATTGGTACTTGATTGTTTAAGTACTTGTACTTTAAATACTTTAAATCTCAAGTACTTAAAGTAATAAGTACCTAGTACTTTAAGTACTTCAAGTATAAAGTACAAAATACATTAAGTACTTAAAGTATTAAGTACCGGCAGTACTTAAAGTACTAGGTACTTATTACTTTAAGTACTTGAGATTTAAAGTACTTAAAGTAGAAGTACTTTAAGTTTCGTTTTACACAATAACAAATTACTTTCGTTTTAATCAATAACAAATTGTTCAAACAAATAAACAATAACAAATTATTTAAACAAATAAACTATAACAAATTATTTAAAAAAAAGAACAAATTTTTTGAACAAGTAAACAATAACAAATTACTTCAACTTTTTTTTTGCAAAAAAAAAAATGAAAACAAGTCAAATAATTTAAACAAACGTTTAAACAAATTGCTTAAACAAATAAAAAATAACAAAATGTTGAAACAAATAAACAATAACAAAGTATTTAAACTTTTTTTTTCAAAAAAAAAAAAAAAAATTCCAAAAAAAAAAAATTTTTTTTTCCAAAAAAAAAATGCTCTGGTATGCAATTTCTATTCAAAACTTTGAAAAATTTTGATTTTTTTTATAGGCCCTTTTGGTTTTAGTACATCAAAATTTTCTTTTTTACAGATCTTCACGTTTCAAGCAATTTTAAGAAGAATGGCAAAAAAAAAATTTTTTATAGGCCCTTTTGGCATGGACCCCTATCTTCTTGCTGTAATAGGCCCTTTTGGCATTAGGCACGCGATATGTACGCCCGTTTATGCCTGTGCGCTCCGTTTTCATCTATATAGGTATATGCATAGTAGCGATGACCGTGCGGAGAGCCAAACTCAGGTAAAGATCGAAACCCTTTCGCTTGGCGAGCGGTTTTGCTCCTCGAGGAGTTATACTCCGTCGAGATCGTGGGGATCCGATCCTTGAAGAACTTTTACCTGTCGAGAGCGCCGGGATTCAATCGTTGAACGATTCAAACTGCCCGATCCTTCCGACTCGGCGCTCGTTCGAGGAGGGGATCGTCTCCCGAGTTTCGTGTGCCGTTCTTTCGAAGAGTTATATCGCGGGGGTATTAACTCGCCAACGAGTTATATAGCTACCTGCTCGGTACGAGCATGCTCACTGAACGAGTAAAACTCGCAAGGATCGGAGATTTTACCTGTTCTTCGGCTCGCTCGCGATTCGCTCGCAATCCCTGGTTAATACTTAAGTTCAAACTGTAGTGTGAACTTCAGATCGATCTCAAGTTCAAACTTAAATTTGTTTTGAAATTTGAACAATTTATTTTGACAACTAATGTCAAAAAACACGGTTGAGGGAGGCGATGAAAGAAGGTTTGATCGAACTTGAGTTCAAGCTCAAGATGGACCTTAAGATCAAACTTTAAACCTAATTTAAGTTTCAACTTAAGATCGATCTGAAGTTCGCGCTAAAGATTGAACTTGAATATGAACTTATAATGATACTTGAGTTCAAGCTTAAGAATCATCTTAAATTGGAACTTAAGTTGTAAAAACACGGTCAATAAACACGGTCAAGGAGGCGATGAAAGAAGTTTGATCGAACTTGAGTTCAAGCTCAAGATGGACCTTAAGATCAAACTTTAAACCGAATTTAAGTTTCAACTTAAGATCGATCTGAAGTTCGCACAAAAGTTTGAACTTGAATATGAACTTATTATGATACTTAAGTACAAACTTAAGAGTCATCTTAAATTGGAACTTAAGTTCGATCTTAAGTTCCAACTTGAGTTCAATGGAAAGTTTGATCTTAAGAACTTAGAATTCGGGCCTTAGATATTCTTCTTGAACTAAAATAAACTTCTTAATAAATCCACTTAAATATACTTGAATAAACTACTTTTTTAGGACAACTAAATTTTATTTGATCCAAAATCTTTTTCCTGGGTCTACACACCTCTGTCTAAAATGATCCCTCCTCATTCGGATGAGGAAGAGGCAACTTCAATGACAGTTAAATGACAGCGCAGCACTGATTTAACAAAGCTAATATATGAAAAGGACCTTAAACATGGATTTTAGGGATGTCAAAACTTATAAAAAACCAAACAATTCCAATTTATCATCAATAACTTGACGACTATTGTACCTAATGTAGAAGTCATTACCTAAATGGCGTTGATAAGTGCGCTCAAACTGACAGGAATCATTTTATCCTAAGGGATCATTTTGCCCTAAGGGATCATTTTGCCCTAAGGGATCATTTTACCCACGGAAAAACGATTAAGTTGGTCCAACTAAACTTGTTAGTGCTCTGAGCGCCAGAAGAGAAATTAGTCGGATTAACTGGATAGTTGGTTGGATCAACTAGATTATTGGTTACCACAACTAAGTCAACTAAATAACTAGTTGATCCGACCAACTATCTTGTTGATCCAACCAACTATCTAGTTGATCCAACCAATTTCACTAAGTGTTTGGTTGGACCAACTAAGTCGTTTTTTCCGCGCCTGAACACGAGCACATTTCAAAGAGTTTACATAACTTGACGCGACGCGAGACCCATAATTTTCTTCGATTTTCTCTCGTTGATTCGCGCCGGTCGTTTCTCGCCCTCTGCGGGCTTTCCTCGACGATGCTACCGTCAAGAAATCGGGTATCCTCTCTTCCTCGCTGTCTCTTCGCGAGGAAGTAAGAGGAAGACTAAAAAAAAACAACGAAAAGGCCCCGGGGCTTTCTCGTCTTTCATCGGGGGCCCCCGGGGACTGGTCCCCCTCTCCCTCCCTCTCATTCGCTTCCTCAGCAAAAGCCTTCTCAAGAGTGGCCGCGAAATGCGGAATCTTAACGTCTTAACCGTCCACGACGATACAGAGGGACTGAGAGAGAGAGAGAGAGAGAGAGAGAGAGAGAGAGAGAGAGAGAGAGAGAGAGAGAGGGTGGAGTGGGAGAGAGAAAAGGGCACGAAGGGAGGCCCAAAAGAGAGAGAGAGGGAGTGAGTGGGGAAAATGGGGACGCGGTTCTTTCGACTGTATTCATGGTCCCGCGGCTCCAAAGATCAAGATGACGACCCCTGGCGTAGTTAGCACCTCCCAAAATAAAAAAGGCTAAAAAGACGATGACAAAGATGACGGCGAGTGCATATGAGTCCCAATTATCAGCAGTTGCTGCCCAGTGAAAAGGTGACTTGGTTATGTACTACAGTGTAAAAAATGTTATTAAATTCAATATACAAAAGTATATGAAATTTCAATAACAAGTATGCAAAATCGAACTTAATATAGATGGTATTGGAAAATTAACAAATTCATCTAGAATTTAATATTTGCATATTAAAATTAAAAGAGTGAACATTGAAAATTAATATCCCCGTACATAAAAATGGTTTTTGTATACTTTTCCGCAATTTCAAGATACATTATTGAAAATTAATACACTCATTTCTTAAAATTCCAATCAATCAACTTTTTTTTTCAAAAATTTTTTTCAAAGAATTTTTATGGTTTACATAACTAATGAAGGGTCAGGAGCTCTGAAATTAAGTTATGAGGAGTCACGTAACTTATGAGGGGTCAGGAATGCTGGAATTAAGTTTTGCGCGGCTTTTCGTAACTTTAGAGGGATCAGGGGTCGCGAAATTAAGTTATGAGAGGTAACTCAAGTTACGAGGGGTCACTTAAGTTACGAGGGATCGGGTATTCAGGAACAAAGCTTTGAGAGTTTACATCATTCATATATCACACAAGTAGAGGGAGTTCATGAATAGTCGGTAGCGTAATAGGTAGCGTGTTAGGTAGTTAGGCACGATAGGTAGGATAGTAGGTAGGTTCGAGGGTTCGAATCCCGCTCGGAGAGAAAAATTAGGTCGGCCAATTCGCGCAGATTTTTTTTCTTCTATGTATCTCTTTTGAACGCCGGTCAACAATGCATATTAAATTATTTTGCAAGGGCTATATATTTTTTATAACACGTTTAACAACAATTCCAGTTACGGTAACGTAATTTTCATAACATGACTATGAAAATTCAGTCATGTAATGTAAAATTAATACACAAGAGAATATCAATTTTCGTATCTTTTTTCATGACTCTGCTTTAAAAATCATACGATGCATTGGAATTTTAATACATGAGCGCATATTAATACTAAAAGAAGTTATTTGATTTTGTATATACTTGTATTGGAATAATTACACATGCATATGAAAATTAATATACTGAATATGCGTAAAAACTTCATATTTTTTAATTAAATTTAATACAAACATTTTTTACAGTGTATGTACTACAATCTCTGGCGACGATTTTTCTTCCATTTTTTCTCACGCGTGTGCATTTACACGGATTATGCACTTGATGCACTCTAAGTGCCGCATATCGGGAGGCAAATATGGCGGCACCATTTTTTCCGTCGAGGGAATCTCCTCCCTTTCTCTCTCTCTCTCTCTCTCTCTCTCTCTCTCTCTCTCTCTCTCTCTCCCCCTCTCTCTTTCTCACTGATTTGGGCCCGACTCGGCAAATTGTAGTTGCATCCGTTTTTATCGCAGTTTCGTGAATTTACGCGGCGAATAAAGATCTCGAATGTGAACTACACGCATTAAATAACGCCGCGCGCACTTTTCGGTAAATAAAATGTTGCCTCTTTCCTCTCTTTTTTACCACCGAAACGATGTGGGCCCGATCGGCTAATCCGGGTTAAAATCGCGAAACGAGTGACCGTTCTCGCCAATGCACGATACTTTATGCTCAATATTTTTTGAGTCAGACGCGTTTGGCTGTTGTTTTTTTGTTTGTTGTTGTTGAGGTTTAAGTGCCGTTACGTACGGACAACACGCTTTATTTGTATTAAATTTTCATGGGGCCTGTTCTTTTTTTTGCTTTCTTTTTTTAATCGGCGACTGGTTTAATATACGTATAGTGGGCCTCTCTTGGAGAGTTTTTGCACTCTTCATATTTTACTGGTGTAAACAGAGTGGACCTTCGACTTTGCCGCTGGGCCAGTTTGGGACCGCTTGGGCCCAGCGCCGGGGAAAACGATTATTTTCATTTACACAACGACCGGCCAAACGCAAACACCACTTTTTCACAATTTTTTTTCTGAACCCTCCCTTTTTCATTTTTATTTTTATTTTTTGGGCCTTGCGCCCGCCTGCAGCGAGAGCTTCTCTCTCTCTCTCTCTCTCTCTCTCTCTCTCTCGGCAAACATCCAAAAGCCATTCGCACTTTGCGCGAGAAGTTAAACCCACAGGCGGTCTCGGAAGGCGAAGGCCTCGTGTTTTGCAACCGATCATCGTGTTGAATGGACTTGGGCCTTATTACATGTTGGGACTTCCGCGAGAGTGCGCGCGCCAGTCTCGCACATTGTGCATTATATTCGATAATTTCGCTGCTACCTTCGCTTCGTACGCGATATCCCTCAACGGCCAAACGAAAAAAACAATTATATTATACCGTGGTGTCGAAATTTTAAACGTCTCAATTTGCCCTCCGGCAAGGGAGGCACAAAAACAGGCGCGAAATGAGACGCCGATCGTTCGAACGATTATTGAGAGGGCGACGAAGCGCTTGTTATAAGGATGTTGAGTCCCAAATCGTAAATTGTGAGAAAATTCTGAAAATTTGGTATGTTTTTGGATGAATTATTTGAGAGGTCGTGTAAAAATTTCACGACGATTAGGAAGCTCGTTATCGAACAATTAACATTAACAAATTAAATTAAATTAAGTGTAGTCTTGTGGAAACTGATATGACTTTGCGATAAGTTTTTTTTTGACCTCTCAATTTTTTAATATCTACACTATATTGAAAGCAACGAAAACAAAACGAAGTTTATTGATAAATATTTTTTTTATTTGTTTAAAAATTTGTTCTTAGCAAAATGTTAATATTTTAATAACGAGTTTCCTAATCGTCGTGAAATTTTTACACGACCTCTTAAATACTTCGTACAAAAACATACCAAATTTTCAGAATTTTCTCATCATTTTTCATTTTAACCCTTGAGGAGGTTGAAGTAATGACGATAGAATTCTGAATATGTAATTTGTTTTTACATGAAGTATTCAGGAAGTCGTGTAAAAATTTCACGACGATTAAGAAGCTATTTATTGAACAATTAACATTAAAAGATTTCATAGGGACTCAACATCCTTAAGGGGTTTCATGGGCTTGAAAATTTCCAAAAAACCATTTTTTATTTTTTTAAATAATAGTGCAAGGCGTGCAGAATATTTTATCAGGGTTTCAAGTCGATTGGAGTAAAAGCCTGGGAGAGAGAATTTGAAAATTTTACTAATTAGGGAACTTTTTTCTAAAAACCCTGTTTTTGAAGTCAGTGGACATGAGATCTCAAGAATTAATGCATCTTCTTGAAAATTTGTACGATTCTTCTAAATAGGATTAACCAGTATTGAATTAAGGTTATTTTTTTCGATTACAACTAATTTTGCAAGTCAAGTGTAAATTGTATTAAAAATTGTACTGTTTTTCGTACAACTTTGCCAAAAATTCAAATTTAAATTTTTTTTACAAATCTTTTGTTCAATCACGAGCTATATTTATCTACTTACAGGTAAAATTATAATGTGGGTTCGCTATATATGTATTACGACGGCAGTATGGAAGAACGTGCTATCTCAAATTGTGCTAGAAGAACGTGCTATCTCAAATTTTGAGAGAAGAACGTGCTATCTCAAATTGTGATAGAAGAACGTGCTATCTCAAATTGTGCTAGAAGAACGTGCTATCTCCATTTATGAGAGAAGAACGTCCCATCTCAAATTGTGATAGAAGAACGTGCTATCTCAAATTGTGATAGAAGAACGTGCTATCTCAAATTGTGCTAGAAGAACGTGCTATTTCAAATTATGAGAGAAGAACGTGCTATCGCAAATTGTGATAGAAGAACGTGCTATCTCAAATTGTGATAGAAGAACGTGCTATCTCAAATTGTGATAGAAGAACGTGCTATCTCAAATTGTGCTAGAAGAACGTGCTATTTCAAATTATGAGAGAAGAACGTGCTATCTCAAATTGTGATAGAAGAACGTGCTATCTCAAATTGTGATAGAAGAACGTGCTATCTCAAATTGTGCTAGAAGAACGTGCTATCTCAAATTGTGATAGCACGTTCTTCTCTCATAATTTGAGATAGCACGTTCTTCTAGCACAATTTGCGATAGCACGTTCTTCTATCACAATTTGCGATAGCACGTTCTTCTGTCATAATTTGACATAGCACGTTCTTCTCTCATAATTTGCGATAGCACGTTCGTCTAGCACAACTTGAGATAGCACGTTCTTCCATACTGCCGTTGAAATAAGGTCTGAAAAAAAATCACAAAAATATGTTTTTTTGTATCTCAGATCCTTTTCCCCCCTTAACAAATGGCAGCTATCGTTTTTGGACGATATTTCCTCCTCGCGAAAGCCGCGGACGATCGGGATATAGGAGTGACGATAGAAGCTTTCGAGTCGGACGAGAGAGCTCCAGCGGAGTTTGCTTCAGCTCGCTCGCTGCTGCTTCTCGTTGGTTTTTGCTTCTCTTGGCTTTAGAAGGCAAAAAACGATACCTCGGGCACTCGCGGTGCTTTACATAGCTTTAGGCCGGCGTCTGGCCATGTCGGGAATGGCCAAACGACGCGGAGGGAAGCAAAAGAGGAGAGTCTTTACGGGCTAAAACTCTGGACGGAAATATCCCGAAAGCAAGGACAAGCCTAGGCTTTCTCGCTCTTTCTCTGTTTCACTGGTCTAAGCAATTTCAACGAGAGACGGAGAGGGCTCGTATATGCGCAATTGCTTTGGTGGCTCCGAAATGCGAAAAGCTCTCGATTTGCACGCTCCAACGTACACGCTGCAAGCCCGACGTATAACGCGATGACCTCAGAGGCAAAATGTGCGTGATGCACTTCACGTGCAACTTCATCGTGCATCATCCGCATCTCAACCATCGAAGACGCTTTGGCCCGAAAAATTTAGGGAAAAGCATCAAAGCTCTGGACTTTACAAGCAGTCTTGAGAAGAAATACTTACCAAAGAATAAATTAAATAAATTGATTTATTGAATTTATTCAATTTAATAATTTATTGAATTTATTGAATTCATTTAATTTATTTGATTGATTTAATTTATTTAACTTATTTAACTGATTCAACTTATTTCATTTTCATTTTTTTTCTCAAATTTTTTGTTGTTTATTCTTAAAATATTAATAAATATGATGTAAAAAAAGAATGGTAAAAATATTTTTTGTTTTTTTTTATCGACCTCTACAAAACGGTCAAAAAGTATGTCACTAGACCAGAATACCGCCTTAACTCTCCGTCTATACACTTAAATTTTGGGACACCGTCTGTATTCTGGGTCATGAAAGTCCTCCTAATGTTTTTTCTTGGAAAAAAAACGCCAAAAAAATCTGAAAAAATTCTGAATTACTTTTATAACATTTTTTTCCATGATCTATTAATTTATTTAATCATTTGTGGTAAACAAATTTTTTTATAATTTTTCCAATTCCAGAGATTCTCGATTTGAAAAAATTAGCTTGTGCCTTAAAAGACCCAGTGTACAGATGGAGGGTTAAGTAAAGTTGCAATTGAATGGCTTTTGTTAATGATGAAGTTTAAATTTAGTTTTCTACATTTTTCCAGAGTTTTCAATGGTTTTTCTTCCCCTTCAATTAAATCTTAGTCAAGTAAAACAGATTTTTCTTTCATTTTAATGAAACATATTTCACGAAAATTTAAATAGCTCAGTTGAATATATTTTCTCTGGAATTGAATTAATCGTTTCTTCATACTCCTCCCAGCAGAGCAGTAAATTTTATATAATTAATATATTTTCAATTAATAATTAAATGGATAATTAAAAAGAAAAAAAAATCGAATATTGCCTGAGGCAATCGAGATCGATCTAAGATCACTTTGGATTCAATTAATTTGTGATAATTACACGAAAAAAAATGATCAGTGAGAACTGCTGAGATTCCCATTAATTTTTACAGTTTTCCCCATCAACAGCGCCTCCTGGAAGGGCAAACAGTGAAATTCTCATATTTCTTTAATACAATATACAGATGTCACATATGACATAGTACATGCCCATCAGACGAATTTTTACATTGTGGAACAGTAAAATGTACACTATGTGAAACGTTATATTTCTGTTGTATTCGGTGAACTTTTTACACATTTCACATTGTAAAAATTATCCAGGGCCCGTGAAAAAATTACAGTGTACATTGTAAAAATTGAAAAGAACGTAGTATATTTTGCGGTACGTTTTTTATTTTTCACTGAAAATACTGCAATTTCTAAAATATATTATAGTGTAGTAAAACGGTTCGATATTTGAATAAATTCCAATTTATTCAAATATTGCAATAAACCTTTATTTATCCTCGCTCAGGCTCATAACTACGAGGGCTTGTACTTGACTAATTAATCGTGAGATCAATTAATAAAGCGAATCCAGTTTAACCTCGCACCCATAAAAAGCACGAGCGTCATCGAAATGCAATGGTGATCTGTTAAGAAAGTGTAGTCTTCAGTCCATAGGACTGCTCGACCACAGAACGCGGGTGATATTCCAACAATTGTACGTCAATTGAGGACGCCGATGTTGGTAATACATTGGACCTTATAGGCGCTCGGTGACTCTCTCGCTGGCGCGAGAAGGTGCGCCGCCCGACGCCATCTAGCGGATCTCGGGCGAAATGCAGAGATCGTGGCACGCCGCAGGTCGTCCCGTTACAATGCTACACTGTAAAAATTGAAATTGACGATGCATATTTTGCGGCGCGCATTTTATTTTTCACTGGGAACACTGCAATTTATAATTATGTGCTTTGAACATTCTACAGAGACCATTGTAAATTTTACAGTTCAAACACAGTGGATTTCGTCGTTTCTGCGTCTTATGTAGACTTTGTCTTTTTTTTTGCGGTGAACATTGCATTTTTTACAGTGTAAATCAGCATTTATAATGGTTTGAAAAGTAGAAACTACATTAAATCCATTAATTTGTAATGGATTCCCATTAAAACGCCTGAATTACAGTTCTGAACCGTATATTCTGCATTGAATTCAGTAATTTTTCAAGTATTACACATGAATTGTCACTGATCATTTTTTTCCGTGTAGCCGAGTTAAGTTGAAAATCGTGCACCGAATAATTGCAATTATCATAACAATTGCTACAAATCACCGATTCGTGAAATTCGTTCAACTGACGTTGAAGGCGGAATTATTTTTACTGTAAATTGCCAAAATCGTGGAAAATTCGTAATAAACTCAAGAGCAATTTATCTCTCGACCGAATTGTTCCTGCCAGATGCAATTTACTTCGAGCACGATCATTGAGAGATTTCGATCGAGAATGTCAGGGCCAAAATTTTTTCGACCGAAGCAATTGAATGCTGAAAATTGTGAATGAGTCTTTGAACCCAAGCGGAGGCTTGTGTTAATCGCAAAATTCGTCATTACGACGATATTTCACACGTATTTGGGAAATTTATGTCTGTCTGAGTGACGCAGCCCGAGTTCACCACCGATGAATGTCGTTAATAAAAATAGACGTTTGGCAGATACGCCGAGTCTTTAAATAATATTCAATATGTATTTTGGCAAGAATTTCTCATATAAGCGTATATAAACCTCACGAATATTACATCGTTCGAAGCCAGTCCAAGGATGACGCGGTAAAACGTTAACATAAATAAATGAATCATATACACGCGTTCGCAGCGCTGAATCAGCTGTTTACGGTGAATCTCGCGCTCGCATTTTTTCTCATGGCCCAAGCGAATGATATTTCATGGTTTTATGGTTTTTTTTTCTGCGTTAAAAATTTTCGCGAATAATGGACATTATCTTTTGACCACATGCTTAATCGCGCTCATCGTTGAGAAATAAATAAACTCCACAATTTTTGGCCACATTGTATACAGCTCATTCAACAAACGAAATTCAGTGTGAATTCAGGCATTGGACTTGCCAAAAAAACGTCAGAATTCGAAGATGGCATTTCCTGGGAATGCGAGGGATGATGTGTGAAGAGGGAAAAAAGCGTTTTTTCGGTTGATGCAAGAGAGAATTTTCACCAAAATATCGCTGATGAACGTTCGGGATGCATCGAGAAAAAAGATTTATTGAGATCAAATAAAATTTGTTTAATTTAACGCAATTAATAAATTTATAATAAATACGTTTATTAATAAATGAATTTATTAAGATTTATTGAGATCAAATAAAATTTGTTCAATTTAACGGGATTAATAAATTTATAATTCATAAATTTATCATAAATTTATAATAAATAGTAAATTCTCTAAATTTCCTCATTTAAATATTATCAATAAATATGGTAGAGTTTTATTTGAAACAAGTATTTTGTGACATTCAATTTCACGTTCAATATTTGTTGGCTTAATTTTCTTGTTCGAAATAATGTAATGAAAAATTAATTGAAAAATTCTAGAATTAAATTTATATTATAGTCAGAGTTGCAAAAAATGCATTATTTGAATAATGCATTATCGATTTCATTAATGATTATTTTTTCACTTAATAATGGGACTTAACTTCCATTATACATTATTTATTCAATGAATAATGTGATAAAAAAAAATATTGCATTATATTTTTAGTTAATAAATGCAAATGTCAGACCATTGAGCATTGCATTAGTACTGGAAAATGTAGAAATGAAACATTATGCATTACGTTATTAATGAGTACTTGGAAAAGTATTACATTATCCGTTGCTGAAGTAATGGATAATGCGGAAAGAGTTACATCACTCGTTACTGAAATAATGAGTAATGCAAGAATGTTCGATTATCCATTATTAAAGTAATGGATATTGCAAAGTGGCGTTAATTTTTCATTACTATAATACTGAATATTTTGAATAATGCATTATTCGGAATAAAAATATTTTATGCATTCGTAGTTCAATAGGACAATGCGATAAAATCTTTCTTTTATTTACGAAAGTTGAAAATGTCGATTGATGGAACCGGTTCAGGGACTCGATGGTATGGGTTTGTGAAATTTTTTTAAGTAAAAAAATCAAAAAATGTAAACATCGGAATGTCAACGGATCTAATAATCCCCGTTTTGAAATTTGAAATTAGAATTGAAAATTAGAGTCGAAAGAGAATAAAGTACATATATGCTGCGCATTTCCCTTTGATTTGACAAATAAAAAAAATGCACGAGTGGAAAATGATTTTTTCTTTTGGTTGATTCATAAAGAAAAAAAATACATGAAATTATTCGAACGTAAAAAAAAGTAAACAATCGTATATGAACAGGAATTATTATTCTCTTGACAATTTCCGGTCAAAGATAAAAAATAAAAAAATGCTGTAGGTTCAAATGTGATGTAACAAATTTAAAAAACCAAACAAAGTACCGAATTATATTTTCGAAGTAAAAAATTAGGAATCTGAATAAACGAATTTCCATAGAGGGAAATCTCAACAAACGAATTACCCTGTAAAAAATTTGAGGGAATAACACATAGTCTGAGATGTATCATTCTTACGCATTATGATTATAAAAAATCATACGAAACGGAAGATTTCATTTACATTGCTCTTTATATACAGAAATTATTTTTATTCCTTCAAACCATTACTCAAAGTAATACATTATTTATAGATGTAATGCGTTATTTGAAGTATTGCACTGCTCGATGTAATATGTTACTCAAAGTAATGAATTCCTCAATGTAATGCATTACTAAAAGTAATGCATTATTCTTAGGTTTTGTAACATTCATTACTATAGTAATGAAAATTTGTTTCTACTTTGAATTACCCATTACTGTAATAATGAACAATGGCAGCGTTCACCATTTTCCATTACTGTTGTAAAGAATAATGTTACGTTTTTTGAATTATTCATTATTAATTTAATGCATAATCGTTAGGTTTCACATTTTTCTATCATAGAATTTTCATTATTTCTAAAATACATAATGCATTATTTTTACATTATAGTTTCGATAACTCTGATTATAGTGCCACTTACGTTCTTCTTGCTTGTTTAAAATCAAAATTTATTTGTAGCATAAGTTTGCGGACTCAAATAAATAATTATTCACATTCACATGAAATATTTATTTAGAACAAATAAAATTTGTTTGAAGCAACTAAATTTCCTTATTTAAATATTAGTCTAAAATCCCCTGAATTTCCTTATTTGAATATTATCAATAGATATAATACATATAATAGAGTTTTATTTAAAACAAGTATTTCGTGACATTTAATTTCACGTTCAATATTTGTTAGCTTAATTTTGTTGTTCCAAATAATGTAAGAAAAAATTAATAGAAAAATTCTAGAATTGAATTTATATTATAGTGCTGCTAATAATCTTCTTGCTTGTTTAAAATAAAAAATCATTTGTAGCATAAGTTTGCTGACTCAAATAAATTATTTACATTCACATAAGAGTTTTATTTAGATCAAATAAAATTTGTTTGAAACAACTAAATTTCTTTATTTATATATCAAAATAAATAACTTGTGTCATTTAATTGCACGTTCAATATTTATTAGTTTAATTTAGTTGTTCCGAATGAGAAATTGATTTAGCCCTAATAAAAAATTCTTTGTGGCATATGTTCGGTTACTTATGTAAATTATTCACATTCACATTCAGATAGTATTCAAGATGTTCATATATATTTATATTTATAGGATTTATTTTTATATGTATATTATTTATTATTTATTTAGATATATCATTTGTATTGATTATTATTTATTATATTTATCTTTATTATAATATTTATTCGGTAACAACAAACTAATGTTTATTATATCCAAATATTTTTTCTCAAATTTGCAAATTCATTTGAAACCACGGTTGCGACATTTTTAATGAAAAAGTAATGCATTAACCATTACTTTTTCATTGACCATTAAAATTTAATGGTTAATGGAAATTATTTTCATTGATCATGAACCATTAACTATTAAAATAATTTCCATTAACCATTAAATGTTAATGGTTAATGAAAATAATTTCCATTAACCATTAACCATTATATTTTAATGGTTAATGAAAGTAATTTCCATTAACCATTAACTATTAAACTTTAATGGTCAATGAAAATAATTTTAATGGTTAAAGAAAATGCAAATGCATTAAAAAAAGTAATGCATTATTTGCAACCCTGTTTGAAACTAATAAATCTTTTTTCAGGGTTTGAACAGCTCATCGAGTTGACACGTGTCTGGAAATTTTGACTCTCCGTCGCACATAATTTTTTTTCAATTTTTTTCTTGGCACACCAAATTTATTGCGAATCTAGGCGAGAATGTGAATAGGTCTCTCATGATTCGTCGAAAGGTCAAAGTTTTTCAAATAATTCAAAATACTCTCTATCCTCATAGGAGCAACTGTAGATCAGGGTTTCGTGTCTTGCCGTGATGCATCGAATGCTCGTTTATCGGGGAATTCGAAAATAGAACGAATTTTCGCGTTTAACCCTGTCGATGGTTCACGCCAAACGGATTTCAGAGGGATTGACGTGAATTGACGCGCGCGCAAGCTTTTCCTTACTTTGGTGGGAAAAAGCTTCTCTCTATGTGCTAAAAGCTTTTGGCGCAATATTCATTGCGCATTCAAGCTCGTTCACGCGCCTGAGAGAGGTTTGAACATTTTGGCGCTGTGACGCATCGGTGGATGCAAATTTTGACGGTCAAGTACCGCCGTTTGATTGCGCGATCACAATGTTGACATTTGGCATTGCTATCGAAACTGTTTGGCAGGTGATGAAGCGTGAAAATGCTTTTTGTCCAACGCGACAGGTGAATGACGTTAATTTTTTGCGATTTATTGGTAATAAGGCGAATATAGTTAACCCGGAAAGCGTTTATTCGCAAACGTTCTGAGTTTGGTACTCTTCCAGGTCATGTCCGAGCCGCAAATCCGTGGATTTTGTGCTCCGAAAGCGCAGCCAATGCGTCTGAAATACACAGCCTAGGCTTCCGTGAAACTTATAGTCAAGAACCGGACTGGAGGAATTCATAATTGCACCTGTGCACCGCATGAAAGTGTGCAAGGAAACGCTAGGCAACCTAAAAAAGACCCAACCAGTGTTGCCAGGTCTGAGGAAATATCCCCAAATTTGAAGAAATTAGTGAGACCTCTGAGCAAATTTTGAAGTTTTCAAGAAATTACATAAAAATCTGAGGAAATTTTGAAGATTTGAAGAAATTACATAAAAATTGAAGAAAATTTTGAAGATTTAAAGAAATTACATTAACATTTAAGGGAATTTTGAGGATTTGAAGAAATTGTATACAAATCTGAGGAAATTTCGAAGATTTGAAGAAACTGTATACAAATCTGAAGAAATTTCGAAGATTTGAAGAAATTACATCAAAATCTGAGGAAATTTGAAAATTTGAGAAAATTACATAAAAACCTGAAATTTTTTTGAAGATTTGAAGAAACTACATAAAAATCTGAAGAAATTTTGAAGATTTGAAGAAATTACATAAGAATCTGAAGAAATTTTGAAGATTTGAAGAAATTACATAAAAATCTGAAGAAATTTTGAAGATTTGAAGAAATTACCTAGAAAACTGAGGAAGTTGTGAAGATTTAAAGAAACAACATACAAATCTGAAAAAATTCTGAAGATTTGAAGAAAATACATAAAAATCTGAGGAAATTTTGAAGAAATTACATAAAAATTCAAGGAATTTTTAAAGATTTGAAGAAATTACATAAAAATCTGAGGAAATTTGAAGATTTGAAGAAATTACATAACATTCTGAGGAAATTTTGGAGATTTGAAAAAATAACATAAAAATCTGACGAAATTTGGAAGATTTGAAGAAATTACATAAAAATCTGAGGAAATTTTGAAGATTTGAAAAAATTACATAAAAATCTGAGGAAATTTTGAAGTTTTGTAGAAATTACATAAAAATCTGAAGAAATTTTGAAGATTTGAAGAAATTACATAAAAATCTAAGGAAATTTTGAAGATTTGAAGAAATTACATAAAAATCTGAGGAAATTTTGAAGATTTGAAGAAATTACTTACAAATCTGAGGAAATTTTGAAGATTTGAAGAAGTTACAATAAAAATTTGAGGAAATTTCGAAGATTTGTAGAAATTACATAAAAATCTGAGGAAATTTTAAAGATTTAAAGAAACAACATAAAAATCTGAGGAAATTTTGAAGATTTGAAGATTATCACGTATCTTTCCTCATCTTATTATCACACTTTTTTGGGATACATTTTTGTTTCTTTCAATACCATTTTTTTTTCAATTGCATCTATTAATGTGTCAACGCATAATGTGTTAACAAATAGAGCACCAAATCAGTCTCGAACATTGAGTATTAAGAAAAAAAACTGAAGATATTTCGAAGAAATTTGAGAAGTTCTTACAACCGGATTTGAGGATTTTCATTTTGCGGACCCGGCAAAACTGGACCCAACACGAAAGATTTAAGGCGCAAGCTTCCTCCAACATATTTTGATCATCCGCTCTGACATGACCAGCAATTTTGAGGTACTTGAGTCAGCGGATCGCTTGCTTTGTAGTCGGAGTCAACACGCTCATTTAAGGGCAACACAACATTTCCCTGGCGCAAAATTAAGCTCGCTTCCTAGACCAGAAGCCAAATAATGGCGGCGGACAAAGTCAAAGATATCACTGTCAACCTCCTCTATTTTTCCCTGACCCAAATGTTATTCTCATAAGTGGTGTGACTAAAAAGTAGAGCCGAAGAGTCTGAATTTTGAAAAACAAAGTCAACGATAGGCAGTGTTGAAGGACACGAAAAAATGGGAACAAATGCCAGGCCATCAACTCTGATGGCCTCAACGAGCTTTTGTCCGCTTCCAATTCAACGTCCCGAAGGGACAAGTCAAGTCAATTGCCTTTTTGTCAGATATTAAATGAATAACGTTCGTAATGAAGATTCTGTAACCAACGTTGATGGTTTTTCTTTAATTCTCTATCAGTGACATAATTGAAATACGAGAACTCCCAGCAAGAAGTTTGACGTCTTCGATGAACTACGCAGCAGAAGTTGAGGGACGGGACTTGCCTTCGTTAAATACGTTCGGCATCATCCGAATCGCGTCCCTCACGGTCGGATCGTTGCAGATGAGTTGTATATTAGCCATTAACAGTGTACACGTTGGAATTCTGGCCCGTGCCGTTTCGTTCGTCCGCTATCGCGGGTCGAAGATCTCGCCCGCGCTAAGTCTCCGGCTGGGACCCGTTTATTTTTACGGCAATGCCAGGGTGAACGTGCTGGCTCTTTGGTTTTCAACAGAGCAGAAGCGGCATCAATGTGTACATACGAGGGCAAACGAATCCGGGGGCCAGAAGAGCTTCTGTGTTGAGGTTCATCGGTTTTGATCCAGCGGTTGTGCATTATGGACATGACCGGGTGTGGAAAATAGTTAGGGAAGCCCTGATAATAATCGGGGTCTGGGTCGGCTTAAATGTGGAAACCCTAATATGATTTTCCCGGGTACAGCCTGAAAAGGCCCCGATAAGGCAATAACAGGTTTTCCCGTTTAAAATTCAATAGGGCCTTAATAGGTAAATCGAGGCAGGGCCCGGTCTGGATTAAATAGGTTTTCCAGTTTAAAATTCAATAGGGCCTTGATAGGGAAATCAAGGCAGGGCCCGGTCTGGATTAAATACGTTTTCCAGTTTAAAATTCAATAGGGCCTTGATAAGGAAATCAAGGCAGGGCCTGGTCTGGTTTAAGAAGGTTTCCAGTTTAAAATTCAATAGGGCCTTAATAGGTAAATCAAGGCAGGGCCCTGACTGGATTAAATAGGGTTTCCAGTTCAAAATTCAATAGGGCCTTGATAGGTAAATCAAGGCAGGGCCCGATCCGGTTTAAATAGGGTTTTCCAGTTTAAAATTCAATCGGGCCTTGATAGGTGAATCAAGGTAGGGCCCGGTCTGGATTAAATAGATTCTCCAGTTAAAAATTCAATAGGGCCTTGATAGGGAAATCAAGGCAGGGCCCGGCCAGGTTTCAATAAGTTTTCGATTATATATTTAAACGAGGGCTTCATAGGCAAATTAAGCTAGAGCCCGGTCAATATATGAAGTGATTACTTCATATTACTTAAAAGGATACTTAGACAATATAAATTGAGTAATAATATTCACTGTTATTTAATAATGATAAATATTATTAATAATAATGAATATACTTAAAAATATTAATAATGATATGTACTATTATTTATTATTATTATTATTATTATTATTATTATTATTATTACTCATCTTATTCAATATTTGATTTTTATTAATTTAGTTTGAGGACAAGTTGAACCAAAATTGGCTTTCGGGTAATGAAAATAAATTCCTAATATTATTTTGGTACGTATTTATTTCTCGGCCTCTGTTCCATAAATATAATATTTACATCAGTGAATCAAAAGTAGTCGGTGGTGTAGTGGTTAGCGTCCCAGTCTTAGGGCGTTAGTTTAGGATCGATAGGTAGGTAGGTTTCAAATCCGAGTCTGGTCTCGTCCATATTCTAGGGTCCGCGAATATGCGAAACAACTAGATCAGTCAGAAAACTTCATGAACTTTCGAATTATCTATTTTTTTTTTAAATTTACTTCATGTTGAATTTGAAGATTTGCGTAAAAACGAGGGTCGCGGGTTCAAACCCCACTGAGGGCAAAATTTTGTTTTCTTCAATTTTTTTTTCTTTTCTTGACCCTTAGAAACTGTCAATTGTGAATAATAGGGCCCCGATACGTCATCTTTTAAGGGTCCCGATCGGGAATCTTTTAAGGGCCCCGCTTAATAAAGTGGGACAATCCCTAACGTGACCTTAACGTGACCTGAACGGGTTTCCTTGTCGGGACCCTGTATTTATTCAGGAAAGTTAATCGGGCCCCTATGAATCCCCTAACAAAATTTCCACCTCATGTCTGGAGGAAGAGGCCGCGCAAAACCTGAGGGCAATCCTTGGGAATCAGTCAAAATGACAATTTATAGATCAGACCCTGCAACGTCTGCGATAATTTTGCTCAACTAACATTTTGAATTATGGCTCCATTGGAATGACGCCTCTGCCTCCGGTTTTTGGAGTGAGCTTGGATCGTAAAAAAGTTTCTGCACCATAAATTCAGCGCAAAGATTATTCTTTCCCGAGGGAATGAACTTGCGCAGCCTTCTTTTGCCGACGATTAATTATTCCCCGAGCTTTTTTTGCCCCCAGCTGATGCACTCGCGGGAGTGTTTGTTCGCGTGCAGCAAATATTTTCCGGTCTTCATGGGTTATGTTGCATGTGATGCAGACCCCGTGGCCCAACATTTCATGGATCATGAATCTCTCGCCCTGGGCCTGAAGAGACGTACAACTATGTAACGTGTATACCGTCGACATAAAGAGAGCAAAAGAATGAGAAACGAGCGGAAAGGAGGAGGCAAATATATTTATATGTCGGTGAAAAGCTCAGCGCGAGAAGAGAGTGGTATGTCTCTCTAGGATATCACGCGCCAAGCTAACCACGCGCGTGTGCTTTCAACCCCACCAGGGTTGTCGATCCATTAGCGCTCTCTGGTTTGCGCGGGCAAAGTGCGCGCCCGCCCGAACGCAACAGCTGTTACACCGTAAAGCGTACTCCTGGCTCGTGACTCGACGATGCTGCAATAAGCACGAGCAACTTTTAATCGTCGATAGGATATTAAAATGTCGTTTAATCATCGCCATTCATTTAGTTTCGCAAGTCTGAGAGCAGGGTTGCAACTACATAATGCATTACTTTTTATAATGCATTGCCATTTTCATTACCCATTACAATGTAGTGCGTAGTGGAAAAAATTTCCATTACCCATTACAATGTAGTGTGTAATGGACAAATTTTCCATTACTCATCACAATGTAGTGTGTAATGGAAAAAAATGTCATTACTCATTACAATGTGGTGTGTAATGGAAAAAAATGTATTACTTAGTACAACGTAGTGAATAACGGAAAAATTTCCATTATCCATTACAATGTAGTGTATAATGGAAAAAAAATCATTACCCATTACAATGTAGTGTATAGTGGAAAAAATTTCCATTACTCATTACGATGTAGTGTGTAATGAAAAAAAAATCCATTACCCATTACAATGCAGTGTGTAATAAAAAAAAATCCATTGCCCATTACAATGTAGTGTGTGATGGAAAAAAAATTCATTACCCATTACAATGTAGTGTGTAATGGAAAAAAATCCATTACCCATTACAATGTAGTGTGTAATAAAAAAAAAAATCCATTGCCCATTACAATGTAATGTGTAATGGAAAAAAAATTCATTACCCATTACAATGTAGTATGTACTGGAAAAAAATTCATTACCCATTACAATGTAGTGTATAGTGGAAAAAATGTCCATTACTGATTACAATGTAGTGTGTAATGAAAAAAAAAATCCATTACACATTACAATGTAGTGTGTAATGGAAAAAAATTCATTACCCATTACAATGTGGTGTGTAATGGAAAAAAATTTCATTACCCATTACAATGTGGTGTGTAATAGAAAAGAAATTTATTACCCATTACAATGTAGGATATAGTGGAAAAAATTTCCATTACTCATTGCAATGTAGTGTGTAATGAAAAAAAAATCCATTAACCATTACAATGTAGTGTGTAATGGAAAAAAAATTCCATCAGCCATTACAATGTAGTGTGTAATGGAAAAAAATTCATTACCCATTACAATATAGTGCGTAATGGAAAAAAATGCATTACCCATTACAATGTAGTATGTAATGGAAAAAAATTTCATTACTCATTACAATATAGTATGTAATGGAAAAAAAATTTATTACCCATTACAATGTAGTGTGTAATCGACAATATTTTTCTTGTTCATTACAACTTAATGTGTAATGGAAATTTTAGACATTTTTTATTATATCGTAGTAGTTTTTTTGGCCTGGGTTAAAATTAGCCAAAACTAGTAATTAAGTGGTCACGTGATCATTTAGAACGGCAAGAAAAATTTCATGCTTAGGGTCCCACACTTTTATTCTTATTCTTTCCTATTCTTTATAATTGACGCTTTTATCATTTTCATCGATGATGAACGCTCCTAAATTGAATAGGCTCACAGAAAATCATTTTGAGCAAATATTAGCCAAAGCAAACGCTGAAAAAAAGTTTATTTACAAGTGCAGTTCAACGTTCAACTTTTTGTATGCGTATAGATGCTTTTTAGAATTTAAGGTTCCCGAGTCATTAAAATGTAATGCAAAATTGCAATAATTTATTCATCTATATTTTTCCATTCCCAAAATTGCAATCAAAGTTTTGTCCATTACACATTGCATTGCAATGGGTAATGGCAATTTTTTCTATTACACACTACATTGTAATGGGTCATGAGATTTTCTTCCATTACACACTACATTATAATGAATAATGAAAAATTTATCCATTACACACTACTTTGTAATGGGTAATGAAAATGTTTTCCATTACACACTACATTGTAATGGGTAATGTCAATTTTTTCCATTACACATTACCGCAAGCTTTGATTGTGCTTAGTCATTGTCCGTGCTTGACCTGACCCTACTTTTCACGAGATGAAGTAATTTGTGGTTTAAATTCATTCAAAGTTCGTCTGGGGATCAAGATCACCCGATATTAGGAGAGAATAAGGTTAACCATATATTGGGGCATTCCACGCCAAATCGACCACTTTTGACCCCAACCCCTTTCGATTTGGCTGAAACTTTTTTTTATCTTTTTCTACTCTATCAAAAACATTTTTCAAAATTTTTTCAAATTATATTACCGATCCGTCGTCGAACAACGAGGAACCTTTGAACAACGACGAGGTTCGTCGAGAGCTTTTTGTGCATGTTTTCCGGCTCGTTTTATCGCCAATTTCCGTGTATTATTCAGTCGCGGCGGAGTCAACACTAGGACCAGAATACCTGTCACAGGGAGAAAGAGCGTCGCGACACTCTAGGTTGTCTTTTTCGTTTTCAAAGTGCGAAAGAGAGAGACGGAGAAAGAGACACGTCGAGACGTGTCCGTAAGACGCTCGATTAGACGAGACGGGCACGTTGATATACGACCCTAACACTCGCGCTACGATATTCTGTATATTGCCTTGTCTAGCACAAAATGTTTTAGACTCTCTTTGCTATGAAGTTGATGCTCTCCCTTTTGCTGTCGCATTGGCGTGTTCAAGACGTCTGTTTATTACGTAAAACGGAAGTAACCTCTGACGAGAACCAGGATCCAATTCATCTTTCATTTCTTCTCCCTCTCTCCCTCTCTTTCTTCATCCCTTCTGTCGCCATCTTTGTTACGTCTTCTTTGTTAGTAAACATAGTTAAATCGCTACTCTATAATTATTTTTTCGTCCTCGCAGCTTAAACCTAACATTAAAAATTAAATTCACTTGTCCATGGATTTCTATTTAATACTTTGCACCATGAACTTGCCTTCTCTGTACGTACACTCCCATTCAAAAGTTTGGAAACACTCGCTCCGATTCTGCGCCACACAAAAAGTTCCACTGCTCTTTCAAAAATGAAGATATTTCAATTCAACGAGCGGCATTTCTAAGGGGACATATTCAGCTTCATTTCGCTTTTTTCAAAAAAAAAAATTCGATTTTTTTTTACCCGGTACACTCTTTGAAACATGGTCATTTTTTGGCTTTTTTTAGCGTTGAAATTTTGGGGCACTAGCTGAACATTTTTTCAGCTCTTTTTCGTGTGAAAAACTTGTTGGGGGGCGTATAAGCTTCAATTTCATTTTTTTTAAAGTTTCGAACGATTTTTTTCGCAAAAATATTCAATTTTTCGTAAAAAAACGACCATATTTATAGAATGTAGCGTAACTCTAAAACTACTGGGTTTTCGAGAAATCACTAAGACGGTTAAAAGTTGCATACAATCATTTTGGATTTAATAAAAAAATTTCAGAATTTTTTTTTCAAAATTTTTTTTTCGAAAATTTTTCTTGTCAACGCGATATTTTAGAGAAAAAAAATTTGACCGAAAATTCTGAAAAAAATTCGTTAAATCCAGAATAATTAAATGCAACTTTTTACTCTCTTAGTGATTTCACGAGAACCCAGTAATTTTAGAGTTACGCTACATTTTATAATGTATGGTCTTTTTGTTCGAAATATTGAATAGTTTTGCGAAAAAAAAATCGTATGAAACTTTTTGAAGAACGAAATCGAAGCTTATACTCCCCTCCACATGTTTTTCATGCGAAAAATAATTTTAAAAAATTTTCATGGGTCGTGCGCTAAAATTTCAATGGCTAAAAAAAAAAGCTGAAAAACGACCATGTTCCAAAGGGCGTACCGGGTTCAAAAAAAAATCGAAAACATAAATTTCGGAAAAAGCAAAATGAAGCTGAATATGTCTCCATTGAAACGCCGCTTGGTGTATTGAAATATCTTCATTTTTTAAAGAGCAGGGAAATTTTTGTGCGGCGCGAAATCGGGACGAGTGTTTCCAAACTTTTGGACGACAGTGTACGTTAATTCTTCCTCAGACTTAGTTCAGTTGTAGCTTAGAATCAACTTGGTTATTCGACCACGGATTATTTCTCGTTTAAAATTCATGGAGTACTCCAGTAATTATGCGTGGCAGCTCTGCATAAAAAAATCACTAGATTTGGACCTCGGAATTCCCTAGTATTGGACTAGTCCATGAAAAATCCTTAGACTTATTTTCCTTTAGTATTTATATTGATAATTTCATGGTAATCTCTCATCTCTTATCTCATCACCTTATCTCATCATCTTATCTCATCATCTTATCTCATCATCTCATCTCATCATCTTATCTCATCATCCTATCTTATTATCTTATCTCATCATCTTATCTCATCATCTTATCTCATCATCTCATCTCATCATCTTATCTCATTATCTTATTTCATCTTATCTCATCATCTTATCTTAGCATCTTATCTTATCTTATCTTATCTTATCTTATCTTATCTTATCTTATCTTGAATCATCCTTCTTATTACCAACCTTACATCCCTCGGTACTGTGTCACTATTTCCCTAGGAACCAGTCTATGACATTATAAGTCAATCAATCAATCAGTCATCCCTCCGTCATTCTCGCAGAGGACATACATTCGACACTGGCGAACATGCAATTTCCAATGTTGGCCTTCTCGCGATAGATGACCTTTCCGGAAACGGAAATACACGTATAGCTCAAGTCGAGACAGGAGAGCAAAGTGTGCTCTGGTGAATCAAGCCTTTCTAGCCCTCCTCGCCGGTTCGTCACTTTTCCCTCTTTTTCCATCATCATCATCCCGCGAGATCTTCTCTCGCGCTTGCGAGCCGTAAATAAGGCTAATCGAGAAACGCTGCAAATAGAAAGCCTTGCGCCAGTCGCGCCCGAGCGCTTATCTATAACGCTTAGCAAAGCGCTCACGAGACTTTGGTCGCGAGCTCAAGCTCAATAACGCACGAGAGACTTCCAGCCAGTAACGATATACAGCGAGGGAACATCTTTCTTGGTCTTGGTCACGTTTCCCGTGAATTTTCCTCCATATAGTCTGGAGATTCGCCATCCGCGGAAGTGGCTTTGGCCCAGGGATCAGCGCGTTGAATCTCGAAACAGATCGTCTCGATTAGTCAAGTCATCCTCGCGCAAGCGCTCCTCGAACAAATCAACCCCAAAGAGGATTATGTCGGATGACTTTTTGTGGGGCGCAAACCTCGATCAATTCTAACCGCATCCGGGAGGGAAGTAGAAGCCATCTTAGCCAACACTGAAAGAAATTTTATTGCACTATTTGGTTTTTCGCCTAACGAAAAGTACTATTAAATATAGCAATTTAGGGACAAACAAGATACAATCGTAAACATTCCTATAATAATAGGACATTATGCTATCTCTAGAGATATTAATATTATCTTGAAAAGCAAGAATTACTACATGACTTTCGGAAACATTGCTATTCTACTCTTGGAGAATTGACATTGTAAATATAATGATAGTGACTCTTTGGAAATTTTGCTAGGATAATTTCAAAACTTGCTATTTAAAATAATATAAGTTGCAATGAATATATCAAAATTTACTATTCTCAATAAGAACGCACTTTCAAATGAGAAGCACTTGTAACTTTTGTAACGCGGACTTGAGGAAAATCGTAAAATACTATTGCAAAAGTTGCCGAATGTTCTCGAGCTGACCCGAGTTCGGCCGAGGAAAAATTCATATAAATGGGGCATTCCATCCCAAATCGGACAGTTTGAAAAACTTTTTTTTTTATTTCCTCAATTTTTTTATATCTTTGAGTACCCATCAAAAGACCCTTCCTGTTAAGTTTTGAGATTTTTTAGATTATCCGTTCAAAAGATATTAAATTAACAAAAAAACCGCTCTTTTTTTGGTATTTTGGTCATAACTTCTTTAATAATGGTCCAAATTAAAAGTTCTTTTTTTCAAAATTTGTGTTTCTTCATGGCCTTTTCAGAAAAAAATACAACAAAAATATTCGACGTGTTTTTGAATGAGTTTTTTGAGTTTTAAACGTTAAATCGCGTTTTTAAAAGTGAATGTCATTTTTGATTTTTTTTTAAATTTTTGTTTTGAACATCTATATATTCAACAATTTTTAAGACTAGTCCGATCGTGGGATCTCAATAACTACTATTTTTTTAGATTTTTGAAAGTTAAAAAAAAAAAAAATTATAAATTATTATGAATACCAATTTTTGTTACTGTATAGTATTTTTTCAATCATTCCAAATAAATTTGGACACTTTTTTATTGTTAACAGATTTTTTAAATTAATAATTAATCGATAAGCAAATAACAACAGTTCAAGAATTGTACGAGTGGGCATTAAACCTAAATAGTCTACCGAATATTGCTGTCAAATTTTCACATGAAAAACATTATTCAGATGCAAAAGAAAGATTTTATTTGCGATAAAATACTGCGAAGTCAATCACAGGGGGACACAAAAATTTCATTCAATTATTCCAATGAGCAACGGAAACGTATTGACAAAGGAATATTCTCATTCAGGAAATAATCGTATATGTAAGGTTTTCAAAAAAATACGTGAATAAATGAAAACTATTGTTATTATTATTCATAAACAGTCTTAATGATTAATGATTAATTTTAAGAGCCTGTTAACAATAAAAAAGTGTCAAAATAAATTCTACATATTGAAAAAAAATATTATACAGTAACAAAAATCGGTATTCATAATAATTTATTTGAAAAAAAAAAATTGTACTTTCAAAAATCGAGAAAAAATAGTAGTTATTGAGATCCCACAATCGGACTAGTTTTAAAAATTGTTGAATAGATAGATGTTTGCAACAAAAAATAAAAAATGACATTCACTTTTAAAAACGCGATTCAACGTTTAAAACTCAAAAAACTCATTCAAAAACAAGTCGAATATTTTTGTTGTATTTTTTTCTGAAAAGGCCATAAAAAAAAAAATTTTGAAAAAAGGAACGTTCAATTTGGACCATTATTAAAGAAGTTATGACCAAAATACCAAAAAAAAAGCGGTTTTTTTGTTAATTTTATATCTTTTGACCGGGTAATAAAAAAAATCTCAAAATTTAACAGGAAGGGTCTATGGGTACTCAAAAATATAAAAAAAATTGAGGAAATAAAAAAAAAAAAGTTTTTCAAACTGTCCGATTTGGGATGGAATGCCCCATATATACTGTAACGGGCGGACCTAGGGCCTGCCCCGATCTCATCACTTCGCTCGAAATCCGCTAGGTGGCGACGATCGGCGCGCGCTCTCGCGCCAGCGAAACAGCCACCGAGCACCGATAAAGTCCGGTACGAGGACCTCAATTAACATTGAATTGTTGGAACATTG
Organism: Alloplasta piceator; assembly: GCA_946863875.1. NCBI lineage: Eukaryota > Metazoa > Arthropoda > Insecta > Hymenoptera > Ichneumonidae > Alloplasta > Alloplasta piceator. The sequence continues at coordinate 5,542,665 of OX333073.1, read as the reverse complement.
CCCGCGCTCTGTAGTCACGCAGTCCTGTGGACCAAAGACTACTTATTTAAATCAAATCACCATTGCACTTCGGTGGTGCTCATGCTCTTTATGGGAGCGAGGATAAATAGCTTAAGCTTTCGCTTAACTGATTAATTTCATGATTAATTAGTTGAGCAAAAACTGATTAATCTCATGATTAATTAGTCAAGTAAAAGCCGGGGAGGCTCATAGCCGTAGCTATGAGCCTCCCGGGACGGATGTCATTTTGAGAATAGTGGTTTAGAGAGATTGCAGTGCCCCAATACCAAACCCCGCAAGATCTTATATTTTACTCATTGCAAAGCACTATTGTAATTTTTGCTATTCGAGCTCAGAACGATTGCTATAAGTTGACCAAAACGTGAAATATTTTATTTCGCTATTTGTAAAGCACTATTGTAATTTTTGCTATTCGAGCTCAGAACGATTGCTATAAGTTGACCAAAACGTGAAATATTTTATTTCGCTATTTGTAAAGCACTATTGTAATTTTTGCTATTCGAGCTCAGAACGATTGCTATAAGTTAACCAAAACGTGAAATATTTTATTTCGCTATTTGTAAAGCACTATTGTAATTTTTGCTATTCGAGCTCAGAACGATTGCTATAAGTTGACCAAAACGTGAAATATTTTATTTCGCTATTTGTAAAGCACTATTGTAATTTTTGCTATTCGAGCTCAGAACGATTGCTATAAGTTGACCAAAACGTGAAATATTTTATTTCGCTATTTGTAAAGCACTATTGTAATTTTTGCTATTCGAGCTCAGAACGATTGCTTTAAGTTAACCAAAACGTGAAATATTTTATTTCGCTATTTGTAAAGCACTATTGTAATTTTTGCTATTCGAGCTCAGAAAGATTGCTATAAGTTGACCAAAACGTGAAATATTTTATTTCGCTATTTTCAAAGCACTATTGTAATTTTTGCTATTCGAGCTCAGAACGATTGCTATAAGTTGACCAAAACGGGAAATATTTTATTTCGCTATTTGTAAAGCACTATTGTAATTTTTGCTATTCGAGCTCAGAACGATTGCTATAAGTTGACCAAAACGTGAAATATTTCATTTCGCTATTTGTAAAGCACTATTGTAATTTTTGCTATTCGAGCTCAGAAAGATTGCTATAAGTTGACCAAAACGTGAAATATTTTATTTCGCTATTTGTAAAGCACTATTGTAATTTTTGCTATTCGAGCTCAGAACGATTGCTATAAGTTGACCAAAACGTGAAATATTTTATTTCGCTATTTGTAAAGCACTATTGTAATTTTTGCTATTCAAGCTCAGAACGATTGCTATAAGTTGACCAAAACGTGAAATACTTTATTTCGCTATTTGTAAAGCACGATTGTAATTTTCGGTATCCGAGACATAGCAAATTTCGATATACAGACTCAGAAATACTGTTATGATTTTAGGTAAAACTCCAACATTCTTATGAGTTATTGCAACAGAAGACATCAAACTCTTTATTTCGTTACTCGCTATTGTACTTTTTGCAAGTGTACCTCGATTGTCCCTAAATTGCTATACTCTATTGTCCATTTCGTTACGCGAAAAACCAAATAGCGCAATAAAATTTCTTTCAGTGAACAAAATGCATGAACCGCTGAAACTTTTGGTTCGAGCATTACGAAAATATCGCTCAGAAACACCATCCCTGCCTTTTGCTAATGGACCTTGGCGCAGTGGAGGGAAAAAGCAGAAAAAAAGAGGCGACGAAGTGAGGACAAAGATAAATCGACGACAAAGTAGGCCAAAGGAAGTCAGCCGACGACTTGATTGGAAAATAGAAGAAGTCGAAGGAAGGAAGAGGTCGAAAGAAAAAACGAGAAGCAAGTGGCGGAGGAAAAATTCGAGCCGAGACAGACCTCGAGAATCGGGAACATGAAGAGGCAAGAATTGACGGACGAGAGGATACACTTGTGTTTCTCCTTTCGGAAAGAGTGATACGAAGAGGCTGAAACACGGACACACATACACCATCAGGCATTTGTAAGTTACAATGTCAGAGGAAATACTGACGAGAGATGGAGGAGGCAAAAAAAAGAGATTTTCAGAAAGAAAATCCAGAACGGAAGCTGTCGGAACGGGTCGGAAGAGAATTGACGGATTGACGGGAGAGACGATCATTCGATATTCCTAGGGAATCGTTCTTTTTTCCATGTACTGATCTTTCTCAATTTTTTGCCGAAAAAGTTTCAGGCCGTCGATGCCGTCACCGTCGAGCCAAGGAACAACGAGTGGAGCTTGGCTTGAGCCGAACTGTCTGGCGAAGACTCCGACTCTCGTGGATTCTTAACGTCCAGACGACCAGACCGAGGGAAAAGCCACGTGAAAACGTTGAGACGAGGAAAAGAGTCGGAGGATGAGAGGGAGAGGGCTGTTTCATGCACGATGCGGGAATACGGTGTGAGAGCCGCATAATACAGACATGTCCGTACGGACATTCGCGAGCATCCGTTGCCCCAGTCGCGATTTTGTGGGTGTAAGGTGTCGCGCGGGTTGGAAACTAGCCAAAACGTTCTTCTCGGTTGAGCATCGCGGGGAAAGAGACGCTGGGGCTGAGAGAAAGAGGGAAAGGGACGCCCACGCGATGCACATACCGTTACGATAAATAATCGAACGGGGAAACTGCCAAAGAAAAGTAAAAGGGCGAAACTCTGGCGTTTCAGCCAGTCCCTCTTCTAGAAAGTTTTTCGTTGGTGGAAGAAATGCGACAAAAGCTTGTGGAAGTTTCAAATTTTTCCCAGTTTCTTAGATTTTTTTTTCCAATTTGTTGGTGAGCTGACTTGGAGAGCAGAGTTGTAAATCGTGCATTATTTTGATATCCATTATTTGATACCCATTACACTGCATTACAGTTGTGAAAATAGTAATGTTAAAGTAATGCATTAGCCATTACTTTAAACAATGTGTATTGGACAAGTATTCCATTACAAATAAAAATAGTAACGTGTAATGGATGCATGTCCCATTACAAATGAAAAAAGTAATGTGTAATGGATGCATGTGACATTACAAAATAAAAAAGTAATGTATAATGTAGGCACATTTCATGATAAATTACTTTTTTTTATTCGTAATGGCAAATACATCCATTACACATTACTTTTTTATTTGTAATGGAACACGCATCCATTACACATTACTTTTTTATTTGTAATGGGACATGCATCCATTGCACATTACTTTCTTTATTTGTAATGGAACATGCATACATTACACATTACTTTTTGTATTTGTAATGGGACATGCATCCATTACACATTACTTTTGTATTTTGTAATTGTACACTTATCCATTTCACATTATGCAGTGTAATGGGTAATAAATACATTAATTCATTATCAAAGTAATGCATTATTTACAACTCTGCACTGCATAATGTAAAATGGACAAGTGTACCATTACAAAATACAAGAGTTATGTGTAATGAATGCGTGTTCCATTGCAAATGAAAAAGTAATGTGTAATGGATGCATGTGCCGTTACAAATAAAAAAGTAATGTGTAATGGTTGAGTGCTCCATTACAAATTACAATTGAAAAAAAAGTGATTGGTAATCGAGAATATTCCATTACAAATTAGTGTGTTTCTACGACAATTTGGAGCAGGTACTATTTTGGTGAAAGGTGAGTCTATTAATTTTCCAACGAAAATAATTCGTGTCGATAAAATTTTTGTTAACTTTACTATCTTGGTGGTAAATGTATGAACAGTGCATTTTTGCAGTAATTTTTACTCAATTCTTGTAAAAATTACAATTCAAGAAAAACTTATAACAATGTATATTAACTTAATATACACTGACACCTATGAACAGTTATTTTTTGGAGTAATTATTACTCTATTATTTTAAAAATTACAAACTAAGAATGGAATAAAAATTATTCTAAAAAATAACTGTTCATTTACCACTACGATAGTGAAGTTAACAAAAACTTGATAGTCACAAATTATTTTCATTGAAAAATTAATACTTACCTGTAAGCAAAATAGTACCTGCTCCAAATTATCGTAGAAACACATTAATTTGTAATGGAATATTCTCCACTACAAATTACTTTTTTTAATTGTAATTTGTAATGGAGCACTCATTCGTTACACGTTATTTTTTTAAATCTGTAATGGCACATGCAACCATTACACATTACTTTCCTTATTTGTAATGGAACATGCATGCATTACACATAACTTTTTTCATTCGTAATGGAACACGCTTCCATTACACATTACTATTTTCATTCGTAATGGAACACGCATCCATTACACATTACTATTTTCGTTTGTAATGGAACGTTACACGTTACACGTTACTTTTGTAATTTGTAACGGAAAACTTATCCAATACACATTGTTTAAAGTAATGGGTAATGTATTACTTTTACATTGATATTTTCACAACTCTGTTTGGAAGCAGGTCCATCAATTTGGGCTTTCTAGTGGAGGAATCTTGGTGAACGATGGGAAAATTGGAAAAATTCGACAATTTTACAAAAGAGCAATTCTTCTTAATTCCAACCATAATTTCTACGTTTGAAAATTGATGATGTTTTTTCCGTTCAGCTGAACGGAAAATTAACAAATTTATTTCGGAAAGGAAAAATTTAAAGACCCCGTTAATATTTGTTTCCAATAGTTTCTTCAATTTTTTTTCTGCATTGTTCGCTGATCTACTTTTGAAAAAAAGTCCATCAACTTGGATTTTTTCCTGGAGGAATTTTTGTGAATGATAGAGAAGATGGAGAGAATACGTGAACAAAGTTCAAAATTTGCAAAATATTTTTAAAATTTTTCGAAAAATTCAATATTTTTAGAAAAGAGGAACTCTTCATCGATTATTGCTGAGCCAAGAATACCAACCGTAACTTCTATTTCGAAAAATTTGTAAAAAGGTTCCTTCAAAATATCGACGGGAAAAATTAAATCCAAATTAATTTGAAACTTGTGACGATTTTGACCCAGTATCAAAGAGATGTTACAATGTTGATAAAAACTGGCGAAAAATTTGGTTGTCACGGAGAAAGAGAGAGAAAATTTATTTTTGCCTCTCGCTAACTAAAACCGAACGAATGGCACTTGGAATATCACTTTTGATCTTTGCACTAGGATTTTTCGCTGGTGGAATATTTACGGCGCTCGTGAGATCTACGCGCGAAGCGTGAAAAAAAGGAGATCAGGATATCGCAACAAAAGAAAAAGTAAAATTCTTACGGAAAAAGCCAGAATGAACGTTACGAAAAAATATCGCGAGACCGAGGAAAAGATTCTTTGCGAAAAAAAAGTTTACGATCGTGTTGAGCGAGAAAACGACGCGGCCATAATTTCAAACGCTTTATCCTACCTCAATGCTAGTTAAATATTGTTCAAAAAAAAAAAAAAAAAAAAAAAAACAGTACACAAATTTTTGTATCCTAATCCGTTAACCCACATTTACCAGCGCTTCTAACGTTGTATACGAAACAAGCTCTGTGTGCTTTCGAAGCTGAATTTTCGAGGGAAAGCGGGAGAAGATTATGAGACGCGCGATAAACAGAGCCCAGAAACTGTGGAGGGAGGCAAGAAGTAAAAAAAAGGGAAAAGAACACCCTAGGGATTTTCAAGCCGAAGAAGCTGCTGCCCGGATGCGCCTGTAAAGCTCATAATATTTACACGAGAAATTCTTTCGAAAGCTCGAATCACGAACGGAGAATCTCTCACAGCGCTTGTCTATGATTCGCGATAAGATGCAGAAACTCATCATTTTATTCTAATAATTCGAACTATTCGAATTATTCGAATTTTTGAGCCATGTGAATTTTCGAATTATTCGAATTATCGAATTATTCGAACTATCCGAATTTTCGAATTATTCGAATTTTCGAGCTATTCGAATTATTCGAACTATCCGAATTTTCGAATTATTCGAATTTTCGAGCTATTCGAATTATTCGAACTATCCGAATTTTCGAATTATTCGAATTTTCGAGCTATTCGAATTATTCGAACTATCCGAATTTTCGAATTATTCGAATTTTCGAGCTATTCGAACTATTCGAACTATCCGAATTTTCGAATTATTCGAATTTTCGAGCTATTCGAATTTTTCGAACTATCGGAATTTTCGAATTATTCGAACTATCGGAGATTTCGAGCTATTCGAATTTTCGAATTTTTCGAATTATTGAAATAGTTCGAATAATTCGATTCGATTCGTCTCGAATAATGCGTGAATTCGAATATTCGCACACCCCTAAATACTAGTAAAAAATAAGAGACTACGTTATTGCAATGGCTGTTTATGATGAAAACCTAAATAAATATTTGCATTGTCGAAATAATTGAATAAATTAATGTCAGTAACTGAAAATAAAGCCAGATTTCAGAACGAGGAAGAAAAGCAATCATCAATGATAACAATAAAAAATCATTTTTTATTTACCATTCAATAATTGTTCAAACTGAGACAGAGAAACTAAAAATACCGATTGACTTTTTTTTATTGTCGTTAAAAATTTTTCAAAATTTGGGAAAAATATATTGCAGATAAATAAAAAGAGTATAATTTTTGAAAAACTCAATTACACTTGACTAATAATAAGCGTATTAAGTTTGTTTGTTAATTTTGCTAACGATGCATTTTCATAATATCTAAAAAAATATTTTATATCACTCAGTACAATAATGGACGCTTTTACGTCCGCAAGCGGACGTGAAAACGTCCATATTGCAACTCGTTATATAAAATATCGTACATCACTCGACGTAAAAACATTTTCTGACTCACGTGATTGCACTCGCCTTCGGCGCGTCCCGCAAACTCACACTCGTCAGAAAATGTTTTTACGTCCTCGTGATGTAATGTACTATTAAATTTTACATTTTATTAAAAGGTTGGTAAGGAAACTTTGTTTAAAAAATAATGTTTTATTAAAATTTTCATTACTTCAGTAGTGAGCTATAAAAAAAATATTAAGATTCAGTTAAATATATGATAGAACAACATTGACTTCTTCATCGAAATCGATCAGTTTAAGAGCGAATAATAATTATTCGAATTATTTGCATTATTCGAATATTCGATTCGATTCGAATGCTATTCGCACACCCCTAAAATTACACAGCCACAAAAAAAGAAAAAAAATCGGCCTGGGGGTCTGACTACGTACACTGCATGTTTTTGGGGTCGCTGAATCCGAATACAAGGTTGGTTTAACCCCAGCACATCAGGGTTTAGCTATAACCTCAAAAACACTAAAAAATTAAGTTGTTTTTCAAACATCTCGAAAACTATTATAGTTACGAAAAAAACGTTCTGGGTTCGTCTTGATGAGTGTACTTGTGGCTAGTGGAAAAAAAATATTCCGAAAAAAAATTTGAAAAATAACAAATGTGGAGAATTTTGAATTTTTATAAAACTTTTTTTTTTATATATTACCTTGTACTGATCTTAGGAGGTGTGAGTTTTCAGAAAGGTGTTTTTTGTTTTTTCAAAACCATTAATTTTTTAATTTAAAAAAATCGTGTAAATCCACGATCAACATTAAATTTTTGCTCAAATTTTTATTGTATAATACCTTGGACTGATCTTTTTTTTTGTTTCAAAAATTAAAAGATCCTGAAGATTCCAGGATCTTTAAAGATCACTCCAAGGTATTGTATAAGAAAAATTTAACAAAAAATTCAATGTTGATCGTGGATTTACACGATTTTTCAAAATTCAAAAATTCATATTTTTGAAAACACAATAACACCTTTCCGAAAATTTCAGGATCTTTTAAGATCAGTACAAGTTATTATATAAAAACAATTCAACGAAAAATTTAACGTTGATCGTAGATTTGCACGATTTTTAGAAATTCAAAATTTTCCAAATTCATGATTTCTCAAAAAAAAATTCGGAATATTTTTTTTTTCGTTGCCACAAGTATACTCTTCAAGACGAACCCAGAACGATTTTTTCGTAGCTATAATAGTTTTCGAAATATTAAAAAAATAATCTTGATTTTGGAGTATCATTTTTTGTGGTTATAGCCAAACCCTGACGTGCTAGAGTTAAACCAACCTCGGATTCGGATTCAGCGACCCCAAAAATATATAGTATATATAGTCAGACCCCCAGGCCGAATTTTTTTTTAAATTTTGTGTGGCTGTGTTATTATTTAGCAAATATTAGCAAGCTCTTTAAATTTTTTGTCAAATGAATACTTCTGATTTTTCGTTTATTTGAACGTTCAAAACTTCAAGTACATTTTAAATGGCTTGTTTCCACGAAATAATTATTACCATTTAATCCAAAATAATTCCCGGCTTATCCCTGGGAATAAGACACTCAAATAACACTTATTCATAATTATCCCATCAAAATGATCATTACGCTTTCGAATCCTCGGAAATTACCGACTATCCGTGAAATAATGGACGTATTTGGTGGATTTAAATGTCCAGAAGAGATTTATGACAAATCTTGGAGATTCGAGAGCGTTTCTCTAATCCGTGTGAGGGCTGAATCGAAGAAGTTTGATGCGGGGGAGGCGAGAGACGAATATCGGAATGGAGAGATGAAAGAATTTTTTTTTTCAAAATGACACAAAACAAAAAAACAGTTTTAGTAATCCCCCAGCGAGGTCGGGAACTGTCGGGGGCCTTTCTTAGTCTCCGAGGAGCGCGTAAAAAGTGATTTCGGAATCCTCGTTTTCGTAGTTTAGTAGTTTCTCTTCTCTCGTTCTCGTTTAAAAAACCTTTTGCTATTTCACATCGAGAAATCGTTCTCCTCTAAGCTCCTTCGACCGCCCCTCGCCCTGGCAATCGACTTCTCGCTACTTTGCCTTCCGCCTAAATATAGATTCTGTTTTTCATCGACAGCTGTTGGAGCTTTATGTTTACGAGCCATTCAGAGACTCACCGACGAATGAGCTTTATATTCCTCGGCAATATATGAGGTATTCCCGCTCAACGGGACCCCCTTTAGGCCGACCTCTTTCGATTTTCTTGAAACTCGAGTATGTTTTAGTGTTGTCTGAAAGTATATTGGACACCAATTTTCAGATCTCTAACTATAATACTCTTTGGAATACACCGAAAGTTTGGAATACCTTCGGAGCTTTGGCACGGCGCGAAATAAAATCGAAAAAATTCTTTGACAATAGCTTTCGATCGGAAATTTCCCGCGCTTTTCGAAAAAAATATCAGCGATTCCGAAAAAAAACGAATTCGTTTAGATTTCGGCCAAGAACCGAGAAAATTGATTTACAAAAAAAGAGCATGATTCAATTCGGCGGAACAATTTTTTTCATGTTTTTTATATATCTGAGAAGTCGCGATATAAATTTAAAGTCGGAACTCACATCCGTTTACTAATGCCAAGTCTTTTAGTAGGATAAAAATTCTTAAATATCGTGTTTTTCGTATTCAACAGTTCCCTGATATATTATGTAGTGTTTTTTTAACGAATTTTGAATTTAGTAAATTTATTAAATTAATTTAATTAAATTGATTAAATAATCAAATTTATTCAATTTATTAAATTGAATTAATTAAATTAAATTTAATAAATTTATAAAATTCGAAATTCGTTAAAAAAAACTATATAATATATCAGAGAACTGTTGAATACGAATAACACAATATTTAAGAATTTTTATCCTACTAGAAGACTTGGCATTAAATTATCAAATTATGCTCTTTTTTTGTAAATCAATTTTTTTCGGTTTTTGGCCGAAATTCAAATGAATTCGTTTTTTTCGGAATTGCTGATATTTTTTTTTAAAAGCGCAAGAAATTTCCGATCGAAAGCTATTGTTAAAGAATTTTTTCGATTTTATTTCGCGCCGTGCCAAAGCTCCGAAGCGCTGAATACGCAAAAAATTTTAAATATCACTTTTGCCGTATTCCAAAGAGTATTATAGTTAGAGATCTGAAAATTGGTGTACAATATACTTTCAGGCAACACTAAAACATACTCGAGTTTCAATAAAATCCAAAGAGGTCGGTCTAAAAGGGGGTCCCGTTGAGCGGGAATACCTCATATATTCTCCCACTTTTGCGACATCCAACATTCAATTCCCACGGAAATGCCTCTTTTGGACAGCTGAAGAGAATAAAGCCCAATCTAGAAGGATCATCGATTGGTCGAATAATCGATATTGTGGGATTCGATTTTTGAGTTCCTCAATTAATAGAAGCTTGCAAATCCGAAATTTGCAAATAACTTCCTCGGTATTTTTTTTTAAATTACAAATTCTCCTCTATGAGCCAAAAGCTTTGACTTTTTTTTGAGAATTTTAAAATCCCATAAAATCTTTAAAGCTCAAACGATTTTTGCTATGTAATAACAAATATATGAGTCGTTCCATGTCAATTCAACGACGTTTTGTCGGTGACCCCCTTGGATTTTTTTGAATTTTTTAATACGTTATTTATTTATGATTTTTATTCTATAATTATTTTATTTTTATATTTGTATTTATTTATAATATAATATTATACATGCAAAAAGAAATATCCATGACCAAAACAATTTGATTAATGTCTTTTTGGATGTTTTAAGCTAAAAAATTTGATTTTTTTCAATAGGACCGCTTCGATTGTTTTTTTTTTTAATTATAAAGTTCTACGTAAAAAAACAAAATTTTCAAAATAACTTCTTATTAAAAAAGATCGATTTTTTTTCGTAATTTTGCTCTTCCTTTCTTCTTGCTCTTTTTTCCTTCTATGACTACAATATTGATGTAATAGTTGATTTCAATTATGTTAAAATAAATAATTTAACTTCTCTCACATATTTCCTCTGTAAATTATAATAATTAACATTAAGAATTACAATTTTTATGTAAAAAATGGAATAACGTGCAAAAGCTACATGAATTGTAATTCTTAATGTTAATTATTATAATTTACAGAGGAAATATGTGAGAGAAGTTTAATTATTTATTTTAACATGATTGAAATCAACTATTGTAGTCATAGAAGGAAAAAAGATCAAAATTACAAAAAAAAATCGAATTTTTTTTTTTTTAATAAGAAGTTATTTGAATTCCATTTTTCGTTTTTTACGTAGAATTTTATAATTTTTTTTGAAAAAAATCGAAGGGGTCCCATTGGAAGCAAATCCAATTATTCAGCTTAAAACAGATAAAAAGACATCAACATTTTTTTTTTCTTAATTTTCGATATTTTAATCAAAAAGTACATTGGAAAAAAAAAATATCCTCTCAACAAGTTAGAGTATCTTGGTTATTTCAGATGTTATGATTATTTTAAAAATATTTATTCGAAAATAAATAACTTCGATAAGTTAAGTTAGAGAGCGAAAAATTTACATGGATATTTCTTCTTACATGTATAATACCATATTAAATAGTTTAAAAAAAATCGAAGAGGGTCACCGACAAAACGTCGTTGAATTGACATGGAATGACTCATATACATCTATCAAACGACTATTGTACAAATTTTGAGTCCGATATCACAGAAGATCCGCAAGCTCGAGCCATCAGGTGCTTTTTGCAAAAAATTCAAAATTTTTGCAAATAGTAAACTATTGTTAAAAATTTTCTAAACCTGATATCACGAAATTTGGAAAAGCTGGAGCGACCAAGCTTTTCTTTGAAAATTGAAAAAAAACTATTTTTGATCCAACTCTATCGAAAAATCGTGCATTTTGCTATATTCTGGCAGATGTAATTTCCCCGCAACTTTGGGACGACATTTTTACCGATTTTTCATAAATTCAAAGTAAAGATTCAAAGGTATTCGACCGAGAGAAAGAGAAACAGAGACGGAGGAAAAGAGAAAAAATCAGAAACGGTAAAAGACGATTTTAGAATCGAAATTTATGGATTTTCGAGCGACAAACGGTTTCCTCCTCACCGTTTCAACGTCTAATTGTCCACGCCCACACGCGAGCTTACGAATTTATGTGTTGACCGAGGCCTTGACGCGATAGTCACTCCGTAGGTGCCATCGTCATCGCATAACCGAGAGACGGGATATAAAATTCGTTCTCGAGAAATAAAAACAAAATAATAATAATAATAATAATAATAATAAAAGAAACCAAAAATTTATCGAATCCGAGCTTTCGCCACTCTCGTTATCGCAGTTACGTGTTTGCTGACGTCACGATTGCGCAACTCCGGATTGTTGATATTATTATTATTATTTTTTCCATCTTTTCATTGAATCGCCAGAGCGAAGCGAATAAAATGTATTTCGAGTGTCGGAGATTCGCCGATCGTGCGGAATTAGCAAATGGTGTTTAGCTATTTTTGAGAGACACTTTTTCATTTGGAATTACGAGCTCGCATCTTTTTGGCTTGATCCACGAATCCTCGACTTCGATTCAATTTTTTTAATGTCTCTTGTTTACGAGAATTGTTTATTTCCATTGACCAGTCTCGAAACGAGAAACAAGATCTTCGCGGTCGATGTACCCTGAATGTGCATACCGATTTAACCATAATGGCCGAATTTGTTGTCGCAATTGCGGGAGAGAAACTGAAATAGACGAGGAGTCATTGAATTAAGGATTTAAGTCCAGAAAGACGTGGGAAGAAGGAATTCTTGAAGGAATTCTTTCTTCTCAACGAAAACATCCAAAAACATGTTCCCATTCCCCTTAAATAAGGACTATCCCATGTCCCTTTCCCCAAACTAGCATCACCAGTAGCAAAACCTAAACCCAACAATTAAATTTAAGTCTGAAGTCCAGAAAGGCGCAGGAAAAAGGACTTCTCAACGAAAACATCCAAAACATGTTCCCATTTCTTTCAAATAAGGACTATCCCAAGTCCTCTTTCCCAAACTAGCTTCATCAGTAGCAAAACCTAAACCCAACAATTAAATTAAGAATTGAAGTCCAGAAAGGCGCAGGAAAAAGGACTTCTCAACGAAAACATCCAAAACATGTTCCCATTTCCCTCAAATAAGGACCATCCCAAGTCTCCTTCCCCAAACTAGCTTCACCAGTAGCAAAACCTAAACCCGACAAATAAATTAAGAATTGAAGTCCAGAAGGGCGCAGGAAAAAGGACTTCTTAACGAAAACATCCAAAACATGTTCCCATTTCCCTCAAATAAGGACTATCTCAAGTCCTCTTCCCCAAACTAGCTTCACCAGTAGCAAAACCTAAACCCGACAATTAAATTAAGAATTGAAGTCCAGAAGGGCGCAGGAAAAAGGACTTCTTAACGAAAACATCCAAAACATGTTCCCATTTCCCTCAAATAAGGACTATCTCAAGTCCTCTTCCCCAAACTAGCTTCACCAGTAGCAAAACCTAAACCCGACAATTAAACTAAAAATTGAAGTCCAGAAGGGCGCAGGAAAAAGGATTTCTCAACGAAAACATCCAAAACATGTTCCCATTTCCCTCAAATAAGGAACATCCCAAGTCTCCTTCCCCAAACTAGCTTCACCAGTAGCAAAACCTAAACCCGACAATTAAATTAATGATTGAAGTCCAGAAAAGCGCAGGAAAAAGGGCTTCTCAACGAAAACATCCAAAACATGTTCCCATTTCCCTCAAATAAGGACGATCCCAAGTCCTCTTCCTCAAACTAGCTTCACCAGTAGCAAAACCTAAACCCAACAATTAAATCAAGGATTAAAGTCCAGAGAGGCGCAGGAAAAAGGACTTCTCAACGAAAACATCCAAAACATGTTCCCATTTCCCTCAAATAAGGACTATCCCAAGTCCCCTTCCCCAAACTAGCTTCACCAGCAGCAAAACCTAAACCCAACAATTAAAGATTGAAGTCCGGAAAAGCGCAGGAAAAAGGAATTCTCAACGACCACATCAACATTTGTTCCCATTTCCCTCAAACAAGGACTATCCCTAACTCCCTTCTCGGAACCATCTTCACTAGGAGGAAGCTATAATCCCAACGATGATTCAGATATACTTTAGACAAACTACAATTGGCAGACGGAACGAAATTATTCTTGATGGATGATCGATGAACGGCCTACGATGATAAATCGATGATGACACTGGTCGATCCATTGATGCTATTTGCTTCCCGAGTCATTCGCCATCTCGTCACCAATAGCCTCCTCCTTCTCCTCGGTGATATTTCTCCCTCGCTCTTTTTCTCGCTCAACGGGCTCTCTATTCGCAGATAACAAGTCAGGTGAATAAACCCGTCGATAAAAATACAGTGCAAGCCGTCAGTCGTAGTGAAGAGTCCGCCACACTCGATCGGAATGCGTGAGATGCGCTCGGGCAAGCTCACTTCAGGCTAACTCTCCTCTTTTCTCTGCTTCGTTCTGTGCAATCAATACCAATGTCCCCGAGTGTGTGTCCAAACTCTCGTCTGTACACAATTTCGAGTCTTCGTGTGTGTCAAATCGTGTCTTTATCCGAGTGCCTCTTCGCGCCGTTGTGCGGATGCATTTTGATCGTTCGACAACGAGGAACCGTCGAGGCTCGTTGATCACGAGTGCGAGTTCAAACCAAGAGAACGAATGACCCACTGATAAAACGACCCTATCCCCCACGAGGTCCTGATCAAGAATAACCACAACCAAACTTCTCTGTCCCACTTTCGTCCGGCAGAAAGATGTCGTCCGATCAAAAAAACAAGAGCAGCCCAAAATCCGACCGTGGTCAAAGATTATTTTTGAGGAAATGTCGAATTCGAATTTGAACGAAAATAAGGTGTGTCCTAACGAAAGGCCATTCGATTTGAACAGAGAATTTGGCAGAGTTCCAAATTGCGCAATCGCCGCGACAATTTATCCGATACAATGACAAATCGTCGGAGGAAACATTAGTGCAAATTGAATCATTCTTCATCGCAGCTCCTTTTTTTTCCATCAGCCTCTTAAGTGGATCGGACACGCAGCTTTTAATGCGGTTTAAATTATGATCGTGATAATTGCGGAATCAGATTCAAACGAGTAATTCATTGGTTTCCTAAAGCTGAATCAACACAGAGTTATTTTTATTAACGATGTTAGTTGACGACAAAAATGCACACAAAACAATACACACGATATCACACAAAATTTGTATATATATATTAATAGTTATTGCATGGAATTTCGATGTTAGAGTTTCTTTGTCGAAGTTACGCCATCAACGAGTCCGCTTTTCCTTGGTTAAGAGAAATCTCAATAAACAACACTGTTACACAAAACACACACACTAAAAACAAAATGGGGATCACACATCGATGTTATTGAGTTTTTTGTTGTTATTTTCGTTTTATCGAGCGGGAAAACCCTTTTTTTAGGACAGAGACGCTTTTGAAGGCATTGGCACCAAAATGGCGTACCGTCACAGTGTTTACAGCGCTTTGCCCTCGGCTCAGGCATTCTGCGGTGACCTCGTGACCTCACCGATATTCCATCGTCGGTAAACACCGGCCTCTTTTACTATTTTTCTTTCTTCCTGGCAAACTTTTTCCACCGCGCAAAACTTTTGATCGACGCACTTTCACGTCGTCAACTCTCCTCCTGACTTTTGGCAAAGAAAAAAAAAATTGAACACGAAAAAAATTGAACTCTAGGATTTCTCTGTTCCTTTTGAGAGCCGCATAAACACTGCGGAATTTTCACGCCAAACAAGGTTTCCGCATCAGTTGCACTTTGATGCTTCAATGATGATTTCGAGTCAGAAATCCAGTAAGTTCAGCATCTGGTCCACGATCAACTGAGCATTGTCGAATGTAATTAAACTAAGTATCATGAGTTTTTCATTCAATCATATTCTCATTCGTAAATTCCTCGCGATTCTTCAAGGAATGCAACTTAACTATGATCCACGTATTTTCTTTAGTGTCTGTGTTTACAAGTTTGTGGGAATGATGTACGTTGGTTAATCAATCGTGAGGAAAGTCAACGGCACGAAGAATCCTCGAATCCTCTTGCTTTCATCTCGAGTCTTTCCTTTTACTAATCCCACTCAATCCTGACTCTGGTCCAATCTGCGCCATTATTTTCGCTAACGCCGTCACATTATCTTATATCACATTTACTGCAGATCGTTTAAACCATCTTTTCTGACGGCAACTTCACGTTGGACGTGATTGGGTCCGATCAACCATCATCGATGACCCAATCATCTCCCTTTTGGTCTAACTCCCTCGAGACTTCTTTATCACAATGTTAACTCTGATGTTTCGCTTCCAGCAGAAAAGTCCATCGAAAACCCCACTGAAACCCAACCTGATCCCACAGTCCAAAATTCACTGAAGTCACTTGGCCAAACTCAAGTCCATCAACCGCGGCACTTGATGACCTTCCAATTGAGGCAACCCAAACCCCAATAAACCTAACCTGATCCCACAGTCCAAAATTTAGCGAAGTCACTTGGCCAAACTCGAGTCCATCAACCGCGGCACTTGATGACCTTCCAGATGAGGCAACCCAAACCCAAATAAACCCAACCTGATCCCACAGTCCAAAATTCAGTGGTCACTTGGCCAAACTTGAGTCCATCAACCGCGGCACTTGATGACCTTCCAATTGAGGCAACTTCTTCGATGGTTTTTTGGTTTTTATTTTCTTTTTGTGGAACGGATGATTGAGGGATGAGAGGGAGAGAGAGAGAAAATTGTCGAAGTGACGAAGAAAACTTCGCGGGAATCACTACCGATTACATGTCGCGCGATTGGAGGCGTCTTCGTCGCGGGATGGAGCGCCTTGCAGCCATATCACACACGCACTGACGGGCACCACCAGACGCTAAACACGACGCCGGGACGCCGCTCCTTCGGCCGCCCTGTGACTATCGTACAACGACGATCGTCGCGCTCTTCTCTCTCTCTCTCTCTCTCTCTCTCTCTCTCTCTCTCTCTCTCTCTCTCTCTCTCTCTTTCTTGCTCCTCGTTCCACCCTCTCGTCCGCAGCGTCGAGACGCCTTTGGCACGATGCCAACTGCAACGCTCGTTTTTCGAGCAACCCGACGTCGACGTCGACGTCGTCGTCGTCGTCGTCGACGTCGTCGTTGTCGGTCGTCGGTCGTCGACGGACGGGGGCCGAACGACCGACGGCGGCTGGCTGCCACGGCAACGAGAGGGAAAAATTGAGCTAACCCACGATGGAGTGAGCGCGAGGACGCGCCCGCGCACATGACTCTTCTTCGGCTCGGCGTTTGTACAAACTCGCCGCGATATCAGCGGCAAAAGGTATTGAAACGATCAATCCGAGAGTAAGAGCGAAGCTTATCTCTCGTGAATTTTAAATCTCGTTTTTTTAACCAAAGCAGCGAAACTTGAGACGAAAGTTAAGTCGGTTTCAGAGTTGTAAATAATGCATTACTGTATTCATCACCCATTACACTGCATAATGTGAAATGGACAAGTGTACCATTACAAAAGACAAAAGTAAAGTGTAATGAATGCGTGGGCCATTACAAATACAAAAGTAATGTGTAATGGATGGATGTGCCATTACAAACAACAAAAGTAATGTGTAATGGATGCATGTTCCATATTACAAATAAAAAAGTAATGTGTAATGGATGCATGTCCCATTACAAATAAAAAAAGTAATGTGTAATGTATGCATGTTACATTACAAATAAAAAGAGTAATGTGTAGTGGATGGGTGCTCCATTACAAATTACAATTGAAAAAAAGTAATTGGCAGTGAAGAATATTCCATTACAAATTAGTGTATTTCTATGACAATTTGGAGCAGGTACTATTTTGGTCAAAGTTAAGTCTATTAATTTTTCAACAAAAATAATTTGTATCTATCAAGTTTTTCTTAACTCTACTATCTTAGTGGTAAATCTATGAACAGTGATTTTTTGGAGTAATTTTTACTCCGTTGTTGTAAAAATTACAATTCAAGAATGGAATAAAAATTACTCCAAACAATCACTGTTCATACATTTACCACTACAATAGTAAAGTTAACAAAAACTTGATACACACAAATTATTTTCATAGAAAAATTAATAGTCTTACCTTTGAGCAAAATAGTACCTGCTGCAAATTGTCGTAGAAAGACCCTAATTTGTAATGGAATATTCTCAACTACAAATTACTTATTTTTTCAATTGTAATTTGAAATGGACCACTCGTTCGTTACACGTTATTTTTTTATTCATTTGTAATGGCACATACAACCATTACACATTACTTTTATTATTTGTAATGGATCATGCATACATTACACATTATTATTTTTATTTGTAATGGAACACGCATCCATTACACATTACTATTTTCATTTGTAATGGAACATTCATTCGTTACACGTTACTTTTGTAATTTGTAGCGGAAAACTTATCCAATGAACATTGTTTAAAGTAATGGGTAATACATTACTTTTACATTAATATTTTCACAACTCTATTTGAGCAATTCTTCTTGATTCCAACCATAACTTCTATATGTTTGAAAATTGGTGATGCGTTTTCCAAAATGTCGAAGGGAAGAATTTAATCCATCTAAAATGAACTTTAAGTTCCGGACTTTCAGCTGAACGGAAAATTAACAAATTTATTTCGGAAAGGAAAAATTTAAAGACCCCGTTAATATTTGATAATCAATTCTTAAGAGTTGCGACGTTAGTTTAAAAATTGTGATAAATAAAATTGTATTGATAGAAGAAATGTGACAAAAGCTCGTTACAAATTATTCCCATAGTTTCCTTAATTTTATCCCCATTGTTCGCTGATCTACTTTTGAAGACAAGTCCATCAACTTAGGTTTTTCCCTGGGAAAATTTTGGTGGATGATGGAGAAGATGGAGAGGTGGAACAATTTTACGAAAAATTGCAATTGGAATGACCAAAAAAGTCTGTAAAATCATTTACTTTTTCTATCCCAAGTAGACAAAATCTCTCAACGAATTCTTCAATTTTAGTTGCATCAATGAAAATTGACACTGTCATTCTTCCATTGTTTTCACTTTGGGAAAATAAATTATTGGACATCGTTGAATTTTTCCTTGCGCATTATCGTTATCCGAAAGAGATGTTTTTTGTTTTCAAGATTCTCGTGGGAGATGACGAATTACGCGCGCGTGTGCATGACGATGGGGGGGACAAAATAGAGAGAAAGAGGCGGGAGGGAAGGAGAGAGATCTGCATAGAGAATACGAGAATTCGTTGTGTGGGCGCTTCACTAAACTTCACGTCGTAGTCGTTTATCCTCTGAGATGGGTGTCAGCTATGACGTCACTATAGGTATATATACTATATGGGCCACAAAACGCCAAGTTGAATAAAGGAGAGAGAGGCGGGAAAGAGAGGGGGGGAGGGAGAGAGAGAGAGAGAGAGAGAGAGAGAGAGAGAGAGAGAGAGAGAGAGAGAGAGAGAGAGAGAGAGAGAGAGAGAGAGAGAGAGAGATGGGCGATAGATGAAGTAGCTGAAAAGAGAACACAGATGGCCTTTGTAGTATGACCGATTGGGTACATGCATATAAACCCAGTGGGCGAGACAGAAGATTCGGGGAAATGTGGACCATTTTTTAGTGTTTCCCTCGCCGTAAAATTTCGAGCTTAAGGATGTTGAGTCGCAAATCGCGAATGATGAGAAAATTCTGAAAATTTGGTATGTTTTTGAATGAATTATTTAAGAGGTCGTGTAAAAATTTCACGACGATTAGGAAGCTCGTTATGGAACACTTGACATTAACAAATTAAATTTAATTAAATGTACACTTATGGAAACTGATATAACTTTGCGATAAGTTTTTTTTTTTTGACCTCCCAATTTTTTAATATCTGCACTATATTGAAAGCAACGGAAACAAAACGAAGTTTATTGATTAATTTTTTTTTTTTATTTGTTTAAAAAATTGTTCTTAACATAATGTTAATATTTTAATAAGGAGCTTCCCAATCGTCGTGAAATTTTCACACGACCTCTTAAATACTTGATACAAAAACATACCAAATTTTCAGAGTTTTCTAATCATTCTTCATTTTAACCCTTAAGGGGGCTGAAGTGATGATAGAATTCTGAAAATTTAATATGTTTTTACATGAAGTATTCAGGAGGTCGTGTAAAAATTTCACGACGATTAAGAAGCTATCTATTAAACAATTAACATTAAAAGATTTCATAGGGACTCAACATCCTTAACCTCAAAATTAATCATCTCTTGAAATAAATGATATCAATGAAATTCTGATAACACAGCCACACAAAAAGAAAAAAAAATCGGCCTGGGGTTCTGACTATGTACACTGTATGTTTTTGGGGTCGCTGAATCCGAATACGAGGTTGCTTCAACTCCAGCACGTCAGGGTTTACCTTTAACCTCAAAAACACTCCAAAATTAAGTTGTTTTTTAAATATCTCGAAAACTGTTATAGTTACGAAAAAATCGTTCTAGGTTCGTCTAGATGAGTATACTTGTGGCTACTAAAAAAAAAATATTCCGAAAAAAAATTTTGAAAAATGACAAATGTGGAGAATTTTGAATTTTTATAAATCTTTTTTTTTATATATTACCTTGTACTGATCTTAGAAGATCCTGGGGTATTCGGAAAGGTGTTTTTTGTTTTTTCAAAACCATTAATTTTTTAATTCTAAAAAATAGTGTAAATCCACGATCAACATTAAATTTTTGCTCTAATTTTTATTATATAATACCTTGGACTGATTTTAAAAGATCCTGAAATGTTCAGGATGGTGTTTTTTTGTTTCGAAAATTAAAAGATCCTGAAGATTCCAGGATCTTTAAAGATCACTCCAAGGTATTGTATAAAAAAAAAATTAACAAAAAATTTAATGTTGATCGTGGATTTACACGATTTTTGAAAATTCAAAAATTCATATTTTTGAAAAAACAATAACACCTTTCCGAAAATTTCAGGATCTTCTAAGATCAGTACAAGTTATTGTATAAAAACAATTGAACGAAAAATTTAATGTTGATCGTAGAATTGCACGATTTTAAAAAATTCAAAATTCTTCAAATTCATGATTTCTAAAAAAAAAATTCGGAATATTTTTTTTTTCGTAGCCACAAGTATACTCTTCAAGACGAACCCAGAATGATTTTTTCGTAGCTATAATCGTTTTCGAAATATTAAAAAAATAATCTTGATTTTGGAGTGTTATTTTTTGTGGTTATAACCAAACCCTGACGTGCTGGGGTTAAACCAACCTCGGATTCGGATTCAGGCCGAAGTTTTTTTTAAATTTTGTGTGGCTGTGTAATTAATGCAGAATTGTAATATTCAATGAGAGCAAAAAATGATGCACTAATCTTTCACACAAAGACAATAAGAATATAGCCTATTAATAAATGGAGTATTCGATCTTTCAATTAATTAATCCGAACCAATTACACTGATTGATATCCAAACTCGTTCAATGGAGCAATTAAATTATAAAAAATGAATTACAAACTCATTGCCATTCATTTAAACTAATAAAAAATGGATCGAAATTAAATTTAAAATTTAATGGCAAAATTTAATTTGCAATTCAATTAAAAAAATTAGCCGACAATTCTTTTTCAAGTATCCGAAGCAAAGTAATCCAGAAATCTATTTGCTTCTTCGAGTTTAATGAAAAATTTTGTGTGATTGAAATGTGAGTTAGCAACAGAGAAGAGAATATTCGAAAATTGATTAACCCAAACGAATCCAATTAAGAATAACTGACAAGTGCGTAAATCACTGCGGATGGAAAGGGAGAGCGAAATTCGGGTGCAACGGAGTCAAGGAGGGACGAGGAAAAACGAGCATTTAAAGAGTGAAAAGAGAAAGGAAAATAAAGGAGAGCGGAACGCCGAGAGAGGGCGATAAAAAAGTTCGAATGGCGCTTGCGACCGAAAAATCCACTCAGCTCACATAATCCACCTTTCCCCTTGACGCCATCCCCAAGAACTCTAATAACAATGTTTTTTATGACGAAAGTGCCACTTCTCTTTTTTTTCATCCCCTCTTCCGCGCTGATCACGTTCGAGATGTTTTTTCGTGTCGTCGTCATCGTCGAGTGTGTTAAAGAAAACGGAAGGGACAAAAACTTACGTCTCTTTCTCTTGTTTTTTTTTTCCCCCAGTAAGAGAGCAAACAGCTGATCGCCTCGTCGTGAGAGACGCAGCTAGAGAAAAAGCAAGAGAATACGAATGGAAAATATATAGTTATGTGCAACCAGAGGGAAAATTCTTCATCGCCTCTTTTCCGAGATGCAGGAAGTAATTAATCAAGTGAGACACTCAACCGGAAACGTTATATCCGATGCGATGTGTTTGTCATGATAATAATGATAATAACAATTGGAAAATTGAAGGCAAAAGGTTATTTTATCGATAATAAATAGAATAAGGATCGAAGAGCAAAAAATTTCGAGAAAATTGCTCAAAGTCGTGGGATATTTTTTATAATGCAATTTTGGGTTAAAAAATGTGTTGACAGAATTTAATTACAACATAGTTCTTCCCTGGAACGATTCTCGATTTTTTTATTAACCCTCGTTTGACACTGTGGGGTACAAAATACCCCAGGCCTGAATTTCCTTAATTTGAAGTAGCTAAATTTAAAAGAATGGGACATATAGCGACATCTGTCGTTAGTTCGGGGATGCTACTAATCCTTTGAGTTTATAGCATCACTCTGAGACAATAAGCTTTTATTTAGTAGCCGTCCAAAGTCGAGTGCTTTCGCCTCAGTTTGTCAATATTCAACGTTCACCAAGTATAGATTTTTCTGCATCTGAGGAGGCGTGTCCATTTTGCCCCCAATTTTTTTTTTTCAAAATCAGGGATATTAGGATCGGAAATCGATTTTGAGACATGAAAGTAGTTAAAAGACTGCGTGCTTGCCGATGAAAATCCTTAAATTCCTTAAATGTCCACTTTGCCCCACACTCCCCTATATTATTCGTGCATAGGCTCCAAATTTCGGTGACACATTCTCTGAGCAGCGACGCATTTTTCTCAATTCACCCCCTCCCTTCCCCCCACCATAGAGATGAATGGTCGGTTATAGGGTCATAATGTGTGGTCGGATATTGGGTCATATAGAAAAATGGGTGGTCGGGTACTGGTACATTTACATTTCTCTCAGTATTTTCGATTATTATGAATAAACAACTAATTGTAGGAACAACTATACCCTGTGTTTTGGGAACTAGAGACTTCAAGCTTTCCAATAGTCATAGTTGTTATAGAAAATAGTTTATTTTTGAACGCGAGAACAAGTTAACTTTTTCGTCGCCTCTTAGATGGTATTGGGACATTTACCCGAGCGGAAATTTAGTCCGGGTAGCCTTATAAGGGATCAGGCTTTGATCAGGCGTCGGTAAAGATAGCCTGGACCGGATTGCTTGATCACGCCCGGATCCAAACGAGATCATATTTTAGTAGGCTTTGATCAGGCATCGGTAAGGGTAGCTTGATCCGGATAGCTTGATCACGCCCTGATCCAAACGGGATCATATATTAGTAGATCCGGCTACCCTTACATTATCGATGTCAGGGACGTATCAGGTGCTGCTAAGATTTATCAGGCAAATTTAGACGAACATTTTTTTATTATAAATGTCGCTATCCTGATATTTCCTTGATCCAAATGGAGCAGGAGTCAGTATACACGGCGGTGAAAAAATAATATAAATATGCAATTATAAAACTACACATTTATTTTTCTTCTCATATTACATTTTCTTTTATTTATAATTTAGAACAAGACTATTCTAAATCATATAAAAAAATGTAAGAAACTGTATTGTATACCTTTTATACTAATGGATAGACCAAAGAATTAAATACTCTATTAAAGCGTGGAATCGTTGATTTTTAGAAATTATTAAACTATTACCCACACGGAAACGAGTGTCCATTGGACGTCCATCTATCATCCATAGATCCTTAACACGTCTACATCCACGATGGACGTAATGCGGACATCCATTGAACATCCATGGTATACTTTTGATTGGACAAAACGCAATGGATCACACAGGACGTATATTGTATGTCCACGACACGTACTATTTCTTGAGCTACAAATATACACAACACGGCCATCCATGGTATGTCCATAGGTAGACATTAAATAGCTTTTAATTCAGGATAGTAATTGAACATCCATTGGACGTTCCAGGTTCGTAAACGAAAATCACATTCGGAGGACGTCAATTGAACGTCTATCGGATGTTCCGTGTAGGATTTCCTATAGACGTGAACCTGGAACGTCCAATAGATGTCCAATTACTATACTGAATTAAGAGCTATTGAATGTCTACCTATAGGCATACCATAGATGGCCGTGTTGTATATATTTGTAGCTTAAGAAATAGTACGTGTGAACATACAATATACGTCCTGTGTGATCCATCGCGTGTTGTCCAATCAAAAGCATTCGTCCTTTAGATGTACATTTAAGTATTTCGGGCAGCTGTGATATGGGTACGCCGATTGACCGTCGTATGTACGTACAAATTACGTCTATCGAAGGATAACGCGGAAGTTTATTCGACGTCCACGACACATATTTTTGGAGCTATAAATATATTCCGCGCGTAACTTAACAGCCAGAGGACGTCCAATAATCATTTAAGTTGGATGAAAATTTCATTCCGGGGAAGTCCATGGGACATTCCTTAAACCACTATCGGAGATGCGAAACGGCAGCGATTCTATGTGCTGAAAAAGTTTCGTATACTTACCCTTAGATATTTTTTAGAGGTACCTATAGACCACATAAAGTGCCATTTAATGTACGTATTTAAGACGAATGCCAATAGTGCAAAAGATATCTAATGATCATCTATTATACGTCCCTTAATTTAAACGCTATTGATTACACATTATCCATTAATTATAAATTTCATTACGATTATACATTATTCAAGGTTTGTGAGACAAAGATATATAAGTATATCAGCAAACTACATCGTATAAGGTTTTTACATGCATAAGTTTCTCATAAGTCAAGTTAGTGTAGGTAGGTAGGTAGGTAGGTAGGAGATTAGAAAAGTTAAGCAGCACCCCTTGAATCCAATACTTGGATGGGTGACCGCAGTGTGAAAAATCGAAAACTATTTTTTTCTTCTTTTTTTCTGTAAAATATGGATATCTCGTAGGCCCCGAATATTATATAATCAGTAACAAAGTTTATAATTAATTAATAATGTGTAGTTAATAACGATTAAATTATTTAAATAAAGGGACGTATAATGGATGATCATTGGACATCTTTCGGGTCACTGGTTTGTTCGTCTTAAATACGTAAATCAGACGTCATTTTTTGGGGTCTAGTCCGTCTAAAAACCGTCTCAAGGTACGTATAAGGGATGTTCCCAGTACATAGAACAGGTGCCGTTTCGCACTTCTTTTAGCAGTGATAGGGATACTCATAGACGTCCCTGGGATGGAGCATTCTTCCACCATGTATGGATATTGGACGTCTCATGGCCCTAATGTTCCGTGTGGGTAGGCTATAAAAGTTGTACCTGCATACATTTTGATCCAATAATAATAATAATAAACAGAAATAATGATAACATAATATGCATTTTAATATTATTAATATATTATTCTAGATCAAATAAATGTGATCAGGCTAGGACTCGTGGGCGATCAGGACTGGATGAGGCGTCTGATCCGGCTAGGATCAGAGTCGTGATCGCGGCCGGAACGGAAGTAGCGTGACGATCCTGATCTTTTCTTGATCCGTATCCTGATCCAGGCCGGATGTCATTTTAAGGCTAGCCTGATGTAGCCCTGATCCTAGCCGGAATCAAATTTCCGCTCGGGTACCTTACACATTCGAAACAACGACACCAGTTTTATTATTTCATCAACGGGGTGTAATCAAATCAAATATGTGACGATTGATTCAAACGAATTTTCGGTGATCGCAGCTGGGTAGTTGATATTACTAAACCATTTTTTTCGGTGCACGAGTAAGTTCATGAGGTGCATTATCGTTGCCGCGGAAAAACGCTCAAGAGTGGACAACGAGAGATGCAAAAGCCAGAGAAGAGCAGCGGACCGAATCGCGATAGTTGGCTATCCCTCTACCGGGTGGGCCGGGCCAAAAGTGTCCAAAATTAAAGCTAACGCCCCGCAGTCGACGACCATCGAGAAACGACGAGGACGTCGACGTTCTTGCATGTTAACCGTCCTTTTTCTACGGTAAACTGCCTCCCTCGCCCCTCTTCCTGAGAGAGAGCGAGAGAGAGAGAGAGAGAGAGAGAGAGAGAGGGGGGGGGAGAGAGGGGGAGGGGGGGAGAGAGACAGAGAAACATTTCAGGCAGACAGAGATGGAGATTATTATAGAGCAAAGATTCAAACTCGCGCGACGATATAGAACGCTCGGTAGCACACACGGGCAATAATGCCGTGATTAATTTCTCGCGAGCCGCGACGAGAGCCCCGAGCTAGCAAAATGTGCGAGAAAACTACCGGACTAAGTGTATTAAAACCGGTATGCGATATGACGAGAGACAATTTTCTCGCGGGTGTGAAAGTGGGAGAATAACAACTGATGAGGCAGCGTGAAACGTGTCGACAAAGTGCCCACCGTCCGTACACTGGGTCTTTTTAGGCACAAGCCAAAATTTCAAAATAGAATATCTCTGGAATTAGAAAAATTGTACAAAATTTTTGTTTGCTATAAATGGTTAAATGAATGATTGGATCATGGAAAAAAAATGTTATAAAAGTAATTCAGAATTTTTTCAGATTTTTTTTTGACGTTTTTTTCTTGGAAAAAGCATTGGCAGGACTTTAACGACCCAGAGTACGGGCGGTGTTCCAAAATGTAAGTGTACAGACAGAGGGTTAAAAAACGATTATTAAGAAAGATTTAATTTGATTTAATTTTAATTTAAGCTTTCTGAGTTAAGGATGTTTTTGGCTGTACAGTCCCAGTCAAAAATTGTATCTGATTGAAATTTCCGTACTTCGTGATACGATAAAAATGTGAAAAAATTCAGCAACATTTGGCATGCCATAAACAACAATTATCAATAATAATATTGCCCAAAAGTTATTAATAAATTGTTCAAACAAACAATGATTCAACAATTTTTCCATAAGTTCTTTTTTTTTTCTTAAACAAATCGAATGCGTTAACTTTCCTGAACCTATGTGAATTTTTTCATAATTTTTTCTCTATTTTGAAATCTTATAAAAAATATTCTGAAATACAAACAAAAAATTGCCAATTTTGTATATATTTTTACATACATTTTACAATTTATTTTCATTGATATTTAGGCTTTGCTTCTTCGTTTAGCATTTTAAGTCCTTAATAATCACCGCAAAATACATTTTAACTTTTTTCAAATTTTATCATTTTTAGAAGAAATATATTTTAGTAAAAAATAAACTATTTTCGTTGCATTTAAACGATGCAAACTTCAGTATCATAAAAAATATATAAATACAGCCATTCTAAAAACTTCGAAACTAATTTCAAAATAGAGAGAAAATTCTGAAAAAATTCACATAGGTTCAGAAAAGTTAACGCATTCGATTTGTTTAAGAAAAAAAAAAGAACTTATGGAAAAATTGTTGAATCATTATTTGTTTGAACAATTTATTAATAACTTTTGGGCAATATTATTATTGATAATTGTTGTTTATGGCATGCCAAATGTTATTGAGTTTTTTCGGATTTTTATTGTGACACGAAGTACGGAAATTTCACCAGATACAATTTTTGGCTGGGACTGTGTAGGCAAAAAATCCTTAATGACTATCTAACAATGGGACTTTAGGATTTCAATGATTATTTCATAATTACTTTCCACATTTAAATAAAAACAAAACAACAAGAAAATAAGAGAAGGTTCAAAGATGCTTTAAAAAGGAATTAATTAATTCATTAATTCATTAATTAAATTAATTAATTTATAATATAATAATAAATTATATAAATTATAAAAAATTAATTTAATTAATTAAAATACTTTGAAAATGGAAAAAATCTTTTCCCCTGTTTTTTTTTTAATGGGCAAATCTCAGGGCGCCGTTGATTCACGAAATTTCGATCCATTTTTAAGCGCGTCATGAAAAGTTCCCGTTAAAAGGTTAATTGCACAGCTGCTTCACGCTATAATTGTAACAGACATCGTGGATTGACACGTATATTTTTTTTTCCTTACCCACCGCCGAGGTTGAAGCCCTCGCAAAAATCTGGCTATAAATTAAAATGCTGCCCCGGATGGTGGAAACAGGGAGAGGAGAAAAAAAGGAGAAATTGGAAAAAATAACGAGAACATACACACTCGCGACTATGTGTGCAATTATTCGAGTGTTTTTCCTGTATCGCGGTGGCGCGATGGCGAAATTTCACGTCCCTACATCGAGGGACCACCCGGTACAGCTGTTGAGACTACAAGAGAGAGAGGAAGGGAGAGAGAGAGAGAGAGAGAGAGAGAGAGAGAGAGAGAGAGAAAGGTTTATATAGCGCGGGAGAGTTCGTGTACGTCGAGCTAAGAGCGCAGAGAGAGAGAGAGAGAGAGAGAAAGAGAGAGAGAGAGAGAGAGAGAGAGCGCGTTACGCTCCAATTTTCACGTCGCTGGGCGCGAATCTCCTTCGGGAATGAATTCCGCGGTGCGATGTCGGGGCGGATTTACGATCGTTGCTTTTGCCTCCGTTAGAGCCGCACGCGAGGTTCTCTCGATTTAGAGGAGTCTCAACGAGCTCTGAGAGATTCAAAAACTCCGATGATTGCGAGAAAGAAGAAAAACGCAAGAGAAAAAGGCATGAGAGAGAGAGAGAGAGAGAGAGAGAGAGAGAGAGAGAGAGAAGAGAGAACTTGTCGCCCTGTGAAAAACTAATTGCGACAAAACGATCGCGAGGAAGTGAAATTTTTTGTGGTCACGGAAAAAAAGCGCATGTTGTTGCAACTTGTGCAGGAAGTGAGAGAGGATGATTCGCGATGAGAAAAAATATCGAATGAGAGAAAAAATTGGAAACAGGTTTAACGAGAAAGTGCGAAAAAATTTTACGAGAATAGAAACGGGCGAATGTATTTTTGCATTTATTACGGTGAAAACTTGCACGAACTTATTGAGAGATATTTATTTCGAGACATATCATCGTATTGTGAGATGAAGAACGGTTCAAATTTGTTTTGATCGTGCTGTAAGTTGAAAGTATTGAGAATTGAGTATTGTGACTATTGAGGGGATTGAGAGCATTGAGATTATCAGGAGTATTAAGAGTATTGAGAGTTGAGAGTATTGAGAGTTGAGAGTATTGAGAGTTGAGAGTACTGAGAGTTGAGAGTATTGAGAGTTGAGAGTATTGAGAGTTGAGAGTATTGAGAGTTGAGAGTATTGAGAGTGAGAGTATTGAGAGTTGAGAGTATTGAGAATTGAGAGTATTGAGAGTTGAGAGTATTGAGAGTTGAGAGTATTGAGAATTGAGAGTATTGAGAGTTGAGAGTATTGAGAGTTAAAAGTTGAGCGTATTGAATGTTGAGAGTTTGAGAGTTGAAAGTATTGTGTATTGAGGCTATTAAGAGTTGAGTGTATCGAGTGTTGAGAGTATTGAGAGTTGAAAGTATTGAGTATTGAGACTATTAAGAGTTGAGAGTTGAGTATTGAGAGCATTGAGATTATTAACAGTATTGAGAGTATTGAGAGTTGAGCGTATTAAGTGTTGAGAGTATTGAGAGTTGAAAGTATTGAGTATTGAGACTATTAAGAGTTGAGTATTGAGAGTTGAGCGTATTGAGTGTTGAGAGTATTGAGAGTTGAAAGTATTGAGTATTGAAACTATTAAGAGTTGAGCGCGTTGAGTGTTGGGAGTATTGAGACTTTAAAGTATTGAGTATCGAGACTATTAAGAGTTGAGAGTTGAGTATTGAGAGCATTGAGATTATCAACAGTATTGAGAATATTAAGAGTTGAGAGTATTGAGACTATTTAGAGTTGAGTATTCGGAGTATTGAAAGTATTGATATTATCAACAGTATTGGAAGTGTTAAGAGTTGAGGGTATTGAGAGTTGAGGGTATCGAGAGTTGAGAGTATTGAGAGTTGAGAGTACTTTGAGTTGAGAGTATTAAGGGTTGAGAATTTAGTATATTGAGAGTATTGAGGGTTGAGGATTTAGAATATTGAGAGTATTGAGGGTTGAAGATTTAGAATATTGAAAATTGGGTATTGGACGTTGAGTATTGAGTGTTGAGAGTATTGAGAAACATTTTTACAATATTCCGTGCCTAATCGAATTTTCCCATCTCTTTGAAAGAAAAAAAAAACGTGAATCTCGCTCACTATCGTACAATAATGAGCGTAAAACTATCGTTACGTAACACCAAGAAAAACGAAGAGAAAGAGAGAAGGAAAACTTAGTATGCGCACCCCCGCCGGTTGACATTCGTAATATCTCTCGAGCTTGCACACAGAGCCGCTGTATATATATATATATAAATATATAAGTAAGGCAAAAGAGAGAGATGAGAGAAACGACGACAAACGGCGTACACGAGAAGGTAACACAACAAGTTACGTTTTCTCCCTCATAGATATGGGCTATTCCACGAATAATTAAACTATTTTCCACTAAAGCATTTTAGTGGAAATAAAATTAAAAATTAAAAATCTTTGTGTTCAAAAAAATAACCGATCATTCCTGAATTAAATTAACTGTAAAAAAATATGTACTTTTAAAGATTCATTGTAATGGATATTTTCCATTATTACGAATGTAAATGTAAATGCGTCAAAATGATTTCTCAAAATTTATCACTGTTTCAACGAAATTTAGCAATTTCCTTGAGAAACTCGAACGATAATTTCACGGCCGAAAAATTGGGCCATTTTACGTGAGAGCTCCCATATCCATAAATCTACTTAAGGTACGTGACGTTTGTCATGATTTTGCGTGGCCCATTGCTGTTTATAAGGCGCGCAAACAACGCGCGTGTGTTAATATATGCGAAATTATAACGTGTGTGGGAGTACGACTCTGGCGTGAGTCAGACGTGCGCCAGAAATACAACGCTTCGCGCGGGGACGACACCCAGAGGCCTCTTTCCTACATTCACAACAAACCCCGCTAACGTCACTCTTTCACTCGCTCTCTCTTTCTCCCTCAACGGTCTACTCTTCGTCTCCGTCGCGCTATTTATCCCATCTGTGTGTTGTCTCTGTGTGGTGCGTCTTTTTTCCGTGTGTTACGTGCGACAAGAGATTATCGCGACTCTTGGATCCCAAATTTTCAACGAGCGCTCACGAATTTTCCCGTGGCTAATATCGTTGAGCACGGGACTCTAAATTGTCTCATCCCTCGTTTCCCATATCTCGACGTCGTTAACAAATGATTATGAATTCCAGCAAAGACAGGGCGAGAGACGACGACTCGAGAATAACCAAACTCACTTTTCTTTTTTAAATGTGACTAAATAAATAAAATCGCTCGATGAGACTTTTTTGGATGCTTGAGACTGTTTTTGGGTGATGAGACTATTTTGGGTGATAAGACTGTTTTTGGGTGATGAGACTTTTTTAGTTCATGTGACTTTTTTGCGGTGATGAGACCTTTTTTGAGTGATGAGACTTTTTTGGATGATGAGACTGTTTGTGGGTGATGAGACTTTTTTGGGGTAATGAGACTGTTTTTGATGATGAGACCTTTTTTGAGTGATGAGACTTTTTTGGATGATGAGACTTTTTTTGGGTGATGAGACTTTTTTTGGGTGATGAGACTTTTTTGAGTGATGAGACTTTTTTGGATGATGAGACTTTTTTTGGGTGATGAGACTTTTTTGAGTGATGAGACTTTTTTGGATGATGAGACTTTTTTTGGTTATGAGACTTTTTTTGGGTGATAAGACCTTTTTTGGGTGATGAGACTGTTTTGAATGATGAGACTTTTTTAGGTGATGAGACTTTTTTGAGTAATGAGACTTTTTTGGATGATGAGACTGTTTTTGGGTGATTAGACTTTTTTGGGGTGATGAGACCTTTTTTGGGTGATGAGACTGTTTTGGATGATGAGACCTTTTTTGGGTAATGAGACTTTTTTGAGTGATGAGACTTTTTTGGATGATGAGACTTTTTTTGGTGATGAGACTTTTTTTGGGTGATGAGACTTTTTTTGGGTGATGAGACCTTTTTTGGGTGATGAGACTGTTTTGGATGATGAGACTTTTTTGGGTGATGAGACTTTTGTGAGTAATGAGACTTTTTTGGATGATGAGACTGTTTTTGGGTGATTAGACTTTTTTGGGGTGATGAGACCTTTTTTGGGTGATGAGACTTTTTTGGGTGATGAGACTTTTTTGAGTAATGAGACTTTTTTGAGTAATGAGACTTTTTTGGATGATGAGACTGTTTTTGGGTGATGAGACTGTTTTTGGGTGATTAGACTTTTTTGG
The DNA here is from genome assembly GCA_946863875.1 of Alloplasta piceator. NCBI lineage: Eukaryota > Metazoa > Arthropoda > Insecta > Hymenoptera > Ichneumonidae > Alloplasta > Alloplasta piceator. The sequence goes on along the minus strand of OX333073.1, from coordinate 5,510,395 downwards.
GGTGATGAGACCTTTTTTGGGTGATGAGACTGTTTTGGATGATGAGACCTTTTTTCATGAGACCTTTTTGAGTGATGAGACCTTTTGTCTTCGTTCGACGATTTTCCATTGATGAGAATGAGAAAGAAAAATGTAAATATGCAAATATTCTTTCTCTGTTGCGGTTTGATCTTTGGAAACGAATTTTTATGTGTTTCTCAGTGCGATAATTTGCGAAATGAGAGGAAAGAAAAGATACCTCGACCAATGATAAAATAATAATAGGGCCAAGGACAATGTCTTTTTCTTTATTACATTTAAGGACACGGACGATGGATAATCGCGTCGAGGTCAAGCGGTTAATCGACGATTTCTTCGCGTACCAATATGAGAGTCTTAATAAAGAACGAATTGCACCTATTGCACAATTTATTATTCTGTAATAGAACGTTCATTCGTCCATTACTTAATTGCATATGGTGCGCTCGATTCGAGAATCTTCCCTCTCGCCAAGGAAGTTAAATCTCCGCCTCACGCGGGTTGGCTCGATGTATCATCGTGTCATTAAGTATCATATATATGAGGCATTCCACGCCAATTCGATCAAAATCTTGCCTTGATGATTCCGATCTTCCTCGAATTTTTTTATATAAAAGAAACACATTGAAATGCATTTTTCCAAATTTTTTCAGAATTTTTTAATCACGCGTTTTTTAGGATTTTATTTTAAAAAAACGGACCGCTTTGTAAAATCTGAAAAAATCCAGTGAACGCGTGACTAAAAAATTGTGAAAAAATTTGGGAAATTTTTTTTCAATGTGTTTTTTTAAATAAAAAATTTAGAGGAAAATCGGAATCATCAAGGCAGGAGATTTTGATTGAAATGGCGCGGAATGCTTCATATATATTTAAACTAACGAACACGAGAAATCGAGGCTTCCTCAACGAATGATGCTGCTCGACCAACAATCGCCGTTTATGACTCACGACTCGATTGCGCGTTGCATCGGTGCGAAATGATTCCTCCTCTATAGTAAATATATATATGTGTCATTCCATATCAATTCAACGACGTTTTGACGGTGACCCCTTCGATTTTTTTTATTTTTCAATATGTTATTATACATGCAAAAAGAAGTATCCATGCCAATTTTTAGCTCTCTATCTTAAACCTTACCGAAGTTATTGATTTTTCAAGAATATACTTAAAATAATCATAACTTCTACATTAACCAAGATATTGTAATTTGTCAAGAGGTCGATTCTTTTCATTTTTCGAGGTACTTTTAAAAAAATATATTAAAAATAAAGAAAAACAAATTTTTAATGTGTTTTTAACTGTTTTAAGCTAAAAAATTGGATTTTCTTTCCATGGGACCCCTTCGATTTTTTTCAAAGGAAAATTATTAAATTCTCCGTAAAAAAACAAAATTTTTGAGATCTTACCGAAGAGGGAATTCAAATAACTTCTTAACGAAATTTTTTTATTCGATTTTTTTTTCGTAATTTTGAACTTTTTTCCTTCTATGACTCTAATAGTTGATTTCAATGATGTTTAAATAAATAATCTAACTTGCCTCACATATTTCCATTGTAAATTACTATAATTAACATGAAGAATTACAATTCAAGTACGTTTTGCAAACTAAAGTGCAAAACGTACTTAAATTGTAATTCTTGATGTTATCTCTTATAATTTACAATGAAAATATGTGAGGCAAGTTAGATTATTTATTTTAACATCATTGAAATCAACTAATGTAGTCATAGAAGGAAAAAAGATCAGAATTACGAAAAAAAAAATCGAAATTTTTTTTTTCAATAAGAAGTTATGTGAATCCCTCTTCGGTAAAATCTCAAAAAATTTATTTTTTTACGTAGAATTTTATGATTTTTTTAGAAAAAAATCGAAGGGATCCCATTAGGAGAAAATCCAATTTTTTAGCTTAAAACAGTTAAAAACACATTAAAAATTTGTTTCTCTTAATTTTTAATATTTTTTTCAAAAAGTACCTTGAAAAAAAAAAAAAATGACTTCTTGACAAATTACAATATCTTGGTTAATGTAGAAGTTATGATTATTTTAAGTATATTCTTGAAAAATCTATAACTTCGGTATGGTTTAAGATAGAGAGCTAAAAATTGGCATGGATACTTCTTTTTGCATGTATAATAACATATTAAAAAATAAACAAAATCGAAGGGGTCACCGTCAAAACGTCGTTGAATTGATATGGAATGATACATATATTTATATGTATATATAATATCGCACGTGCAACAAGAGCACAAAGATTGGCCTGAAAGTACATAGATTTACTAAACTGTAACTGAAAGCAAGGTGAAGCTATCGCGAGTCATCACAATTACATATTGCTGCGCCGTAAAATGTCTCGCAAAACGATTTAACCCCTCATTAATGCGAAATAATTCAATTGGAGTCAAAGCTCAGCTATTTTTTTTATCCGGGAGAGAAAACAGTGCTGAATAGTCGAAAATTGTTTCATATTCGGATCCAAGGATTTTTTTTAATAGTAATAGAAAGCAATAGAAGTAGTACTGTGAGTATACTTATTGTATAAGAATGGAAATCGTAATAGAAATAATAGAATTGTTTTATATCCGAAATTCGATGAGTTTACTCAAATTACTCATTAATGCTAAAAAATTCAATAAAAATCAAAGCCGAGCATTTTTATTCAAACTAACGTCGATATTCGAATTGTTATGTATTCTGTCTTTCACATGAGTTAGCATTATTGGTTTTTTTTACGTGGGAGTAAAAAAAGTGCTGATTAATCGAAAATTGTCTTGTGTTCGGATCTAAGGATTTTTTTTACTAGTGATAGAAAAAGAGTGGGCGGATTATTCTTGATCGCTTTTCTCCCACGAATCCGTCCAAAGATTTCAATAAATATACTCAAATATTCAAGAGTTAATTAAGTGCTTTTAAACCACATTAAATTGAACCCCAAAATCTCAATATTATTTTTTTTTCAATTTTCTTTGAACATGAAATTAAAAATAAAATACCTGAACATGAATCAGACTTGCACCAGAATTTTGTGAAATTTTGTATAGTTGAAAAACCTCGCTGCAACTTGACAATTAATCCTCAAAGTCTTTCGATGATTTGAACAAATTATTCGACACTAATCGCTGCGGGTTTTTCAATTATTCTCAATCCTTACTTGACACGCTGGGGTATAAAATACCCCAGGCCTAAATTTGATTAATTTTAAGTACCTAAATTTAAAAAAAAGTCAAGTGCAAAAATTTGAAATTTTTTTCTGTCCTATTATTTTACTAGTAATATTTTTTTTCTTGCAGTGCTATATATCAAGCAAACTCATTTAAATTTTAAACCATTTTTGTCCGAAAATAAAAAATAAAAAAAATTTGTCCAATCTTGCAAGTTAAATTTGACCGATTGAGTTAAAATTCGTCATACATATGTAAATCGGATGACAATGCAATATTATCACAAAAAAATTGCACATTTTTTGCAAAAAAAATTGTTTCGCAAAATTTTCATTACAAATTAGCTTGAAAATTGTTTTGCAACAAAAAATGTTTCGCATAATTTTTTGCAACAAAAAATGTTTCGCATAATTTTTTGAAAAAAAAATGTTTCGCAAAATTGTTTGCAAAAAAATTGTTTTGCAAAATTTTGTTTCCAAAATGGTTTTAAGCAATTGATTTACAACATTTCTCTACGAAAATTTTGCGCAACAGTCCTTTTCCAAAAAATTTTCTGAAAACATTTTTTTGCATAAATTTTGCAGAAAAATGTTGCAAATTCGTTATGTGAAATAATTTTGTCCAACAAATTATGCGAAACTAGATATACATTACTAAATTAGTTATCCAACGTCATAAATACTAAAAAGTAAAAAAAATAAACAAAAAAAAATTCTCTTAAACAAGCTTTTATTAGTTGTTAATAAAAAATAACTAAAAAGTTAAAAAAAAAATTATTCCGATTAGAAATAAGTTTTCAAATAAAAGCGTGTTACATTTTAACAGCAAGACAAAAAAGAGGGTGTAACACGCTTTTATTTGAAAACTTATTTCCAATCGGAATAATTTTATTTTTTACTTTTTAGTTATTTTTTATAAACAACTAATAAAAGCTTATTTAAAAAAAAAACTTAGTTTTTTTTCAGTGTTTTTCGTATTTACATTTTTTTTATCATATTTAACTTTGATATTTTACGATAAATCCTGCATAACTTTGAGAAGTGACCTCTTAAGAAGTTCTAAAAAAATTTGTAAGTCAAAATATTGAATGGCATATTTTTTAAAAGAGTTTTCAACGCTGGGGTACAAACGACCCCAGTTTGTCAAGCAAGGGTTAAAAAAAAAATATATCCATTGAATTTTCCCTCCGTCGAACTTTCGAAACTTCAAGTTCATCTCAATTAAACTTCAACGAAGCGATTTTGCCACGTGCTCGTGACCGAATTTCGTGCTAAAAATAAAAATTGATCTATAATCGTTCCCAAAGTGTTCCCATAGTCGCGGATTTTTCGTCGAAAAAAACAACGCCTCGCGACTAAAGTTAGATCATTGACGACAAGATCCGCCGACGTTGGTGTATGGAAAAAGCAAAAAATAACAAAACGAAGGCCGAAAAGAAGAAAAAAAAAACAAAAGAGAACAAAACGGATACGAGAGACATACCTCGACGTGTCTCATTCGCGGGAGAGAACGCGGAAACTCCGAAGGTAATAAAAAAAAAATCAGGAAGAAGAGTCTAAAAAAAAAAGAATGTTAAAAAAAGCAAATCCACGTGTCTGTAAAAAATTCCCATTTTTCGTCTCGTTTATTTTCGCGAATTGGTCCACGCGCGTCACTTTAAAAAAAAAACGAAACTCGGAAAATCGTGACCCTGAAGATCACGAAGGAGAAGTGGAAGAATTTACGAAAATATCGTTTTTATCGTCGCGAATAATAATTTTTAAAAAAAGTCACGCCTTTTTTCAATACATCCGCGCTATTCAATTGCGTGGAGTGGGGATGGGGGGAGTGGGGTGGAGGGGGGGGGGGGGGGTAGTGTGGGGGGGGGGTTCTCTTGAGAAATGACGCGCAGGATCGTGGAAAACGCGATGCACGTCGAACGAAGAAATGAGAGACAAATACGCACTGTTTTAACCCCCCCCCCCCCCCTCCTCCTTCGAAAAAAGGGAGGGGGCGCGAAAACATCACGCGTTTGCCAAAAGTCACTTCTTCGTTCACGCATAACGCATCTCCACCCTCCACCCCCTCCCTTTTTTCCTCCCCCCTCCTCCTCTTCTAACTTTTCCTGTATCGCAATCTCCCACCTCGAGGAAAATCGCCAACACGTGGGTGACTATAGCACATGCACAACTGCATTGTATAATTGGCACGAGTTTGACCGTTTTTCCTCCCACTCCTCTGCCTCGACCCCCCCCCCCTCCTCCCATGCTCATCCCCTCCAGTTCGCTCTCTGTCCCTTTCTCTCATTCTTCTGCATCTCATGTCACTTATATGTACGTGTATAACTATATGTTGTTCACGAAGGAATGTGAGGCAAAATGGCCCACCCTGAAATTTTTTTATTTTTCAAAAATCCAGGAAAAACGTTGAAAAACGATTTCTTTCGATTCTAGGCTCTTAATGTCACCTCAATATTCTTTGATATTTTCAATATCCCGTTTTTTTTTTTTTAATAAAGTCAGAGCCGGAAAATATAGAACATCTTAATGCTAAATAATTGAACAGATCGTTTGATAAATTAAAAAATTGTTAATAGATGATAATAATCGATGAAAAAAAAATAGAATAAAAAATATAAATGTACCTGGCGAGTTCGTCGTTTAACGAAATAAGTCAAAACGATTTTTTCAATTGGAGGCGGATATCAGAATATGATTATTTACTCAGTAATAAGACTTGCCAAGGACTTTTTATTTCGTTTATTTTTTTTATCTATTATTATTATTATTATTATTCATTGATAATTTTTAATGGACTTGACTGATTTTTCAATTATTTACCGTCAAGATTTTTGAGTATTTTTTTTCATTTCGGACCTGCCTTAAAAAATGGTGGTTGCAGGACTAACATTTTACAATACCTTTTATTAGTTTCAAGGCTATTTATTTTACAACTTTTTGTAAAAGGACTAAACTCCAATTTCTAATTTTTCCATTAAAAAAATTAATTTTTAAACAATTAATTAAAAAAAAATTAGTTATTATTTAAAAAAAATTATTTTGGAATATTTACGCTTATCACTATGATAATTTACATCATTATTGAGATTTTTGAATTATCAATTATTTAGATTATTTTTAAAGGATCCATTTTGCCCCACATTCCCCTATAAACGTATATCCGACCTTTCGTGCATCTCGGAAAAGCACTTGTGCGAGATTTCCAGCAAAAACCCGTTGAAACTGACAAGCCAGTGTTTCTATGTACGAAATTGAAACTGGCACGTTGCGGGTGTGTTGGTTTTTCGACGCAATAGCCACGTGTAACGTGTAATACGCGAACAGAAGAATCGCCGTATAATAGAGGATATCGTTATTTTCGAGCATAATAATATACTCGCATATATATATATATATATATATATATATATATATATATATATATATATATATATATATATATATATATATTTCACTGTTTCCCCGATATTTTATTTCTTCAGTATTTTCAGTGGACGAGATTATCGTCACTTGATTTAGTCGATCTGTCAAACGGTCAAACATGTAATTTCAAAAAATCGTGATTGAAATGAATTTTTGAATAAAAAATTTAATGAAAATAAATTAGGTTAATAAATAAAAATAATAAGATTAATAAATAAAAATAAAAAATAAAATAAAAATAAAAGAATAAAATTAAATAAAAATAAATGAGCTTTTCCTTTTTTCAAGATGGTGGGAATTGATAATTTTTAGACTCAAATCTTTAGAACTCGGCAAGATTCATTAAGGCGTTCTTCAGCAAACACTTTGTTGACAGACGCCTCGACAAGCTTCGACGAAAGATTACATTTTGTTTGAAATTTATTTTTGTCCTTCGCAAGTTCGTCGACGCTTGAGAGAAAAAAAATTAGAAATCAAATTCTGGGGGAGTTTTGAAATCTCACACATGTAATTAAGGCTCTTTGACTTTCCCGCAGATAAAAAATCGAATATTGCTTGAAATGCAGATTCTATCGGATTTTTTTGTGAATTGGATTGTGCAACTCAAAAAAAACTCTGGTTTCATTTTGGTATTTCAATCTTATTTATGAATCTTTGAATATATTAAAAAATATTGATTTTTAGTTCCATCTTGCTTTTTTCTCATGAATAATTTTTTTTGGACATAAACTCGACGTGATTTGCAATCAGTGGTGAATTTTAACTAGACATCTTAACTAGAAATAAAATTACAGTTGTTTTAGTGAACAGAATGAATTTTGGCCAAAATGCAAAAAAAAAATGTAATTATTTTTTTTCAAATCTCAAATCGATGTATTTTTTTCCCCTGAACACGAATCTACCAATAGTTTTCCTGAAAAATTAAAATTTTTATGAATTTTCATCAAAAACACTATAAAAATTTGCAACAATCGATGATCGAAATTTAAAAATCTGCCAAACTTCGAAAAATGCGATCGGAATCGGATGAACAAAGCGAGGTTTTGAAGCTACAATGATCGCGAAGAGAATGAGCGCATGTAGAAACCAAAATTTAATTTGGAAAAAAAATCTTAGCCATTTTAATAAAGCGATTCAATTTTGGCCAAAATGCGAGACATTGTTTTTTTTTTCAAGCCTTACGTCGATGTATTTTTTCTCACTGAACACGAATCTACCAGAAATTTCCACAAAAAACTCAAAATTTTTATGAATTTTCATTGAAAAATGATTTTTCCACATTTCCCTTGCTCTTTCTCACCTGTTTTTTTTTGTGTTTTTTTCGGGAATTTTTTTTTTGACTAACCATTAAAATAAAATAATTTATGAATTGTGTATTATTTTTATTAACATTTGAATAAACTTTGTGAATTTTTTGGAGTGAATGTATTAAATATAATCAAAGATACACCGCCCGACAGGAACACACATAAAAAAAAGGTGCTCCACTGCTAAAAAAAAAATATTTGTTGCCAAACGCAATCATACGAAATTCGATAGACCCTCAAAATTTCTGCATCTGCAGTTTTCGATTTTCGCTCAGCGTAACTTATCAACTGTAGCTCGGATTAAAAAAAACCTATTAAGGGGGTCGTCTAGTGTGAAACCTGTTTTTTCAATGAATTTTCGGGAATTTTTTCTCGACAAACTATTAAAATAAAATAATTTATGAATTCTGTGTCATTTTTACTAACATTTGAACAAACTTTGTGCATTTTTTGAATTGAATGTATCTCCGATTATATTTAGAACATTCGCTTCAAAAAATTCACAAAGTTTGTTCAAATGTTAGTGAAAATGATACACAATCCATAAATTATTTTATTTTAATAATTTGTCAAGAAAAAATTCCCGAAAAAAAACATAAAAAAAAACAGGTTTCACACTAGACGACCCCCTTAATAGGTTTTTTTATCCGAGCTACGGTTGATAAGTTATGCTGAGGGAAAATGGAAAAATGGCAGGGGTTGCGAGCGAAACGTTTTGCTCGATCGGGGATTTAATCCTTGAGCGAGCACATTGCAGGTATACGAAGGGTAGCTCGTATCGCGAGAGGAACTTTATGGTATACCGGGACGATCGAATCGGAGAGGGAGCGCAAAGAGACTCAGGTAGTTTCCCTCTCCTCGCGAGTCGAGGAGACATTTATTTTTGGGGATCGTATCGCGAGCGAGTAAATAGTTCTCGGACGAGGTTTCCATCCTATCGCGAGTTATTGGGTGTCTCGAGTCCGTCGGATCGATCCTATGAGGATCGAAACGTCCGAGAACTCTTCCAGTAAAACTCGCCGAGGATCAAAACCTCGAGCGACGCAAAAGGGTTTCGATCTTTACCTGGCCCGATCTCGTTGGGCATAGGATGTTTCCCTCTTTGTTTTGCGTTACATTATATATGTACGATCTTGACTATTGGATGAAATATTGAAACGGCATTTTTACATGAAATAATAAAACATTGAACTTTAAAAAAATTGTTAGTGCAAAAATCTCATAGATTACATATTATGATTAATGTAATCTTTTCAATGGAAACGTATGTTTTTAAATATTCTACTATTGAAATGACGATTGTTTTTGAACGCTTCGATTTCTTTTGTGCATGCAACCGTTAATAGTTAATTACGTTGCAACAATCTTTTTTTTTTATTTTAAGCCGACAATTATTTTTTCATCTTTGAATTCTTGGGAAACCGGAGTATTGAAATACACATTTTTGTTAACATGATTAATGTTTGCGAATTGCCGTAATTTATTTCCGTTAATTTCGTTGTTTTTCTAAATTATCATTTCCTGTTATTCTTTTATTCGCATTTTTGCTTGACAATTATCACGAGTGATGAATGTAACGAAAAATTATGATACATACAGTCGATAGGTAAGCACTAACGCAAGCCGGGCTTTCGTAAACCGGATCAACAAATAATAACATATATCTATGAATATATATGTGGCATTCCACGGTATTTCGATCAAAATCTTACATTGATGATTTCGATTTTCCTCTAAACTTTTTATATAAATAAGGACATTCAAAAAAATTTCCCAAATTTTTTCAGAATTTTTCAGCCACGCGTTTTTTGGATTTATTTATTTATTTTTTTAAACAAAAGCGACAACTTTGTGAAATCTGAAAAAATGCCGAAAAATCTAAAAAAATATAACAAATTTTTTGGGGTTTGTTCCATAACGGAGATTTCAATACTCTATGAGTCAAATTCAAAAAATTAAAAAAAAAAGTTGACTCATAGAGTTTTGAAATCTCCATTTTGGAACAAAGCCCAAAAATTTTGTTATATTTTATTAGATTATTTTTTATTTTTAAAGTCCTTATTTATATAAAAAATTAAGAGGAAAATCAAAATCATGAAGGTAAGATTTTGATCGAAATACCGTGGAATGCCACATATATTTATATAATATATATATATAATGCATTCCGTGCGATTTCGAACGGTCAAAAAGTTGTCCACTCTAAAAAATTGACATTTTGTCAAATTATTTAATTATATGAAAAAGGGTAGTGTACATTTTTTCAAAATTTTGGGATCGCATTTTTTTGAGTTTTTGAGAATTTCATAATTGTCTGAGTACCGTTATATCTTGAAACTCTATATCTATATACATATATATCCATCATATGTACACCCCGTGATAATATATATAGGTATAGACATTGTAGCGATGACCGTACGGAGAGCAAAATTCAGGTAAGGATCGAAACCGCTCGACTCTCGACGAGTTTTGCTCCTCGAAGAGTTATACTCCATCGAGCCCATGCGCATTCGATCCTCGGCGATCGACCCGTTCAATGAGTTCCGACGGGAGATCCCATTGACTCAGTATACCTATATATCTGTATACGTATATATTAGACTGATTCGCGAAATTAGATTTTTTTTTTTTTGAAATCTTTGATTAAATACTTTCGGGGAAGTGAAAAAGATGCCTGTTGAAAGCAGAGCTCTGAATATTGATATATTTAGAAGTCCCTCGTAGCGAATTTATATTTTAGATTTAAATGACACAGGAAAAATAAATTCAAACTTTGAAATTTTTTACCTCGACTTCGTGTGAACTACTGTTGGTCGTTTCTTTAAAAATTAGGTTATTTACGATAATGCAATTCAAACTTTTTTTCAAGAAAGATTTCACAATATTTAGTAATAAGTTTTAACATTTTTCTGGAAACTAAAAAAAGGGAAATTTACTCAAAATTTAATTTTAACTTTGCATAACTTTCGAAGGAGTGAGTTTTTCAAAAAATCTTGTGAGACCTTTTTTGTAAAGCGTTCCATTCCCTATAAGAATATGTATCGCAGATTTCGGTACAGGGAATTGAAGTCGAGGTATGACATTTCAAAGTATAAACATTTTTTTTTCCTGTATTATTTAAATGGAAATTCGTGATGAGAGATCTCAAAATATTAATATTAAGATCTCTGCTTATATACGTATATATACGCCCGTTCATTCCTGTACGCCCCGTGTTAATGTATATAGGTATAGGTATAGTAATGATGACCATACGGAGAGCAAAATTCAGGTAAGGATGGAAACGTCTCGCCTCGTGAGAGGTTTCGATCCTCAGGCTTAGTATACCTATATATATCTCTGTCTCGCTCCCTCGCTCTATATCTCTCTCTCTATATCTATATACATATATATCCACGCTTATTCCTGTACACCCCGTGATAATATATATAGGTATAGACATTGTAGCGATGACCGTACGAAGAGCAAAATTCAGGTAAGGATCGAAACCGCTCGACTCTCGACGAGTTTTACTCCTCGAGGAGTTATACTCCATCGAGCCCGTGCGCATTCGATCCTCGATGATCAACACGTTCAATGAGTTCCGACGGGGGATCCCATTGACTCAGTATATCTATATATATCTCTCTGTATACGTATATATTAGACTGATTCACGAAATTAGATTTTTTTTTTTAAATCTCCGATTAAATACTTTCGGGGAAGTGAAGAAGATGCCTGTTGAAAGCAGAGCTCCGAATGTTGATATATTTAGAAGTCCCTCGTAGCGAATTTATATTTTAGATTTAAATGACACAGGAAAAAAAAATTCAAACTTTGAAATTTTTTACCTCGACTTCGTGTGAACTACTGTTGGTCGATTCTTCAAAAATTAGGTTATTTACGATAATGCAATTCAAACTTTTTTTTCAAGAAAGATTTCACAACATTTAGTAATAAGTTTCAACATTTTTCCCGAAACTAAAAAAAGGGAAATTTACGCAAAATTTAATTTTAACTTTGCATAACTTTCGAAGGAGTGAGTTTTCAAAAAATCTTGGGGGACCTTTTTTGTAAAGAGTTCCATTCCCTGTAAGGATATGTATCACAAATTTTGGTACAGGGACTTGAAGTCAAGGTATGTCATTTCGAAGTTTAAACATTTTTTTTTCTGTATTATTTAAATGGAAATTCCTGATGAGAGATCTCAGAATATTAATATTAAGATGAGCTCTGCTTATATTATATATATATATATATAAGCAGAGCTCTCAATATTAATATTTTGAGGTCTCTCATCTTGAATTTCAATTTTCTTTTTAAATAATACAGCCAAAAAAATTTCGAAATTTTATACCTCAGCTTTAAGTCAATGTACGAAAATTTGTGATGCTTTCTTTTTATGGAATGGAACGCTCTACGAAAAAGGTCTCAAGATTTTTCAAATAAATCCTTCAAAAGTTATCCACAATTAAATTTCAATTTAGAGTGAATTTCACTTTTTTATTTAGTTCCCGGAAAATTGTTGAAAATTATTATTAAATATCGTGAAATCTTTCTTGAATAAAAAGTTTGAATTGCATAAACATAAATTATCTAATTTTTAAAGAAATTACCAGCAGAAGTACACATATATTCACAGTCTAATGTACATATATATTAGACCGTGAATAACTTTTCAAGAAATGAGTTTATAGAAAAATCATAAGAAACGTTTTCTCTAGAGCGTTCAATTCTCTACAAGAATATGCATCGCTCATTTTGGTACACTGACTTAAAGCCGAGGAAACGGTCTAATATATATGTACATTAGACTGTGAATATATGTGTACTTCTGCTGGTAATTTCTTTAAAAATTAGATAATTTATGCTTATGCAATTCAAACTTTTTATTCAAGAAAGATTTCACGATATTTAATAATAATTTTCAACAATTTTCCGGGAACTAAATCAAAAAGTGAAATTCACTCTAAATTGAAATTTAATTGTGGATAACTTTTGAAGGATTTATTTGAAAAATCTTGAGACCTTTTCCGTAGAGCGTTCCATTCCATAAAAAGAAAGCATCACAAATTTTCGTACATTGACTTAAAGCTGAGGTATAAAATTTCGAAATTTTTTTGGCTGTATTATTTAAAAAGAAAATTGAAATTCAAGATGAGAGACCTCAAAATATTAATATTGAGAGCTCTGCTTATATATATATATAATATAAGCAGAGCTCATCTTAATATTAATATTCTGAGCTCTCTCATCAGGAATTTCCATTTTAATAATACAGAAAAAAAAATGTTTAAACTTCGAAATGACATACCTTGACTTCAAGTCCCTGTACCAAAATTTGTGATACATATCCTTACAGGGAATGGAACTCTTTACAAAAAAGGTCCCCCAAGATTTTTTGAAAACTCACTCCTTCGAAAGTTATGCAAAGTTAAAATTAAATTTTGCGTAAATTTCCCTTTTTTTAGTTTCGGGAAAAATGTTGAAACTTATTACTAAATATTGTGAAATCTTTCTTGAAAAAAAAGTTTGAATTGCATTATCGTAAATAACCTAATTTTTAAAGAAACGACCAACAGTAGTTCACACGAAGTCGAGGTAAAAAATTTCAAAGTTTGAATTTTTTTTTCCTGTGTCATTTAAATCTAAAATATAAATTCGCTACGAGGGACTTCTAAATATATCAATATTCGGAGCTCTGCTTTCAACAGGCATCTTTTTCACTTCCCCGAAAGTATTTAATCAAAGATTTCGAAAAAAAAAAAAATCTAATTTCGTGAATCAGTCTAATATATACGTATACAGAGAGATATATATAGGTATACTGAGTCAATGGGATCTCCCGTCGGAACTCATTGAACGGGTCGATCGCCGAGAATCGAATGCGCATGGGCTCGATGGAGTATAACTCCTCGAGGAGCAAAACTCGTCGAGAGTCGAGCGGTTTCGATCCTTACCTGAATTTTGCTCTCCACACGGTCATCGCTACAATGTCTATACCTATATATATTATCACGGGGTGTACAGGAATGAGCGTGGATATATATGTATATAGATATAAAGAGAGAGAGATATAGAGCGAGGGAGCGAGACAGAGATATATATAGGTATACTAAGCCTGAGGATCGAAACCTCTCACGAGGCGAGACGTTTCGATCCTTACCTGAATTTTGCTCTCCGTATGGTCATCATTACTATACCTATACCTATATACATTAACACGGGGCGTACAGGAATGAACGGGCGTATATATACATATATAAGCAGCGATCTCAATATTAATATTTTGAGATCTCTCATCCCGAATTTCCATTTAAACAATACAGGAAAAAAAATGTTTATACTTTGAAATGTCATACCTCGACTTCACGTCCTTGTACCAAAATCTGCGATACGTATTCTTATAGGGAATGGAACGCTTTACAAAAAAGGTCTCCCAAGATTTTTTTGAAAAACTCACTCCTTCGAAAGTTATGCAAAGTTAAAATTAAATTTAGAGGACATTTCCCTTTTTTTTAGTTTCCGGAAAAATGTTAAAATTTATTACTAAACATTGTGAAATCTTTCTTGAAAAAAGAGTTTGAATTCCATTATCGTAAATAACCTAATTTTTAAAGAAATGACCAACAGTAGTTCACACAAAGTCGAGGTAAAAAATTTCAAAGTTTGAATTTTTTTTTCCTGTGTCATTTACATCTAAAATTTAAATTAACAACGAGAGACTTCTAAATATATCAACATTCGGAGCTCTGCTTTCAACAGGCATCTTCTTCACTTCCCCGATAGTATTTAATCGGAGATTTAAAAAAAAAATTTAATTTCGTGAATCAGTCTAATATATACGTATACAGAGAGATATATATAGATATACTGAGTCAATGGGATCCTCCGTCGGAACTCATTGAACGTGTTGATCATCGAGGATCGAATGCGCACGGGCTCGATGGAGTATAACTCCTCGAGGAGTAAAACTCGTCGAGAGTCGAGCGGTTTCGATCCTTACCTGAATTTTGCTCTCCGTACGGTCATCGCTACAATGTCTATACCTATATATATTATCACGGGGTGTACAGGAATAAGCGTGGATATATATGTATATAGATATAGAGAGAGAGATATAGAGCGAGGGAGCGAGACAGAGATATATATAGGTATACTAAGCCTGAGGATCGAAACCTCTCACGAGGCGAGACGTTTCGATCCTTACCTGAATTTTGCTCTCCGTATGGTCATCATTACTATACCTATACCTATATACATTAACACGAGGCGTACAGGAATGAACGGGCGTATATATACATATATAAGCAGCGATCTCAATATTAATATTTTGAGATCTCTCATCCCGAATTTCCATTTAAATAATACAGGAAAAAAAATGTTTATACTTTGAAATGTCATACCTCGACTTCACGTCCTTGTACCAAAATCTGCGATACGTATTCTTATAGGGAATGGAACGCTTTACAAAAAAGGTCTCCCAAGATTTTTTTGAAAAACTCACTCCTTCGAAAGTTATGCAAAGTTAAAATTAAAATTAGAGGACATTTCCCTTTTTTTTAGTTTCCGGAAAAATGTTAAAATTTATTACTAAACATTGTGAAATCTTTCTTGAAAAAAGAGTTTGAATTCCATTATCGTAAATAACCTAATTTTTAAAGAAATGACCAACAGTAGTTCACACAAAGTCGAGGTAAAAAATTTCAAAGTTTGAATTTTTTTTTCCTGTGTCATTTAAATCTAAAATATAAATTCGCTACGAGGGACTTCTGAATATATCAATATTCAGAGCTCTGCTTTCAACAGGCATCTTTTTCACTTCCCCGAAAGTATTTAATCAAAGATTTCAAAAAAAAAAAAAAAATCCAATTTCGTGAATCAGTCTAATATATACGTATACAGAGAGATATATATAGGTATACTGAGTCAATGGGATCTCCCGTCGGAACTCATTGAACGGGTCGATCGCCGAGGATCGAATGCGCACGGGCTCGATGGAGTATAACTCCTCGAGGAGTAAAACTCGTCGAGAGTCAAGCGGTTTCGATCCTTACCTGAATTTTGCTCTCCGTACGGTCATCGCTACAATGTCTATACCTATATATATTATCACGGGGTGTACAGGAATAAGCGTGGATATATATGTATATAGATATAGAGAGAGAGATATAGAGCGAGGGAGCGAGACAGAGATATATATAGGTATACTAAGTCTGAGGATCAAAACCTCTCACGAGGCGCGACGTTTCGATCCTTATCAGAATTTTGCTCTCCGTATGGTTACCGTTACTATGCTCTTAAAACATGAGACTATTTTTGTAATTCGCAATCTCCAATTAATTACCTTCAGGGAAGTAAAAAAAGATTCCTGTTTAAAGCAGAGCTCTGAATATTAATATTTAGAGGTCTCTCGTCGCAAATTCATTTTTTATATTTAAATGACACAGGAAAAAAAAGTCAACCTTTGAAATTTTTCACCTCGGCTTCAAGTCAATACACCAAAACGAGCGATGCATGTTCTTGTAGGGAATTGAATGCTCTACAGAAAACGTTTCTCATGATTTTTCGATAAACACTCTCCTTCAAAAGTTATTCACGGTCTAATATATATGTATATTAGACTGTGAATATGTGTTAACTACTGTTGGCCATTTCTTTAAAAATTAGGTTATTTATGATAATGCAATTTGAACGTTTTTTTAAAGAAAGATTTCACGATATTTAGTAATAAGCTTTAACATTTTCCCGGAAACTAAAAATAAAAGGAAAATTTATTCTAAATTTAATTTTACCTTTGAACAATTTTCAAAGGAGTGAGTTTTTTCAAAAATTTCTAAACATTTTCGAACAAATTTTCCAAAAATTTTTAAATTTTATTTTCTTTTATAAATTTAAACGTTGTTTGCGATAAAATCGTGAAAAAAGCTCAAAAAAACATTTTCTCATTTTAATGGTGATAACGAAGTGTTTAGGGGCAATAAACATGATTCTTCAATTTTTTTCAAAAATTCGATTGCTTGAAACTTGAAACAAAAAAAAACATTCGATAGATCAAATTGAAACTTAACAGTGTCTTTGTGGGTATGTTGAGCTGTAAACGTTACGCTTAACATTAGTCGTTTTATCAATATTTTTAATTTTGCCTTCAATTTGCAAAAAAAAACAATAAATAGCCTTTTTTCTCCTGTTCTTTCAAATTCATGGCAAGAATGGGAAAATTGTTTTTTTCAAAAAACTATTGACAATTTTTCAGAGCATTAATTTAAGTTTGTGAGACGCTCCTTCTGATTGATGTGCGATCATTGGTTGCTGAGATATCAATGGTTGAATACAAAAGGATCTTCTTTCATTAAAAGTTCAATATCTCAGCGAAAAATGGTCACAGCGAGGACTCAACAAAAAGCAAATTGAAGTTAAATAAACAAGCTATTCGGTTCATGTAATAGTTTAGCTGGAAAAAATTTTTCCAAGTAACTGCACAAAAAAAAAGATTGGTTTGTCTTACTATTTCAGATTTCTCAAGATTGCGTAAAACCTATAGCTTCGAAATTTTTTTGGCTGAAAGATCTTAAAACTAGAAACTTGAAGCTTCAAAATACTTTTTCAAGACCTCGATTGGACAATTTTTCACTGAGATACGGCATTGTTAAAAACCACTAAAAATTGGAAAATTTGTTGATCTCTTAATTTTTTTCAGTAACGTATATATAAATACATATATATATTGCGTGCCTAATGCCAAAAGGGCCTATAAAAGTTATAGGCCCTTTTGGCTTTGCAAAACCAAAATTGCCTATAATTTTTTTTTTTGCGCCAATCGTTTTGCCAACATTTTCTAAGCCTAAAGACAAAAAAAAATTTTCCAAAGCCAAAAGGGCCTATGTCTCAAATTTTGGCTTTAGGACATTGAACATTTAGTGATCTAAAGCCAAAAGGGCCTATAATTTTTTTTTTTACTTTCCGCTAAGAAAATTGAAAATTTTTTTTTTGAAAAAAATTTTTTTTTTTTGAAATTTTTTTTTTTTTTTTGGAAAAATCTTTCTTTTTTGAATTTTTTTTTTTTTTTTTCAATTTTTTTTTGGAAAATTTTTTTTTTTTTATTTGGAAAAAAAAGTTTAAATCATTTGTTATTATTTATTTGTTTCAACAATTTGTTATTGTTTATTTGTTTCAACAATTTATTATTGTTTATTTGTTTCAACAATTTGTTATTTTTTATTTGTTTAAAGAATTTGTTATTGTTTATTTGTTCAAACAATTTGTTCTTATTTTTTAAAACAATTTGTTATAGTTTATTTGTTTAAATAATTTGTTATTGTTTATTTTTGAACAATTTGTTATTGATTCGGATCCACGATTGTAACAATTCATGATATAATATCGTGAATTTATCATGAATTATCATGAATACCTGTATCAAAATAGATTTAAAAAAAAAAAAATTTCTATCGTCAGTGCTACTGATAATTCTTGGTTTAAATATTTCTGTTCCAATCTGTCGACTCTCAGTGTATCATGCAAGGTAAAAATATGCTTTAATACAAAAAGTACTTGAAATTGGTACTTGATTGTTTAAGTACTTGTACTTTAAATACTTTAAATCTCAAGTACTTAAAGTAATAAGTACCTAGTACTTTAAGTACTTCAAGTATAAAGTACAAAATACATTAAGTACTTAAAGTATTAAGTACCGGCAGTACTTAAAGTACTAGGTACTTATTACTTTAAGTACTTGAGATTTAAAGTACTTAAAGTAGAAGTACTTTAAGTTTCGTTTTACACAATAACAAATTACTTTCGTTTTAATCAATAACAAATTGTTCAAACAAATAAACAATAACAAATTATTTAAACAAATAAACTATAACAAATTATTTAAAAAAAAGAACAAATTTTTTGAACAAGTAAACAATAACAAATTACTTCAACTTTTTTTTTGCAAAAAAAAAAATGAAAACAAGTCAAATAATTTAAACAAACGTTTAAACAAATTGCTTAAACAAATAAAAAATAACAAAATGTTGAAACAAATAAACAATAACAAAGTATTTAAACTTTTTTTTTCAAAAAAAAAAAAAAAAATTCCAAAAAAAAAAAATTTTTTTTTCCAAAAAAAAAATGCTCTGGTATGCAATTTCTATTCAAAACTTTGAAAAATTTTGATTTTTTTTATAGGCCCTTTTGGTTTTAGTACATCAAAATTTTCTTTTTTACAGATCTTCACGTTTCAAGCAATTTTAAGAAGAATGGCAAAAAAAAAATTTTTTATAGGCCCTTTTGGCATGGACCCCTATCTTCTTGCTGTAATAGGCCCTTTTGGCATTAGGCACGCGATATGTACGCCCGTTTATGCCTGTGCGCTCCGTTTTCATCTATATAGGTATATGCATAGTAGCGATGACCGTGCGGAGAGCCAAACTCAGGTAAAGATCGAAACCCTTTCGCTTGGCGAGCGGTTTTGCTCCTCGAGGAGTTATACTCCGTCGAGATCGTGGGGATCCGATCCTTGAAGAACTTTTACCTGTCGAGAGCGCCGGGATTCAATCGTTGAACGATTCAAACTGCCCGATCCTTCCGACTCGGCGCTCGTTCGAGGAGGGGATCGTCTCCCGAGTTTCGTGTGCCGTTCTTTCGAAGAGTTATATCGCGGGGGTATTAACTCGCCAACGAGTTATATAGCTACCTGCTCGGTACGAGCATGCTCACTGAACGAGTAAAACTCGCAAGGATCGGAGATTTTACCTGTTCTTCGGCTCGCTCGCGATTCGCTCGCAATCCCTGAAAAATGGAGATGCAGAAATTTTGAGGGTCTATCGAATTTCGTATAATTGCGTTTGGCAACAAATGATTTTATCTAACGTTTTGCGACAAATATTGTTTACAATTTTGCACAGAAATGTATGTAAAATTTTATTTATCGCGCTTGAGGAAAATTCCGTGTCCCAGCTATTATTGAGGCCGCGATTCGGTCTTGGATTCAGCGGATTAAAGAAGAGCGAAACACAAGCACAGAAGTGGTCGCATAACTCTTTCAGGACGACGGGTGAATTCGGCCGAAACGGCGTAGAAGAGTCGGGCCAAGCTAGCAAAAGGGGCAGAAGAAGCAAAAAGCCGCAAAGCGGATTCAAGCCCAGTACAGAGTAATATTTGAACGAAAAGAGAGAGGGAGAGAATGATCGTCCGATCACAAACGGCCCTGACTACTTATCGCCGGCGATGCGGCCTCTACAAGAGAATACATTAGACGCGAATAGACAAGACAGGGAGAAATAGAGATAGAGCGAGAATTCTAACGGCTCCGCACTCAGAATTCTGCGTGTGATAATTGTATTGCCGGGATTGTCCAAATGTGCTTGAATTTTTATAGATGCCAACGTGAAATACTTAAGGGGGTCGAGTCAGCGTCAAAACGGCGATTTTTAATGATAATTTATAATTTTTGTAGAATGCCTGGACTGTAAAAAATTTTTGTATTAAATTTAATAAAAAAAATATGAAGTTTTTATGCATATACAATATACCCGTAGTAAAAAACTCCATTGAATCGCCAATGGCAACCAATGGTCCTCATACGACTCCATTGGACAATGAATGGGGACCCATTGAGATTTCCGCATTTTTCAATGGCGTATAGGAACGACCATTGATCAGTGAATGGATATCCATTGAAAAGTCACCATTGCCCAATGACGTCCATTGGACAGCAAATGCGGATGAACCGAATGATCACCATTACTCAATGATGCCCATTGGAAAGCAAATGCTGATGGACCGAGCCATCAGCATTGCCCAATGGTGTCCATTGGAAGGCAAATGCTGATGAACGAAATGATCAGCTTTACCCAATGATGTCCATTGGGAAGTAAATGCGGATGAACTGAATGATCAGCATTACCCAAAGATGTCCATTGGAAACCACGTCGCGTTAGTTCCGAGACTTGGCGCGAGATGTCGCAGGACGGCAACCCGCTGAACTCCCATACGGATTATGCGAAGAGTATGCTTATCTAGACGATTGTGAGCACGGAATATTAGCAGAAGTCGGTGTCCAAAAAATCCATGCAAGGAGTTCTTGCCGACTGATGCCTATGGGATAATCCCTATTCCGTTTGAAATGGGGAAGTCAATCCTCATTGGAAAATCCCTATTCGATTTCAAATGGGGAATTCAATGGCGAAAATGTCCTTGGGGCAATTCGGCATTCATCTCCATTGGTTATTTTGGCAATGGGGAATGAATGGCGATTTTTCAATGGTGCCGAATGGAGTTTTTTACTATATGAAAGAATCTCAATTGATTATCGCCATTCATTCCCCATTGCCTACAAAAACCAATGGAGATAAATGCCGAATTGCCTATTTTCTTCATTGAATTCCTATAGGATAATCCCCATTCCGTTTCAAATGGGGAAGTCAATCCTCATTGGAAAATCCTCATTCGATTTCAAATGGGGAATTCAATGGCGAAAATCCCCTTAGGCAATTCGGCATTCATCTCCGTTGGTTATTTTGGCAATGGGGAATGAATGGAGATTTTTCAATGGCGACGAATGGAGTTTTTTACTACGGGTATTAACTTTAATACACGTTCGTATATTAAAATTCCAATATAAGTATATGAAAAATCAAATAACTTCTTTTAATTTTAATGTACATTCGTATATTAAAATTCCAATACATAGTATGATTTTTAAAGCAGAATCATGAAAAAAGATATGAAAATAAATATTCTTTTGTATATTAAAATTAAAAGAAGTTATTTGATTTTTCATATACTTGGAACATTACTGTACACATTGTATATCAAATTTAGTATCCTGTAGTGATGGGCGATACAGTATCGATATTTGGAATATCGATACTCTTCGACCCAAATATCGATATTTTGTATCGATTCTTGGCGTTACGATATTTTCAAGTATCGATACGCAATACATAAATATCGAAATTTCGATTCAACGGATTTTTATTGAGTTCATGTTACCGACTGTGGCTAAAAATTACCGGTTTTGTTACCGACTGAGGTACAAACGACAGTTTTTTGTTACCGACTGAGGTATAAAAATACTGTTTTTATTTCGAACTGAGGTTTGTTTGCATTTTTATTTGAGTATCGATATCGGTGATATCGATATCGCATTCCCGATATTACACCTGTATCGATACTCAGACCACCAATACGTATCGATACCAAATATCGATACATTCATCAAATATCGCCATCACTAGTATCCTGTATATGCATAAAAACTTCATATTTTTTTTATTAGATTTAATACAAAAATTTCTTACAGTGCAACTAAAATTGTACGCCCGAGATATCCACATTAGGGATATTCGCAAGGGTCAGCTCGACCGAAAGTGCCAATGGAAGAGCTTCGCCCTGGAGGAACCGCCTTAATCATCACGGTATAACCTCTCCGCCAAGTAAGTATATTGGGCACGCTGGCCGTCCGGTATATAACACCGTCATACGCCTATTTCGCTTGGGCACAGAGGTCCGAGCGCATGCGACGCATAGCGGTGGATGCGTCAACTAACACGGCCATTGACATTGATTGTAATTTTGGAAAATAAGTGTATTAATTTCCAATAACGTATCTTAAAAATGCGAAAAAGCTTATAGAGACCATTTTAATATACGGGGATTTGAATTTTCAACGTTCATCTTTTAATTTTAATATCCAAATATTAAATTTAAGATGAAATTGTTAATTTTCCAATATCATGTATATTAATTTCGAGTTCGTATACTTGTTATTGAAATTCCCTATACTGTATATTAAATTTCATTACAGTATTGAAAAAAAATTTCAATCGTTGATTGCAATTTTAAGAAATAAGTGTTTTAATTTTCAATAATGTATTTGAAAATTGCGAAAAAGTATACAAAAACTATTTTCATATACGGGTATATTAATTTTCAATGCTCACTCTTTTAATTTTAATATACAAATATTAAATTTAAGATGAAATTGTTAATTTTCCGATTCCTTGTATATTAATTTCGATTTCACATACTTGTTTTTGAAATTTAATATACTTTTGTATATTAAATTTAATAACATTTTTTACTAGTACAAATATGATGTATCGTCCACCATTTGATCCAATTCATCAATTTTTTCTCTCAGTGTAATATTTATTAATATTAATTCAAAACTCATTAGATCGCAATATATTTTCCTAGTAGGTCATTCAAAAAAAAAAAAATATATCGTTGACATGAATAGAGTTGTATTAGGCCGGCCTACAATTAAAAAAATTTATTTGACTTGACTAGGATTTAGTTAAATGTACTCCCGTAGTAAAAAACTCCATTCGTCGCCATTGAAAAATCCACATTCATTCCCCATTGCCAAAATAACCAATGGAGATGAATGCCGAATTGCCTACGGGGATTTTCGCCATTGAATTCCCCATTTGAAACGGAATGGGGATTATCTAATGGGGATTCAATGGAGACAATCCCCTTAGGCAATTCGGCATTCATCCCCATTGGTTATTTTGGCAATGGGGAATGAATAGGGATTTTTCAATGGCGATGAATGGAGTTTTTACTACACGAAAGAATCTACATTGCTGTTCGCCACTCATTCCCTATTGCCCACAAAACCAATGGATATGAATGCTGAATTTTCTAAGGACATTTTCGCCATTAAATTCCCCATTTGAAACGGAATGGGGGTTATCCCATGGGGATTCAATGGGATCATCAATGGAGATTCTTTCATATGATTGCTATATATACATGGAATTACGCATTAAATAATCAAGTAAGTTATCAGTAAGTAAGGTTAATCATAATGCTAATATTAGCATAACGACCAATAATTATATCATATATCATATATAGCAATCATATAGCAATCATATATATATATATATATATATATATATATATATATATATATTACATTTAATAGAAATTATTGAAGCTCAGAATTGAGAAAATAGATTGTAAGTGTATTCAGATGACGACTGATAATGAAAGTATATACGTTTCTCCTCTCACAAATCGAGTTGAGATGGACTGATAAAATTATGTGTATATGTTAAAAATAAACGGTTTTAAAAATCATTTATCCCAAACGTACGCGCACTTGATGAGCACTATATAATATATTTTTTTTAAATATATTATATTATATTTTATTTTAAACTATTATATTATATTTTAAACTGATTGACCATCGATATAATCATCAGCATTTATTACAATTGAAGAAAATATTTGGTTCATATATGAGAATCAGCGACATCTACTCTTACTTAATTTTATTAATTCACCGCCGTTTGAGAAATATCGCATTCGGAAAAATTCTCATCGATCGATGGGTTCAATTGTTCTGCATTGAACCTCGAATATGGATTGCAACATCGTTAACGAATGCTGCTCATCATTCGATCAGTCGTCAATGAAGTGACATTATTGATAAATGTTGATCATTGTATAATTCGTAGTTACTTATTATTCAATGGGTATCCTTGGTAAATGCTGATCATTTCATCGTTAGCCGCATTTGGGTTCCAATGAACATCTGTGGGAAATGCTGATCTTTCAGTTCATCCGCATTGACTTTCCAATGGACATCATTGGGTAAAGCGGATCATTTCGTTCATCAGCATTTACCTTCCCATGGACACCATTGGGCAATGCTGATCGCTCGATACATCCGCATTGGCTTTCCAATGAGCATCATTGAGTAATGATGATCATTCGATTCATCCGCATTGGCTTTCCAATGAGCATCATTGAGTAATGATGATCATTCGATTCATCCGCACTTGATGTTCAATGGATACCCATTCACTGATCAGTGGTCACCCCTGTACGCCATTGACAAATGCGGAAATCTCAATGGGTCCCCATTCATTGTCCAATGGAGTCGTATGAGGACCATTGGTTGCCATTGGCGATTCAATGGAGTTTCTTACTACGGGCTAGATCTTTTTTCTGGGTGCACATTTTTTTTTTCAGTGCAGAGATTCATTATTAAATCGTGTGTCAAGAAACTGGTCGCCACTGTTTTAATTGGATCTTTCTCACTCATCCTCTCTTTTCCTCATCGGACTCGACCGACCGAGCCGAGGGAAGATGATCGAGTCTCTTTTCACGCCTCGGACGAACGTCCGAAAGGCAACATTCGAGATCATACCTCGCGATATCAATTTAGTGAACGAGCCCCTTTCTCACTTGCTCCTCTTTCTCCCTCTTTTACTCGCTCTTCCCGTTACGAATGTGGTTTATACCCATCATTTTTGGACGATGTGGTTTAATTCTGCCGGATCGTGAATCTTCGCGTTCATTACAAGCGTAAACCGCAACGAGAGAGTCCTCGATATATCCCGCGGCAGCATA
The DNA here is from genome assembly GCA_946863875.1 of Alloplasta piceator. Classification (NCBI taxonomy): domain Eukaryota; kingdom Metazoa; phylum Arthropoda; class Insecta; order Hymenoptera; family Ichneumonidae; genus Alloplasta; species Alloplasta piceator. The sequence goes on along the minus strand of OX333073.1, from coordinate 5,485,140 downwards.
TCAGACACTTAACGCCGTATAAAATCTCAGACCTTCAAATTTCGACCCTGCCCGAGGGATGAGCAATGTGAGGCGCTATCGCGAGTGCGGATCAAAATTTTCGTCGACCGAGCGAAATCCGCTCATCCGCGAGAGTATTCAATTAATCAGAGGAATATTAACCAGCAGCTCTTACTTTGTAAGTGCAAAATGGCGAATTAAGCTCCGAGTCACAGTCAAATTTTCTTAAGGCGGTATTCTGCCCGAGAATTTTGAAAAAAATCATTTTTTTTCTTCGTGTTCTTAAAGTTTAGACCTTTAAGAATATGTCCTCGAAAAGAAATTTGTTTGATTCTAATATTTTAAGGAGTTATAGCTATTTTAATGACCAGAAAGTTTGCAGATGTGTTAGCCCCTCTTTTCTAGCCCCAACTTTAACGGCTGTTAATTTATTTAATTTAATTTTTTTTTCTCGAATTTTTTTGTTTATTGTCAAAATATTAATAAATATGTTGTAACAAAAAGAATGATAAAAATATTTTTCGTTTTTTTTTATGAAGCTCGATAAAAATCAAAAATAATTTTTCTTTGAAATCAAGAAGAATTTATTTTTCCATAAAACCACTCTTAAAAACGAAAGTCGAAATGTAATGTGTAGGAATTAATCCCAGGATAAAATATCGCAAAAATGAAAAAAAAAAACGGTTTAAAAATTTTGGTTAAACCATATTGGAAGAATTAATTTGATATGGACAGTGTTGAAAAATAATTGAATATTCATAATGAAAGATTGACGAGACTTTGAGAGGGAAAATTTTAAAGAAAGATGTTATGTAATACATTATGTAATAGACGAGGAAAAAAGTGAGACTTTGCAAGGAGAGAATCGATCTATTAAGTCGAATTGCCGCGGGGGCGCGATAAACACGAATTACAAAGTCCATTCCCAGGTTTAGAGTCGCATCGACAGAGAAACGTATATGTACGCCTACGTTACGTTACATTTCGCAATGTTACAATCTCGAGAGCGCGAAAATCTCTGCTGAGAAACTATGAAGTACTATATTACATATGCTCGATTTTCTCTTTCTAGCATTCTGAGGATGAAGATGTGAACATGTGATTAAACTTGTCGAAGGTTCGAAGAATTTTCAAAAATTTGCGAAGCGACAAATTAAAATTATTTTTGCAGTTAAATATATGAGACATTCCACGCCATTTCGATCAAAATCTTGCCTTGATGATTCCGATTGTCCTCCAAATTTTTCATTTAAAAAAACGCATTGAAATACCTTTCCCAAATTTTTTCAAAATTGTTGTCACGATTTTTTTGGATTTTATTTTTATTTTTTTGAAAAAAAGGAACACTTTGTAAAATCTGAAAAAATTCAGAATAGTCTAATAAAATATAACCTTTTGGACATTTTTGGACTTCGTTCCAAAATGGAGATTTTAATACTCCATGAGTAAAATTGAAAAAATTGAAAAAAAAATTTACTCATAGAGTATTAAAATCTCCATTTTGGAACAAAGCCCAAAAATTCTGATATATTTTATTAGATTATTCTGAGAATTTTTTTAGATTTAACAAAGTGGTCCCTGTTTAAAAAAAAAATCTTAAAAACACGTGACCAAAAAATTCTGAAAAAATTTGGGAAGTTTTTTTCAATGTGTTTCATTTATATAAAAAATTTAGAGGAAAATCGGAACCATCAAGGCAAGATTTTCATCGAAATGGCGTGGAATGCCTCATATAACAAACAGAAGTAAATTAGTTGGTAAAGATACTGTTGAGTTACGATTCAAAGGTTCAATTTGGTTCTGTTTGGTTAACCTTGATAGGGCATTCTATGAACGCGACAGGTTAATTATCAAGTAAGGTAATTGCCTCGAATTTTAACTACCTACAAGGACCAAGGTGAACTCTTTCGAACGCAGCCACTCCGTCTTGAATTGATAAAGATACTGCTGAGTTACGACTCAAAGGTTAAATTTAGTTGCGTTTGGTTAACCCTGATAGGGGATCCTACGAACGCGACAGGTTAATCATCAAGTAAGGTAATTGCCTCCAATTGTAACTACCTACAAGGACCAAGGTGAACTCTTTCGAACGCAGCCACTCCGACTTGAATTGATAAAGATACTGCTGAGTTACGACTCAAAGGTTAAATTTAGTTCCGTTTGGTTAACCGTGATAGGACATCCTATGAACGCGACAGGTTAATTATCAAGTAAGGTAATTGCCTCCAATTGTAACTACCTACAAGGACCAAGGTGAACTCTTTCGAACGCAGCCACTCCGACTTGAATTGATAAAGATACTGCTGAGTTACGACTCAAAGGTTAAATTTAGTTCCGTTAGGTTAACCCTGATACGGCATCCTATGAACGCGAAAGGTTAATTATCAATTCAGGTAACTGCCTCAAATTGTAACTACCTAAGTTTCGCTGACCATTAGTAGAGGAAAATTCTTGTTTAAATTGGTGTTAGGGTTAAAAGTATTGATATTCGAAAAGGCTTCGAATCAAAATCTCATCGCCCTTGACTTTCGTTACATAAAAAATAAAACAAAACTTGACATTCAATTTATTTTCTTTCCCTCTTGCAATCAACATTTCCATCGCGATAACGTTCTGGAATTTAATCTACAAATGATTGACTCGGACGCCGGAAAAAAAACGAAAAAATGTGCTTTTGGCAATTTTCGTGGACGTGTATGAAACACATCGCAGCGAGAAAGAAGCGGATTAAGCTGTGCAAGGCAACGTGAATAATGTAGTTAGTTCGGACCACGGAAGCGAATGATTTCGGGAAGGCAAAGCGGAGGACAAAGTTAAAGAGCGACCGAGAGCAATCGTAGCGCGAGCGCCGTTGGAAAAAAGCTAAATAAACCAATAAATAATCGAGGTACGTGATAAAAGAAAAAATAGAAACATATAATTGAAGAAACAACCCCGTATAGAACGAAGCAAAGAGAAATGGCGGTTGTCGGATGCGATTAAGCCGATTGAAACTAAATTTGAATGGCATCAGAATATTTTGCTTTTTATTTGCTTTTTTTTACTTTGTTTACAGCAGGACATTGATTTTTCCGTGGGAATGCTGAGTATGGAAAAGTTAGCACCTCTTTTTAGAAGGTTTCAAAAACATGAGACAAATTAATGGTTGAGAGACCAAACTAAAAATCTCCAATAAGTAAATCCTCATACTAAAATCCTCCTTTCCCCGTTTGACCTTGACTTTACAATGATATAAAAAATGTTTATCGTAAATAAAATAATAAAATAAAATAAATTGTAAATTGCGAATGAAAAAAAAAGAAGCGAGAATTAGAAAAGAGAGAAGAAGTCCTTTTCTGGAAATATAAATTCTCCAATTTCCCCTCGGTAATATATTAATTTTCGAAAAAAAAAAAATTTGAAAAAAAAAATTAGAAAAAATTTCACTGAATGTCGAATAGTTGTACACATTTTTTTTCTCTCTTATCGATTTCACGAAACGCCAGTAGTTTAGAGTATTTTATAAGTATGGTCGTTTTTTGCAAAAAATTGAATATTTTTGCGGAAAAAATCGTACGAAACTTGAAAAAAAACGAAATTGAAGCTTGTACTCCTCTCCACAAGTTTTTCACGCGAAAAACAGTTTGAAAAAAATTGCATGGGTCGCGCACCAAAATTTCAACGCCAAAAAAAAACCGAAAAACGACCACGTTTCAAAGGGCGTATCAGATTTTAAAAAAATCGAAAAAATTTTTTGGAACAAGGAAAATGAAGCTGAATATGTCCCCTTTGAAACACCGCTTGTTGAATTGAAATATTTTCATTTTTAAAAGAGCAGTGAAACTTTTTGTGCGGCCTGAAATCGGCGCGAGTGTTTCCAAACTTTTGAGTGGGAATGTATCTTCGACTCTATCTTCATCTATTTAAATCCCTCTTTCTTCCCAATTTTTTCAAAAAGTATCTTTCGCTCTCTCGTATTTCACGACATATCTGTTGACCCGTTTGAGACAGGCAAAATTACAAGGTGCACTCTGTTATTTGTATCGTGCAGAGAAAAGGACTCGAGCGATTCGGGGAGATGACTCCTCGCACACATTTCACTCTGATCGGATAATTTCACATCTCGTTTGTTTGTAATACTGCCAACTAGTTTTGCAACACCTTAAACCACGCTTTGAAGCGTGCATGACGAATAAATTATGCGAAAATGGGCGTTTACGTTCGTATTTGTGTGTCTCTCGAGAGTAATCGCCGTGAGTCAACGTTCGTAACACACAATTTGCACCATAAATCGCGATTACGTGAATAAAACACGATATTTAATCGTTAATCGCCCTCTCATGCGGGACTCGCGACAAAGTAGAGCGCACATTTTTCAGCGATGATGAAAAAAAAAGCTTCTCTGCCAAGAAAGAGAAAAATGGTCAACGGTTGCACCCAGAAAAAAGGTCTAGTACATTTAACTAAATCCTAGTCCCTGTAATAAAAAAACTCCATTGAATCGCCAATGGCAACCAATGGTCCTCATACGACTCCATTGAACAATGAATGGGGACCCATTGAGATTTCCGCATTTGTCAATGACGTACAGGGCTGACCATTGATCAGTGAATGGGTATTCATTGAACATCAAATGCGGATGAATCGAATGATCATCATTACTCAATGATGCTCATTGGAAAGCCAATGCGGATGAATCGAATGATCATCATTACTCAATGATGCTCATTGGAAAGCCAATGCGGATGTATCGAGCGATCAGCATTGCCCAATGGTGTCCATGGGAAGGTAAATGCTGATGAACGAAATGATCCGCTTTATCCAATGATGTCCATTGGAAAGTCAATGCGGATGAACTGAAAGATCAGCATTTCCCACAGATGTTCATTGGAACCCAAATGCGGCTAACGATGAAATGATCAGCATTTACCAAGGATACCCATTGAATAATAAGTAACTACGAATTATACAATGATCAACATTTATCAATAATGTCACTTCATTGACGACTGATCGAATGATGAGCAGCATTCGTTAACGATGTTGCAATCCATATTCGAGGTTCAATGCAGAACAATTGAACCCATCGATCGATGAGAATTTTTCCGAATGCGATATTTCTCAAACGGCGGTGAATTAATAAAATTAAGTAAGAGTAGATGTCGCTGATTCTCATATATGAACCAAATATTTTCTTCAATTGTAATAAATGCTGATGATTATATCGATGGTCAATCAGTTTAAAATATAATATAATAGTTTAAAATAAAATATAATATAATATATTTTAAAAAAATATATTATATACTGCTCATCAAGTGCGCGTACGTTTGGGATAAATGATTTTTAAAACCGTTTATTTTTAACATATACACATAATTTTATCAGTCCCTCTCAACTCGATTTGTGAGAGGAGAAACGTATATACTTTCATTATCAATCGTCATCTGAATACACTTACAATCTATTTTCTCAATTCTGAGCTTCAATAATTTCTATTAAATGTAATACATATATATATATATATATATATATATATATATATATATGATTGCTATATGATTGCTATATATGTTATATGATATAATTATTGGTCGTTATGCTAATATTAGCATTATGATTAACCTTACTTACTGATAACTTACTTGATTATTTAATGCGTAATTCCATGTATATATAGCAATCATATGAAAGAATGCCGAATTGCCTAAGGGGATTGTCTCCATTGAATCCCCATTAGATAATCCCCATTCCGTTTCAAATGGGGAATTCAATGGCGAAAATTCCCTTAGGCAATTCGGCATTAATCTCCATTGGTTATTTTGGCAATGGGGAATGAATGGGGATTTTTCAATGGCGACGAATGGAGTTTTTTACTACGGGGTCAAGCCAAATAAATTTTTTTAGTTGTAGGCCGGCCTAATACAACTCTATTCATGTCAACGAATTTTTTTTTTCTTTTAATGACCTACGAGGAAAATATATTGCGATCTAATAAATTTTTATTTAATGTTAATAAATATTATTTCAAACTGAACAAATATGTGTTTGAATGAAATAATTTTTTTTTAATATTTACACAATATATATTTTCAAACATTTCAATCTTTGAATGTATAGCTACACATATGAAGTCTACAATTTCGTAAAGCTTCGTCTTTTCTTTGACAGAATGGAAAAGAAAAAAGACCCTTTTTTGTGGGATTCCTTTTCGGGGATTCGACCATCTTGCGTTTTGCCGCAATGTTCAATGTATTAGATATCCATACTGAAAAATAAGGATATCAAACATAGACGAGCTTGGAAAGGATATAGGCGCCGAGAGGCAGGTTCGCTTGTGCGAGAGGTCGCCACCTGGCGGATTTTTGGGGTACTGACAAATCTGCAGATATGATCGGATGAGATTACGGGTGAATAGGTATTTAGTAACGACGAATAGAATTTTTCTTCAACGCCTGTTTCTCGATGACAGGGAATTCAAATAAATAAATATAGGGGAAGTAAATATCGGCCAAAATTGGATGGAAAGAAAATTTGCTTTACAGTAACTAAAAAATAATCAAATAAACGATTATAGTACCGACGACTAGATCTTTTCTCTGGGTGTGAACAATGTGAATGAAAATTTGTATCTTGGATTATTTAAATAATTTGAAAAATTGAATAAAAATAAAAATATTATAAAATATTATAAGAGTGATTCCATGTCAAAACAGCGGATCAAAACAATCGATGTCTTCGATCATACGCTCGATATTTTCCTGTGTTCTCTAACATGAGAAAATATTGCTGTTAAATCGCTAGCCCAAAATAAAATTATTTGTACGAGTTATGATTTTTTGAAAATTGCCTGCTTTTAACGACTCGAAAAACAACTTTTTTGCTTTTGCGTATAACTCCGCCGGATTTTAAAATTCGAGAAATCGAAACTGTGTTCAAAACCCCTCAAAATGAGCACAAATTAACCTCACTTGGTGCATTTATGACGCCACAATAGTAAAACTACGTTTTTTCGAAAATCGAGAATAACTGAAAAACCTCATTTTTTTTTTAATCTGAAAAATTCATATTAAATTTTTACGACAAAAAAATTTATATTTCTGTGGAGTTTGAACTAGTTCTGACCAATAGATTTTGAATTATTGATCAATTTCATCTCTAAGAAATCAGTTTCAGCTATTTTGGGACTTTCAGGTTTTTACTTTAGGTTTTCTGAGAATTTCGTCAATAAAATCGATAGTCATTGTTTCAAAAAATTATAAAACAATTTATTTACAATTCTACAATTTTACAATAAAGATGGATTTCAAAGAATTGTAAATACATTCTTTTTTAATTTTTTACAATTTAAACAATCGCAACTTTAAACCTAAAGTTGCAGAAAAAGCAATTATTCGTAAATATTATCATCATTTGATGAAGATGGATCTCAAAGAATTGTAAATCAAATGTTTCATAATTTTTTGAAATACTGATTATCGATTATATTGACGAAATTCTCAAAAAACCTAAAATCTAAACCTGAAAGTCCCAAAATAGGTGAAACTGATTTCTGAAAAATGAAATTGATTAATAATTCAAAATCTGTTGATCAGAACTAGTTCAAACTCCACAGAAATATAGATTTTTTGTCGTAAAAATTTAATCCGATTTTTTCAGATTTTCAAAAAATCAAGTTTTTCATCTATCCCTGATTTTTGAAAAAACGTAGTTTTACGATTGTGGCGTCATAAATGCACCAAATGCGGTTAATCCGTGCTCATTTTGAAGGGTTTTGAATACAGTTTCGATTTCTCGAAGTGAAATTCTCGAATTCCAAAATCCGGCGGAGTTATACCCAAAAGCAAAAAAGTAGTTTTTCGAGTCGTTAAAAAATTTTCAAAGAATCATAACTCGTACAAATAATTTTATTTTGGGCTAGCGATTCAACAGCAATGTTTTCTCATGATAGAAAACACAGGAAAATATCGAGAGTATGATCGGAGACGTCGACTTTTTTGATCTGCTGATTTGACGTGGAATCACTCTATAATAAAATATTATAATAAAATTTAAAAAAATTAAATAAACGAACAAAAAAAAATTAAAGTCTTTTCACGTGCCAGATTGAACATTTCTAAAGTTCAATTTTCTTCCTTTACCACCCACTCGCGAATCTTCTTACACGTGAAAAAGATAGAAACAGAGAGATAGATAGAGAGAGATTACTCGTATATTAATCGTCTTTATAAAGTCGTGTTATACACGAATGTTTTATGTACGACATGAAATCTTGACACACCGTGCAGTGGTTTTCTTATACCTGCTGGTTTTCTCATGACTCCTCGCATCCCATTACACATGTCCATGTACATGTGTTACATAGACGTAAATACCGATACATAAAATTTAATATAATACGACGAACTCCAACATTACAATTACAAAATCGGTTACCTCTTCCTCCCGATTATTTATCGACGTGTTTCGTCCGTTCAATATTAAACGCGATTGTAATTTCGCTCTTCGAACATTTACGTTTTTTTTTTTTTTTTTTTTTTTCAATCACAAATTCGGCTTCTGTAAATACATTTTACATACTCGATAGCGATTTAAAAAAATACTAAAAAATACTGATTAATGAACTTTCGGATCGCGGTTTGAAAAGTCCACTGAATATCAATGGAAAATGTACTGGAATATCTGAACTTTCGGTTGAAATTTACAAATATAATTTTTTTTAAACAATCGATCAACTATTACTTTTACTATTAATTACCATTAACTACTACTCTTTCTATTAACTACCAAACTATTAATTACATCATTACTATTATTGTTACTATTATTACTATTATTATATAAACAACTATTACCAAAAACTCTCTGGGTCTTTTGATTCTTCGTTTCAGGAACAAGTTTGTCGATTTTCCGTTCAAGTGAACGTTCAGAAATTCAAATAATGTTAAACGAATTTCACTGCGGCGATTGTTCATTTTTTTTTTAGAAATATTTGTTACCGCTGTTCACTATTGAATCGAAGAACTGATTGAAGAAATTAGTAGAACAAAGGGAAACTTCAACATTAGATAAATAATCGATCGACCATAACCTCAAAACTTCGTTCGAGTTGAGGGAGTATTCTGGTCTAGAATTTTGAAAAAATCAATTTTTTTGCATATTCTTAAAATTTAGACCTTTGAGAATATATCCTCATAAGGAAATTTTTTAATTCCAATGATTTACGACGTTATCGCTATTTTAGTGATGCAGCAACTAAAGTAACTAAAGAGTTACGCCCCCGTCACGTTGGAGCCTAACTTTAAGGGGGTATTCTGGTCTAGGATATTGAAAAAACCATTTTTTTGCATGTTCTTAAAGTTTAGACCTTTAAGAATGTATCCTCGAAAGGACATTGTTAAATTCTAATCATTTACGGAGTTAGCTATTTTAGTGACGCAGCAACTAAGTCCGTCAGTTTTTCTAAAAACTACTTTTCTCAAGTTTTACTCAACCGATTAACTTCAAATTTTTTACCAATCTTCAATGTACAACTATCTATCGCCCCTACCACTTTTGTAACAAAATTATTTTTTTTACCATTGCAAAAAAATTGAAAAACATGAAAAAAGAGTCGAAAACGCCTTTTTTGTTCAAACAGCCGCCATTTTGCGATTTTTTTCTCTCTGAAGTGGGGTCTATGACAACATTCTTACTAATTAAGAATATTTTTGAAAATGTTGTATCGGATGACTAGAAAGGTTGCAATCACGTCACACCCCTTTTTTTAGCCCCAACTTTACCAGCTTATAACTTATTTAATTATTTTTTCTCGAAATTTTTTTAATTCATTTTCAAAATATGAATAAATATGTTGTAACAAAAAGAATGGTATCAATTTTTTTTTAACCAAGCTCGACAAAACACTCGAAATGTATGTCTCTAGACCAGAATACCGCCTTAATCATGACCTAGAAGTTCTGAATGTTCAAACGAACGAAAAATGGACGAATTTATTCATTTCAAGATCAACTTTGAGACTCTGTTAACACTTTAAAAATAATTCTTAAGATCTCTCTGAATTTTTTAAAAATTATTATTCGCTAAGTTATTCGCAAGCTCTTCTAATTATTCATAAAATCAATACTTTTTCTTATTTTTCGTTGAACTGAACGTTAAAAACGTCAAGTAAATCCTTAATCAATGTAAATTACTTCATTTCCTCCAAATTAAGAATTTTTGTAAATGATGAAGGTTGGTGAAAAGAAGACAAAATATTGCAAGGAATATTGAAGGGATTGCGAATCAGAGAGACAGATCGCGAAATTCGGGGCGTTGAAATCATGGGTCAGACGCCATTTTGTTGTAAATATTTTTGTATATGCAAGGCTGAATATCACGAACTCGATTTCTCATGAATGAAAGGATTATGTCGCGCGACGTATATTCTGACTTGTATATATATATATACATAAACGAGAGTGCTTAATCCGAGCTTAAGTGGTTATCCCCGGGGCGAGTGTTCCATCGTGGGCCTTAGTCCGGTTAATGACGACTGTTCGTATATCCTGCACTTATATATGAGGTATTCCCCCCTCATCGGGAGCCCCTTTTCGGCCGACCTCTTTCGAATTGCTTGAAACTCGAGTATGTTTTAGTGTTGTCTGAAAGTATATTGTACACCAATTTTCAGATCCCTAACTATAATACTCTTTGGAATACACCAAAAGTTATATTTCAATCTTTTTGCGTATTCAGCGCTTCGGAGCTTTGGCACGGCGCGAAATAAAATCGAAAAAATTCTTTAACAATAGCTTTCGATCGGAAATTTCCTGCGCTTTTTGAAAAAAATATCAGCGATTCCGTAAAAAAAACGAATTCATTCGAATTTCGGCCAAAAACCGAAAAAATTGATTTACAAAAAAAGAGCATAATTTAATTCAGCGGGACAATTTTTTTTCATGTTTTGTACATATCTGAGAAGAAACCATATAAATTTCAAGTTGGAACTCACATCCGTTTACTAATGCCAAGTCTTTTAGTAGGATAAAAATTCTTAAATATTGTGTTTTTCGTATTCAACAGTTCTCTGATATATTATAGTTTTTTTTACGAATTTCGAATTTTATAAATTTATCAAATTCAAAATTTAATCAATTTGATTCTTAATAAATTTAATTTAATTAATTTAATAAATTTACTAAATTCAAAATTCGTAGGTAAAACGCTATATATCAGAGAACTGTTGAATACGCAAAACAGGATATTTAAGAATTTTGATCCTACTAAAAGATTTGGCATTAGTAAACGGATGCGAGTTCCAACTTGAAATTTATATCGTGACTTCTTCTCATATACAAAACATGAACAAAATTGTTCCGCTGAATTAAATTATGCTCTTTTTTTGTAAATAAATTTTGTCGGTTTTTTTGCCGAAATTTAAATGAATTCGTTTTTTTTTCGAAATCGCTGATATTTTTTTCGAAAGGCGCAGAAAATTTCCGATCGAAAGCTATTGAAAAAGAATTTTTTCGATTTCATTTCGCGCCGTTCCTAAGCTCCGAAGAGCTGAATACGCAAAAAGTTCGAAATATTACATTTGGCGTATTCCAAAGAGTTTTATAGTTAAAAATCTGAAAATTGGTGTACAATATACTTTCAGGCAACACTAAAACATACTCGAGTTTCACGCAATTCGAAAGAGGTCGGCCTAAAAGGGGGTCCCGATGAGAAGGAATACCTCATATATAGCAATGTATCTGCGGAAGGGAACAGCGTAAGTCCCGAAATTTAGCGGAATTTTACGACCAAAAGTCCGCCGAGTTACGTCCTTTGATTGGTTAGGAAAAAAAATCGATATACGCGTATTTTATGCACGTGTATATTTATCCGGAGGATCATTACTATATACTTAACTTTATATCACGATATAGCAATGATTCAACCGATCGGATTACACGCCTCATTTATTATACATTGGCTCTTGAGGGGTTTGATTCTTCTCTCCCTCTTTTTTTCTCTCTTTATTTCTCGCTTATCTGCTTTTACGATGCCTGCTGAAACTGCACGAATATATATATATGGGGCGTCCCACGCCAAATCGGACACCATTTAGCTCTTGCATCTCCAATTTTTTTGAATTTTTTTGTTTTAGTATTGATTGAAAGAGACCTCCATGATTTTTTTTCATTTTTTTTGTCGAACCGTTTTCAAGATATCGATTTTTCAAAAATTACGTTAATTTTTGTTTAACATCCATTACTTTCCGAAAAAAAATAAATCTCATAGTTGTCCCATTATCGACTTAAAATTTGTCAAATGAATGATAATTTTTTGCAAAAAAAATTTAAGCAAATCGATCAGTAGGTGTTTTTTTGTAAATCAACAATTTACATTTAAAACTTGATATTCTTATCGAAATACGGTTTGAAATTTTTTTTCGATATTTTTTTATCAAAAGTACGTTTAAAAACAAAAATTCTGAAAAAAAACGTCTCATTTGGCCCGGTTTTCGCAAAGTTATGGACGTTTAACCAAAAAAGTAACGTAATTTTTGAAAAATCGATATCTTGAAAACGATTCGACAAAAAAAATTGAAAAAAATCATGGAGGCCTTTTTCAATCAATACTAGAACGTAAAAAATTTTCAAAAAACTCGGAGATGCAAAAGCTAAATGGTGTCCGATTTGACGTGGAACGCCCCATATATATATTTATATATATGCATAATCGTGACAGTGCCAGGACATTTTTCGGTCCATTAGTATTCAACATTAATCGTCACTAATCATTGTATATTGAGGTAGGCATATAAATGAAAATATGAATTTTTTTTTTTGGAAAGCCATGACATTGAAGATTGACAAATATTTATTAAATAAACAGTACTTCTAATTTTATGTATTTTCAAAATGTCCATAATTAAAAGAACTGCAGTGATCTTCGTTCTATGTGAATAAAAATGTATTCTTTATGAAAACGTCGTCTTCGGGGCCTGATGCCCCAGAAGATGGCATCAGGCCCCGCGCGTGGGGCCCTAAAGTTGGAGCCCCATTCAAGCAGCCATAACTAGGGCACGGTATGAACTATTGGGTTGATTTTTTTTTTTCAAAACGAAGTTGAGGAATGATGCTTTTCGAAAAATTAATGACCTCTCAGCTGTTGCTGACTGGGAAAATGGCGGATCCCTTTTTATTGAAAATGGCAAATAATGCCCCATTCTGCCCTATATTTTCAAAATAATGCATATTTATGACAATCATTTTCCCATAAAATAACGAGACCAATGGACCAATTAATTTTTTCCAATGAATCGACGGTAAAATGTTCATCGTCGATGTATCGTGCGATTTTTGGATTACCATCAGATTTTAGATCATGGCGAGAGCACTTGGATTACTACAGAGCGATGTTTTGTGTGTCTGTGTTACTTCCTAATCGAGATAAATCGAGAATTGCGGTGTTGGACTCTCGCGATCGGGGACAACGAAAAGGCAGAGACCGAGAGAGAGATAGATCGGGGCCTTATGGACCATGAGCAAAAAAAAACATGGTTTCCAATCACGTGGTCCCAAAGAACGTTCACTGTATCGAGTGCTGGCAGCGATAGTTGAAAAAATATCTATTGCTGATGAATAACAAGGCCAAAGCGTTACACTGTGAAAGATTGATAATTTCTTTTTTTCACTGATTTTAATGCGCCACCAATTTTTAATAAAACTAAAAATATGCAGATTCTGAGTTCATGAATTTGAGTTCCAAAATTAAGATGGAAATTTTTTTCATCATAGCAGATAAGGGCAAAACCCTTGTAAATGAATAAAATAAGAAAAAAATATATTTAATAAACAAAATCATTGATCCGATATCAATGCACCCAGAAAAAAGATCTAGTCATAGGTACTATAATTTGATTATTTTTTAGTTACTTTGAAGAAAAAAAAATTTCCATCTAATTTTGAGCGATATTTACTTCCACTATATTTATTTATTTGAATTCCCTGACATCGAGAAACAGGCGTTGAAAAAAAATTCTATTCGTTGTTACTAAATAACTATTCACCCGTAATCTCATCCGATCATATCTGCAGATTTGTCAGTACCCCAAAAATCCGCCAGGTGGCTACCTCTCGCACAAGCGAACTTGCCTCTCGAAGCCTATATCCTTTCCAAGCTCGTCCCCGAAAAGGATTCCCATAAAAAAGGGTCTTTTTTCTTTTCCCTTCTGTTAAAGAAAATACGAAGCTTTACGAAAAATATATATTGTGTAAATATTAAAAAAAAAAATTATTTCATTTAAATACATATTTCAGTTCAGTTTGAAATAATATTTATTAATATTAAATAAAAATTTATTAGATCGCAATATATTTTCCTAGTAGGTTATTCGAAAAAAAAAATTTCGTTGACATGAATAGAATTGTATTAGGCCAGCCTACAACTAAAAAAATTTATTTGGCTTGACTAGGATTTAGTTAAATGTACTTACTAGATCTTTCTTCTGGGTGTGAAGATTAAAAAAAAAATCTATGATATATCGGATGTATAACCAAAATAATGAGAAAATTTTGCCCCATTATGTGTTTTTATTCATAAAAAACATTTTTCAAAATGGTATTTCAGTTTTCCGTTAGAAATACATTTTTTTTTACCAAAAATCAGCGTCCATAATTTCAAACTTTGAAAATAGAGATTGCCGTTCTGAGTTTATGAATTTGACTTCCGAAATTGCGATGGAAATTTTTTTCATCATAACAGTGTATATAAAACCCTTGTGAATGATTAAAGTAACAAAAAAATATATTTAGTAACAAAAATCATTGATCCGATATCAATGAAGATTTTTAAAAATAAATCCATGATTTATCGGATATATAACCAAAATAATGAGAAAATCTTGCCACATTATGTGTTTTTATTCACGAAAAACATTTTTCAAAATGTTGTTTCAGCTTTCTGTTGAAAACATATTTTTTTTTTTTACCAAAAATCAGCGGAATTTGAAAACAGCGGTAAATTTCCTATCAAATATTTTAGAGGAACTTGGAAAAACATCGAAACATCTTGCAAAAATGTGCAATAATCGATGGTCGAACCTTTAAAATTTGCGAAATTGACAAATGATCAGAATGAAATGAACAAAGCGGTTTTTTGAAACTTCAACGATTATGAAAAAAATGAGCGCAGAATGGAGCCGAAATTTTATGTGAAAATAAAATTACAGCCCTTTTAGTAAAAGGATTCAATTTCAACAAAAATGGAAAAATTAAATTGTTTAATTTATTAATTTAGAACTTTGGATTAGTACTTTTTTGTTCTGACAACGAATCTACCAACAATTTTCCCAAAAACTCAAAATATCCATAAATACTCAACAAAAACACTGTTTTTGTATTTTTTGCATTTTTATTGAGTTTGGATCAATCGAATTAATTAATTAATTAATCAATCAATGAATAAATTAATCAATCGATTTCTCGTCTCAAAATTATAAAATCAAAGGATCCCACCATTATTCCATGATCATCATGACGCAAAAAAAAAATAAATGACTTCGTCTCGCCTGCCTCTGGTCACACGCATTCAAGTCTGTAAAAGGGATGACGCGAAAAAAAGTGCTAATAGGACAAAAAGTTTGACAAAGGGTCGTAGTGAATTCTATGTACACACCGATCTCACGATGGCGTTGTGATATTTCGTTCGGCTCTCTTCCTCTCTCTGAAGTAAATAAAGAGAGAGAGAGAGAGAGAGAAACGATGCTCTCGCTATAATTTCCCCGGTTGACACCAATTTTCACCTCTGGCAAACGGACGATCATCAGCCGGACAGGTTTAAGGGTGTCGTGTGCGCGGCGTTAAAGAGACGAAGATAGAAGACGATGGAAGGCGAAAGAAGAATCCGCGCGAAGGACACGCGCGAAAATAAGTGTACGGCTCGGGATATCGGAGAGAGAGAGGGGGGGGGGAGAGAGAAGGGCCGCTGCGCGGCTAATAAGTCGGCCAGGATGACGAAGACGGACAGGTGCAACTTTTGTGCATCATCAGAGAGGAGAGCCGCGAGACATCCCCAACGATCGAGGAACGTGTGTGTGAGCGAGTGTTTTACCGCTAAAAGTACAAGATCACAAGAGCGCGGAGCGTGCTGGAAACGTCTCGTGCCTTCGATCGTGTGAGAGAAACTATTGGAACGAGATGGAATCCGCTCTAGACGTCGATGAATTGATAAGATTTCAATAAAATCCGATCGCCAATGCTTCGGCACATGCATCTCTGCACGTTGCAACTCCACGGAAATCTTTACCAGAATACAACACTGAAGTATGCTGCAGATCCATCAAAGATCGGTTCTCGGCGGATTTTAGAAATACAAATCCATCACAGATCGTTTATATATCAGGAAATCAAAGTTACCACCCAATTTTAGAAGTGCAGATCCATCAAAGATAGTTTATATATCAGGAAATCAAAGTTACCACCGAATTTTAGAAATGCAGATCCGTCACAGATCGTTTGTATATATCAGGAAATTAAAGTTACCAGCGAATTTTAGAAATGCAGATCCATCACAGATCGTTTGTATATATCAGGAAATTAAAGTTACCACCGAATTTTAGAAATGCGAATCCATCACAGATCGTTTACATATCAGGAAATCAAAGTTACCACCGAATTTTAGAAATGCGGATTCATCACAGATCGCTTATATACCAGGAGATTAAAGTTATCACTGATTTTTAGAAATGCAGATCCATAACAGATCGTTTGTATGTCAGGAAATCAAAGTTACCACCGAATTTTAGAAATGCAGATCCATCACAAATCGTTTAAATATCAGAAAATCAAAGTTACCACCGAATTTTAGAAATGCAAATCCATCACGTATCGTTTGTATTGAAATCAAAGTTGCCACCCGGTTTTAGAAATACAGATCCATTACGAATCGGTTATATCTCAGGAGATCAGAGTTACCACCAAATTTTAGAAATGCAGATCTTTTACAGATCGTTTATATATCAGGAAATCAAAGTTACCACCCAATTTTAGAAATGCAGATCCATCAAAGATAGTTTATATATCAGGAAATCAAAGTTACCACAGATTTTTAGAAATGCGGATCCATCACAGATCGTTCATATATCAGGAAATCAAAGTTACCACCGAATTTTAGAGATGCGAATCCATCACAGATCGCTTATATGTCAGATTGAGATGACCACCGAATTTTAAAAATGCAGATCCAGCACAGATCGTTCATATATCAAGAAATAAAAGTTATCACCGAATTTTAGAAATTCAGATTCATCTCAGATCATTTATATATCAGGAGATTAAAGTGACCACCAAATTTTATAAATGCAGATTCATCACAGATCGTTTATACATCAGGAAATCAAAGTTGCCACCGAATTTTAGAAATGCAGATCCATCACAGATCGTTTATATATCAGGGGATTGAAATTTACCACCAAATTTTAGAAATGTAGATTCACCACGGATCGTTTATGTATCAGGAAATTAAAGTCACCGCCGAATTTTAGAAATGCAGATCCATGACAGATCGTTTATATATCAGAAAATCAAAGTTACCACCGAATCTTAGGAATGCAGATCCATCACAAATCGTTTAGATACCGGGAGATCAAAGTTATAACAGCAAATTTCAGGAATACAGATCCATTAGAGATTACTTCTATATAAAAAAGTCAAAGTTACCGACAAATTTTAGAAATACAGATCCATCACAGATCGGTTTTAGATGACAAGATCAAGCTTCCCAGCGAATTTCAGAAATACAGATCCATCACAGATCGTTTATGCATCACCAGATCTGAGTTGATACAAAAATTTAGAAGTACAGATCCGTAACCGATCTGTAGATCAAATGATATATCGATATATTGGAATTTGGTTTGAAGAAGATCGCTCAATTCTAAGAGTCAGATGTATAAGCGATTTTGAAATCGGCAGATGCGTGAAAAAGCGAAAACGACGAGACTCTTGAGACTCTCTCGTCAACGACTTCCTGCGAGTCGTCGCGTGTAATATAACGATGATAATAATCGGCGTCATCGGCATACGGTACAGCTTTATTGCTCGTCGCCTCACTATCTCTGTCTCCCTCTCTCTCTCTCTCTCTCTCTCTCTCTCTCTCTCTCTCTCTCTCTCTCTCTCTCTCTCTCTCTCTCTCTCTCTCTCTCTCTCTCTCTCTCTCTCTCTCTCTCTCTCTCACTCACTCTCATCTACTTGTATGAGGTCTCGACCCAGCGGACGCGCTTCCTCGAGTCTCTGCGATGCAAATTGGCGTGACTATACGCCACGAGCCAAGAAATTTTAGTCCCTCTTTCTCTCTCTCTCTCTCTCGAGTCCATCGTAATAATGTGCTAGAGAAACGAGCAATCTCGCGCTTAAACGTGAGTTCAGCGATGAACAAGCCCATATACCCAGTCGAGAAACATTTTCGATGAATTTATTGGCAAGATATGATTTCGATATTCTGAAATTAGTCTTTAAAAAAATTTCGAAAAAAAGTATTACCTTTTTTGGCATTTCCTGCGCTTTATAATTTTTTCTAATATCGTTCAATTCAGTTCAGCGGAAGGGACAATAAAAAAATATTTATTGCTTTCCGGCAAAATCGAAAAATTCTTCCAATACTTGGTTAATCATAACTTATAAATATTGTAAGAATCGTTCAACTACTTCCGGACGTTATTTTATTTTTTCCCAATAATTCGTTTATTTCGCATTCCCCTAATCGATGGGATTGGAATACAATTTATGGCAAACTGGGTTTGGAGGGTGGCTCGAATGTCCTAGGGATGATATTTGGAGAAATTTGAGGGGTTATAAGCAGTCAGAATTTTCAAAAAATGGATTTTTTTTTTTTTAATTTCATTTTCGTAGTGTACATATGGGGCATTCCATACCAAGTCGATCTGAGTGTGACCCTCGACCTCGCTGATTTCGTTTACGATTTTTTATATGATTCTTCCAACTCAAAATAGCATTCAGGAATTTTTTCAGATTTTTAAAACCAAATTTGAGTACGTTATGATTTTTCGAACATTTTTTTCGAAAACCTCGAGGGCGGTAGATTGAAAATCTGAAAGAATTCTCAAAAATCCGTTGTCAAAAATGAAAATTTTTTACTCAAAATTCATTATGTCCAGGCTTTCGCTTCCACCTCGATTTTAGGTTTTTATGAAGAAGACGTAAAAAAAAATAGATGCAGAAATTAACCAACTATTTTTTGAAAAAAGTGAAAAAATTTCAAAAAATAGTTGGTTAACGATAAAAATGTCCAAGCCACTTTTCACGGTAGATCAATTTCTGAATGTATTTTTTTTTTTTTACGTTTTCTTCATAAAAACCTAAAATCGGGGTGGAAGGCAAATTCTGGACATCATTGATTTTGGATCAAAAATTTCCATTTTTTACACCGGATTTTTGAGAATTTTTACAGATTTTTAAATTACGGTCCTCGAGGTTTTCGAAAAAAAATGTTCAAAAAATCAGAACGTACTCAAATTTAGTTTTAAAAATCTGAAAAAAATTCTGAATGCTATTTTGAGTTGGAAGAATCATATAAAAAATCGTAAACGAAATCAGCGAGGTCGAGGGTCACACTCAGGTCGACTTGGTATGGAATGCCCCATATATTTATATACAAAAAAAATTTCATATCAATCCGAAAAATATTTTACAAGTTACCGGCAGATTTGTAAATCCGCAATTACTACGTGTCAAGTGCTTTTGAAACTTTGAACGCGTTTTTCTCAAAACTGTGTTTTCAGAGCAAGATTTTTCAGAAACGGCAAAATCAATCAGTCTCAAATTTTTACACAAGCTTTCTAAATATATTTTTTAGTAATTAATCGAAGGTTTTTCTTTACCGATAAATATTTTGTATTTTATAAACAATTAAGGGCTAAAATTTTCATCAAAAATGGAATTTTTTTTTAGAAGCCGCCATCTTGTTAAAAATTGATATTGTGCTTATTCCTTCGATTAAATACCAGATTATACCTTATATTAACGAAATCTTTTTTATTTTTTTATTTTAGATGATCCAATCCAGAGATATCGTGTTCAACGCAAGACGCCTATTTTTAGAGGACCTCTCATTAAAGAAAAAAAAAAAAATTTAAATCAAATTAAAAGTTACAAAAATATGTATATAAATTTTAACGTTAATAAAGTAAAATGTTTTTTCAGAAAAAATTCTTGAAAAATCGCTTATTTTCGACCTCCCGACGAAAAGATCAATTTCCAATTAAATTTAAAATTTAATGATTAATGTTTAATGGATATTATTTCCATTAACCATTAAATGTTAATAGTTAATGAAAATGCAATTGCATTAAAAAAAAGTAATGCATTATTTGCAACCCTGCCCATTACAATGTAGTGTGTAATAGAAAAAATTTTCATTACCCATTGCAATGTAATGTGTAATGGACAAAACTTTGATTGCAATTTTGGAAATGGAAATATCTAGATGAATAAATTATTGCAATTTTGCATTACATTTTATTGACTTAGGACTTAGATTTTCAGGTACCTTAAATTCTAAAAAGCACTGTATTATAATTATAAAAAGCATCTATATTATTATTGCAATGTAATGTGTAATGGACAAAACTTTGATTGCCATTTTAGGAATGGAAAAATATAGATGATAAAATTATTGCAATTTTGCATTACATTGTATTGACTTAGGACTTGGATTTTCACCTTAAATTCTTAAAACCATCTACATTACAATTCTAAAAATCTAAGTCCTAAGTCAATAAAATGTAATGCAAAACCGCAATAATTTATTCATCTATATTTTTCCATTCCCAAAATTGCAATCAAAGTTTTGTCCATTACACATTACATTGCAGTGGGTAATAGATTTTTTTTCTATTACAGAGTATATTGTAATGGGCACGGTTGCAAATAATGCATTACTTTTTTTAATGCAATTGCATTTTAATGGTTAATGAAAATAATTTCAATTAACCATTACATTTTAATGGTTAATGAAAATAATTTTCATTAACCATTAAATTTGAAAATAATTTCCATTAACCATTAAACGTTATAATGAAAATGCAAATGCATTAAAAAAAGTAATGCATTATTTGCAGCCCTGCTGAGGAATATCATTTAGTGTTTCCAAGCCTCTTGCAACATGATCAATCGTCTTGAAGCATTATTTCGGTGTATCAAAACATCGTTAAATCCCTCAAAGCATGATTCCATCGTCGACAATTTCCTTCAACTTCTCTGAAGTATTATTTCGAATACAAAAATATCATTTGACATTCCGAAAGTGGCCCATTTCGCGATGAAATAAGCCAGGAACATATTCACGCCTGTAATTAATCGTAATCCGCGAAAAACCGCCCGACGATTTACGAAAGCTCGTAATTCATCTGCAACGAACTCCGGAAGTGGCGAAGCCGCGTGCAAATTCGCTCGGGCCTTCGCACTCTCGTCTATATTTATTCGGAATTTGGTGAGAAAAGTAGAGGAAAGAAAAGAGAGAGTTACGAATCGAACGTTCGGCAAAAAGGAGGAAAAAGGAGAATTATGAGGGAGAATTCGGCGTGTCGCTGGAGGCCCGAATTTTTACGAGCTTCTCGCGTCACCTCTCGGACGAATATCAAGTGACTTCCGGTGTGTGCGAGAGGGAACGACCCTCTTAGGGCGAACGAACTGTGTTTTATGCCTCGAATTTTTGAGACGAGGAGGGAGATTTTTTGGTGCATCCGCGAAATTGAATGCGCCAACGTTTGCTCTCGCGGACGCCGATCTATAGATCATAATCGTTGACAAGAAGAATGCAAGCAGGTGCGAACGAGAGATGACCCGCACGCGCGTTTCTCTCTCTTCCTCTCTCTCTCTCGGTATCTTTATCTCTTCGTTTCTCTCAGAGGAAAAGAGAGAGAGAGAGAGAGAGAGAGAGAGAGAGAGAGAGAGAGATCGTCATGAATAAATCACAACTTTACCACCTTAAAATTCCTTTTTTTTGTTACCTCCGATCCTAAAGCCGTTTTTCGGTAGGTGAATAAATTTTTTTGTCCCACGTTGATTTTGTATTCTGCGAAAATCTTCAAATATCAAATGTTTCGTAGAACGTCGAATTAAGGCGGTATTTTAGGTCTAGAATGTTGAAAAAAATAAATTTTGTTTGCATGTTCTTAAAGTTTAGACTTTTGAGAATATATCCTTGAAAGAAAGTTCGTAAATTCCGATAATTTAAGGAGTTATAACTATTTTAGTAACGCAGCAACTATACGCTTCTCACGGCGGAGCGCAACTTTGAGGAGGTATTCTGGTTTAGAATTTTTGAAAAATCAATTTTTTTTCCATATTCTTAAAGTTTAGATCTTTGAGAATATATCTTCGAAGGGAAACATTTAAATTCGAATAATTTACGGAGTTATAGCTATTTTAGTGACGCAGCAACTATACGCTTGTCATGGCGGAGCGTAACTTTAAGGGGGTATTGTGGTCTATAATTTTGAAAAAATTAATTTTTTTTTGCATATTCTCAAAGTTCAGATCTTTGAGAATATATCCTCGAAAGGAAATTGTTTAATTCTAATAATTTACGGAGTTATAGCTATTTTAATGTCGCAACAACTATACGCTTGTCATGGCGGAGCGTAACTTTAAGGGGGTATTGTGGTCTATAATTTTGAAAAAATTAATTTTTTTTTGCATATTCTCAAAGTTCAGATCTTTGAGAATATATCCTCGAAAGGAAATTGTTTAATTCTAATAATTTACGGAGTTATAGCTATTTTAATGTCGCAACAACTATACGCTTGTCATGGCGGAGCGTAACTTTAAGGGGGTATTGTGGTCTATAATTTTGAAAAAATTATTTTTTTTTTGCATATTCTTAAAGTTTAGATCTTTGAGAATATATCCTCGAAAGGAAATTATTTAATTCTAATAATTTACGGAGTTATAGCTATTTTAGTGACGCCGCAACTATACGCTCGTCATGGCGGAGCGTAACTTTAAGGGGGTATTGTGGTCTATAATTTTGAAAAAATTAATTTTTTTTTGCATATTCTTAAAGTTTAGATCTTTGAGAATATATCTTCGAAGGGAAATTTTTAAATTCGAATAATTTACGGAGTTATAGCTATTTTAGTGACGCAGCAACTATACGCTCGTCATGGCGGAGCGTAACTTTAAGGGGGTATTGTGGTCTATAATTTTGAAAAAATTAATTTTTTTTTGCATATTCTTAAAGTTTAGATCTTTGAGAATATATCCTCGAAAGGAAATTATTTAAATTCGAATAATTTACGGAGTTATAGCTATTTTAGTGACGCCGCAACTATACGCTCGTCATGGCGGAGCGTAACTTTAAGGGGGTATTGTGGTCTATAATTTTGAAAAAATTAATTTTTTTTTGCATATTCTTAAAGTTTAGATCTTTGAGAATATATCCTCAAAAGAAAATTATTTAATTCTAATAATTTACGGAGTTATAGCTATTTTAGTGACGCAGCAACTATACGCTCGTCATGGCGGAGCGTAACTTTAAGGGGGTATTCTGGTCTAGAATTTTGAAAAAATTAATTTTTTTGTTTGCATATTTCTAAAGTTTGGATTTTAGAGAATATATCCGCGAAAGAAATTTTTCACTATTATAAAAAAATTAAAAACTATGAAAAAAAGTCGAAATACACCCTTTTTGTTGTAACCGCCGCCATTTTGCGATTGTTTTTTCTGTTTTCTCTGATCTTTTTTTAAATTTTATATCGGATGACTAGAAATGTTGCAATCGCGTCCAGTTAGCACCAGTTTACCAGCTTGTAACTTATTTTATTTTCATTTTTTTTCTCGACATTTTTTTGCTTTTTGTCAAAATATTAATAAATATTTTTAAAAAAGAATGGTAAATATATATTTTTTTTATCAAGCTCGACAAACCTCTCCAAAAGTATGTCTCTAGACCAAAATACCGCCTTACATACAAAATAAACAAGAAAAAATCTCAAGAATAACAATGTCGACCTAATTTTTTTATAATTACAAAAATAACAATTTCGTCGGAACGATTCCATCGCGTTATTTTTAATCGGAGGCGGAATAACATTCCGACTTCATAATCGTCATATGGAACAATGTGATTCACAATTAATTCGTCGAAGTAATAAAACTCGAATGGCATATTTTTTTTTTTTTTTTCATTTTTTTTTTTCATTCGCGAATTCTAGCCCGCATCTTTCGAGCGATAAATGAACTGGCTTTTCGCGTCAGGTGCTCCCGTTCGACGAATGCACGCGTACGAACGAGAATAAATATTTAACGCATCCCCCATCAAATTTTATTGCGCACAGACATCATTATACACATAAATATGTATGTATGTATGTATGTATGCATATATATATAAGAGTTGTACACCATCTATTTATATATATATATATTATATATTAGGCCGTTTCAATAAAAAAATATTTTTTTGTTTCTTCTCTCAAACAGGCTCAAAAGTTTCATTTGGGTATAAGAAAAGGTCTGTGAAAATATGAGCTCTTAATATTAATATTAACATCATCCTCATCGCACTTTTCGATTTTCCATCAGAATAACATGGGAAAAATTATTCTTACGTCTTCTGATTTTTATAACTAGCAAACGATCCATCATACGGGAAATCTTAGAGACATATCTTTGTACAGAATTGAACGCTCTACAAAAAAGGTTCCGAGTAACTTTTTGATAAGTCCACTCGTTCAAAAGTTATTCAATGTTTAAGTTCAATTTTTCGTAAATTTTGCTGGTTTTTGGATATTACACCGGAATAAGTTAGTTTTATCGACAAAATGTGGATGAAATGTGATGTTGAACAATAAATTAAACTTTCGACAAATGTTGACCAATAGTTCTCACTATAATAATAATAATAAATAAAACGCTTTAAAAAAATTGTGCAGCCGAAGTTTGCTTAAAAATTTATTTTTCTATTAAGAAATTCATTGTAGTATATCAGTACGTTTTTATTCGTTTTTATTTTTAAATAAAAAAAATTAAAATAAAAATAAACGTACATTTTGAAGCTAATTTCTGCTGCACAATTTTCTTAAAGCGTTTCATTTTTTTTATTATTCCAGTGAGAAATATTCGTTAACCCTTTGTGGAAGGTTTAATTTATGTTTAACATGAAATTTCATCCACATTTTGTCGATAAAACTAACTAGTTCCGATGTAATATCCAAAAATCGGCAAAATTTACGAAAAATTTAAATTAAACGTTGAATAACTTTTGAACGAATGGACTTGTCAAAAAGTTACCTCAGAACCTTTTTTATAGTGCGTTCAATTCTGTAAAAAGATATATCTCTACATTTCCCGTATGATGGATCGTTTGCGAATTATAAAAATCAGAAGACGTAAAAATAATTTTTCCCTTATGGAAAATCGAAAAGTGCGATGAGGATGGTGTTAATATTAATATTGAGAGCTCATATTTTCACAGACCTTTTCTTATACCTAAATGAAACTTTTGAGCCTGTTTGGGAGAAGAAACAAAAAATTTTTTTTTTTTGAAACAGCCTAATATATATAATATATATAAATGGACGGTGCACAACTCTTAATTTGCCGATCAAATGCGAGAGGGAAAGAGAGAAAGAGACGTGACGAGAGAGTTTGTGTCAGTGCACACGTTGAATTAATAATCGACAGACCCAACAAACGAGACATTTCGTTTTGCGATTAGCATCGAGAACTCGCGAAGAATGCGTCGTGAAAAATACCCAAGAATCCTCCCCTCCCCTCTTTCGTAAAGTAATATGAGAAAGAATGGTTAATGCTCGGAGAGATCTCAGTGGAAGAGAGGATGGAGGGGGGGGGCCTTAAGGGATTCTCGATCGGGTTTTGCACGGTGACGATAAAAATTTTTCAATTAATATATCATCGTCGACGATGAAAGAGAGAGAGAGAGAGAGAGAGAGAGAGAGAGAGAGAAAGAGGGCCTTCCCGTCAAATCGATCGATCTCGTTCGATTCTTCGAGAGAACTTTATCGGGCCCAAAAATCGATGGAAAAAAGTGGATATCGAAAAAAACGAGCGGGAGGCGGGAACCGAAAAAAAAATGGCGAAATTTATCGACGGGCCCGAGTGGAGAAATGACGGAGAAAGAGAGATAAAAGAAATTATATTATTATACGAGAGGGATAAAGAGAGGGGGGGGGGTGAAGCGAAGAATGGGGAACGAGAGAGGGGGGGGGGGGTCGATTCTGGAATTCTTCATCTTGTATTTCGGTTTGTCTCCCGAGTCGAAAGTTCGTCTCTCGTTCCTTTTCGTCGGGACTTATAGAACGGTGGGAAGGAGGGGGGGGGGGATGGGACCGAAGGAGTCGAAGATTGGAAGTGGAACCACGTGTGTGGTCCCAATGCATGGAAGCACGTGTCGGCAATGCGACTCAGTCTTTTTTATCAGTCCACCCCGCGGTATAGTTGACGTTTGTCGTATACTTTATATACACAGGTTCTGATGTGTATATATATTAGGGTGATTCGTTTCAGGGCAACTTTTTTTTTTATCCATCGTGCCTGAAATCCTTTAGTTGGTGCCTAAAAACGAAGTTTCGTGAAAGAGGGGTGTTGTCAAAAAATATTTAGAGGTCGCGAATCAAAATCGAAGGTTTCCCATTTGATTAACATTGAAAAAAAAAAATTTCTCATTATCAGTGTTACCCTTCCGCGAATTTTGATATCGCGATATTTTCCAAGTGGGTTTTCATAGGAAATACGACACTCTACGATAAAGTTCATTGAACCATGTCCGTAAATTCAACCGTTTCAGCGGTATTATTGTTTCAAGTGAATATTGTATGAAAATATTTATTCAAACAGCTGTAACGCCTGAGCTGTTAGATATATTGAAAAAATTCAAATGAGAACTTTGTAGAGAAAGTAATTTGCTACAAAAAAGTCTCATAAACCGAGCCCGTAAATTCACCTCTTTCTTATCTACAGGTGGATGAAGTAAAATAAATAGATTTTTTGTTTTTGTTTTATTGATTTATTTGCATAGGGAATTCTTTGTAACATTTGTTGAATGGTTTTTCTGATGATTTTGTACATGCTATCTCATAGAAAATGGAGTTCGTTTGATTGAATAAAACAAAAAAATATCTGTTTATTTTACTTAATCCACCTATACTAGGGCGATTTTTTTTTTCAACTTTTTTTATTTTTTTCACTCCCCACCTAAAATGTTGTTGCATATGTCTGAAAGAAACTACCCTGAAAGTTACAGCCCTTAATATTAATATTAAGTACTCGCCCTTCGCGTGAAAAAATTTCCCATCTAAAATACACGTAAATAAAAAACTTTTTTCTTCAAATTGCTATAACTCCGCGGCATTTTATGCTATCATATTGTCCTTGGTCGCAATTTACGCAGAATTGAACGATCTTCAAAAGTGTCCTGAGCAGCGTAAGTGTAATTTACACTGGTGAGATGGTACGAGTCATTAAAGTTGATTTTGACCCACACTTCTCGTTTTTTTGCTGTTATTTTCGAAATTATCAACGTTATCGAAAAATTGCAAAGGAAAGTTTTGTTGGAAATTTAATTTCCTACAGAAAAGGTCCTTTAGACCTACTTGCGAAAATTGATATTTCTTGAGATATTGGACCTTAACTTGGTTTTGGTATACAATTTTTATGGTTTATTGAACCAAAAGTTTCAATTTTTTGATATTCTATATCATATCACCATATCACATATCATATCACCAGTGGCGAAATGATATGGTATATCAACAATTAAGAACTTTTGGTTCGATAAACCGTAAAAATTTTATACCGCAAATAAATTAAGGTTCAATATCTCAAGAAATATCAATTTTCTCAAGTAGGTCTAAAGGACCTTTTCTGTAGGAAATTAAATTTTCAACAAAACTTTCCTTTGCAATTTTTCGATAACGCTGATCATTTCAAAAATAACAGCGAAAAAACGATAAGTGTGGGTTAAAATCAACTTTAGTGACTCGTACCATCTCACCAGTGTAAATTACACTTATGCTGCTCAGGACACTTTTGAAGAACGTTCAATTCTGCGTAAGTTGCGACCAAGGACAATATAATAGCATAAAATGCCGTGGAGTTATAGCAATTTGAAGAAAAAAGTTTTTTATTTACGTGTATTTTAGATGGGAAATCTTTTCACGCGAAGGGCGAGTACTTAATATTAATATTAAGGGCTGTAACTTTCAGGGTAGTTTCTTTCAGACATATGCAACAGCATTTTAGGTGGGGAGGGATGAAAATTAAAAAAAGTCGAAAAAAAAATCGCCCTAACCTATACCTAAGAAAGAGTTGAATTTACGGGCTCGGATTATAAGACTTTTTTGTAGCAAATTACTTTCTCTACAAAGTTCTCAATTGAATTTTTTCGATATATCCAATAGCTTGGGCGTTACAGCCGTTTGAATAGATATTTTCATACAATATTCACTTGAAACAATGACACCGCCGAAATGGTTGAATTTACGGACATGGTTCAATGAACTTTATCGTAGAGTGTCGTATTTCCTATGAAAACCCACTTGGAAAATATCGCGATATCAAAATTCGCGGAATGGTAACACTAATAATGAGAATTTTTTTTTCCTATGTTAATCAAATGGGAAACCTTCAATTTTGATTCGCAACCTCTAAATATTTTTTGACAACACCCCCCTTTCACGAAACTTCGTTTTTGGACACCAACTAAAGGTTTTCGGGCACGATGGGTAAAAAAAAAGTTGCCCTGAAATGAATCACCCTAATATATATATATATATTAAGCTAGTCCTTATTTGGGGGTTGGACGAATTTTTGATTAGACGCCCACTAAATCGACTCCATATAATTCAAAAACAATACCCTAATTTTTTCAGATTTTTATCTAGACTCTAACCCCTCCCGAAAAGAGGGTAGATTTCCCCATTTGAAATACACATATTTCGGCCATATTCTCAGGATATATTTTATTCCAAGTGTAATAATTTACAAAAAATTCTGTAACCACAAGATTTTAGTATTCATTGGTGCTACTATTTGAGGAAAAATCCGAATTATCATACGGGTCGATCTAGATTAATTACAATTCGTCTAAATTGACCCGTATTAGAGTCTTAGACGAATTGCAATTCGTCTAGATTGACCCGTATGATAATGTGAATTTTTCTTAAAAAAGTAGCACCAATGAACACTAAAATCTTGCAGTTACAGATTTTTTTGAAAATTATTACACTTGGAATAAAATATATCCTGAGAATATGGCCGAAATAGGGAAATCTACCCTCTTTTCGGGAGGGGTTAGAGTCTGGATAAAAATCTGAAAAAATTAGGGTGTTGTTTTTGAATTATTTGGAGTCGATTTCGGGGGCGTCTGATCAAAAATTCATCTGAGCCCTAAATAAGGACCACCCTAATATATATGTATATTGGTATTTCAAGTTTGGTCCCTCTCGACGAGAGACCTCGGCGACAATCGTCGGTAGAATTGCCGAACGAGACCATCGCCTTTTTGGCACCGAATTCCGAAATCACCGGCGTCCCAAACGCACTTAGAATGCCGAAAGAGACGAAGAGAGAACTTGTTTTATGCGCCTCAAACATTGCAATCTCTATAATAGGCCCCAATGGCTCCTTTTCCTCATTCACCCTAATTCGCCACCATCTTTTCATTCGAGAAATGACGTTCCCCCGAAATTACGCGGTTTTTCTCTCCCTTTGCCATTTTTAACAATTAAAGGATTCTTCTTTTTTTTTTGTGGAGAGTGTGGAAAATAATTTTCGATGAATCGAATTTTTTGTGAATAAGATGGAAAATGTTTTTTTATTCTTCTGTATTTTTTTGCATCGAGAGTTGCGTTTGCAACAAATTTAGCAATATTTGGCATGTCATAAACAATTATTATCAATAATGATATTGCCCAAAAGTTGTTGATACTAAATTTTTTAAACAAATAATTATTCAACAATTTTTTGTATTTTTTTTTCAAAAATTACATTTAAAAACAAAAATTTCGAATAAGGCTAGTTGAAATTTTTGTTTTCAATTGGACAAAAAAAAATAGAAATAAGAAAAACCACCCTGAAAAAATTTGAGGATTTGCAGAAAATGTCAAAGTTTGATATAATAAAAAGGAAAAATGATAATCATTGAGAAATTTTCGATTTTGTCCAAAAATCTTTTAAAAAAAACAATGAAGATGGGTTTCAATAATTTTTTTTGTATTTTTTTTCAAAAAGTACATTTAAAGACGAAAATTTTGAAAAAAAAACGTTCCGATAAGTCCAATTTTGAAAAATTTATAACTTTTTTTTTGGTTGGGTAAAAAAATTTTGAAAAAATCTGAGAAATGTTTTTCGTAGGGTAGAAAAGAATAAAAAACTTTCAGCCAAATCGAAAGAGGTCGGGTTCAAAAGTGATCTATTTGGCGTGGAATGCCCCATATACAAAATTGGCAATTTTTGGTTTGTATTTCAGAATGTTTTTTCTAATATTTAAAAATAGAGAGAAAATTCTGAAAAAATTTGTATGGGTTCAGAAAAATTGACGCATTCGATTAGTTTAAGAAAAAAGGAACTTACCGAAAAATTGTTGAAAAATAATAAAAATAAGCCATGATATTAAAGTGTGCATTTGTATTAGTTTATTTTTTGATAAAATTCATCGAATTCGGAAATAGTTTTTTCTAAATGGAATTCATTCTTCCTAAGTTTTCACAGTCAAAAATCGTTGAAATTAATTTTGAGGACTTTATTCAGGACTTTGAATGCTAATTTTGAGACAAAGCCTAAGTCTTAGTAAAAATAAACTAAAAAAACTTATTTTTGTAAGTTCATCATGGTTTTTAATGAAATTGGCTTAAATGCTGCTCGACGAAGCCCAAACGATACACCCAAAAAAAAGATCTAGTACATTTAACTAAATCCTAGTCAAGCCAAATAAACTTTTTTAGTTCTAGGCCGGCCTAATACAACTCTATTCATGTCAACGAATTTTTTTTTTTTTTTAATGATCTACTACGAAAATATATTGCCATCTAATAAATTTTTATTTAATATTAATAAATATTATTTCAAACTGAACAAATATGTATTTAAATGAAATAATTTTTTCAAAAATATTTCAATATATATTTTCAAACATTTCAATCTTTGAATCTATAGCTACACATATGAAGTCTACAATTTCGTAAAGCTTCGCATTTTCTTTAACAGAAGGGAAAAGAAAAAAGACCCTTTTTTATGGGAATCCTTTTCGGGGATTCGACCATCTTGCGTTTTGCCGCAATCTTCAATGTATTTGATATCTATACTGAAAAATAAGGATACCAAACATAGACGAGCTTCGAAAGGATATAGGCGTCGAGAGGCAGGTTCGCTTGTGCGAGAGGTAGCCACCTGGCGGATTTTTGGGGTACTGACAAATCTACAGATATGAACAGATGAGATTACGGGCGATTACGGGTGAATAGCAGTGATCGGCAAAATCGTTATTTTCGTCAATTTAATTATCGCTAATTACTCTGTGTTAGAAAATTTTATAATTGTTCCAATAAATATTACTTATTATTAAGGCACTCAGTAATTACGTAGTAAGGTATTTCTAATATTCGAAAATTCGATAATTCACGTTCGATTATTATCCGATAAACCTATAACTTGTAATTTAGATCAAGTAATTACTCAATAACCAAGTAATTAAAACTTGGCTATTATGAATAACTGATTTTTTTTTAAATTAGGTAATTGTTCCATCTAATTATTAATTATCGAAGTAGTTAAATACTTAAGTACTCTATTTACTAATTTTGTAGAAAATTAGTCAATTATTTTTTCCAATTATTAATTATTCGAATAATTAGATAATTAATTCTCCTAATTACTAATTTTTCAAAAAATTAGTTAATTATTCTTTCCAATTATTAATTATTCGAATAATTAGAAACTTAATTCTTCTAATTACTAATTTTTAAAAAATTTCTTTGATCGATGTTTACTTAGTGATAAATCATTGGACAGAGCTTTAACTCCTTTCGAATTGAAGAAAGTAACATAATCTGAATGATCTTTACGCTGAATTGACAAAAAAAAATTCCTTGGAGCCTAGAAACATTTTCAAATTCGAGCTAAAGTGTAGAGTTTTCTTTTTTCTTACGATTGCTCGAAACATGCTGACGCTGAAAAACTCAAGATTCCGATTCAAATACAAAAAGCTTGAAATTAATTACTCCGAAAATTGACAATTAATATAATTACTAATTACTCAAATAATTAGTAATTAAAATAGTTCAATTACTAATTAGTCTAACAATTTATATATCGAAATTATTAATTATTCAAATAATTGGTAATTAAAACAGTTCAATTACTAATTACTTGAATAATTAGTAATTTATATACATGCATTACTAATTATTCAAAAGATCAATAATTGACATAATTCAATTACTAATTTTTATAATAATGTATAATTCAAAGAATACACATATTCAATATC
Organism: Alloplasta piceator; assembly: GCA_946863875.1. Classification (NCBI taxonomy): domain Eukaryota; kingdom Metazoa; phylum Arthropoda; class Insecta; order Hymenoptera; family Ichneumonidae; genus Alloplasta; species Alloplasta piceator. Next base: position 5,452,662 of record OX333073.1, on the reverse strand, counting down.
CAAATAATTCGTAGTATTGGTCTTTAAATTACTGATTATCGAGATACCTCAAAAAATAATGGATGATAATATTAATTTTGTAAATAACGATTGATTAAAAATCTAAAAAAATTTTTTCCCCGATCACTGGTGAATAGGTATTTAGTAACAACGAATAGAACTTTTCTTCAACGCCTGTTTCTCGATGACAGGGAATTCAAATAAATAAATATAGTGGAGGTACATATCGCCCAAAATTGGATAGAAAGAAAATTTTCTTTAAAGTAACTAAAAAATAATCAAATAAACGATTATAGTACCTACGACTAGATCTTTTTTCTGGGTGATAAAGCTACGCGCAAATTTATCACTAACGCGATTTTTTAATGATTATACCAATTCTTATGAAGTCCTGAGTCGTTCAATTTATTTTTTGCAAAAAAAAAATAGGCTCGCTCCATCGTCAACTTTTTTAATGTCCAGAAGAAGGAGGCGCGGCTGTGTGTATATAGCATAGTCTCGGGATTCGCTGTATTCTGCACTATAATCGGCGAAATTTACTAAACATCAACAGCGGAACAGCCGTCGCGAATTTCGCTCTCCCTTGCAGCAAAATTTACACCACAGCAGTTGAAAACTCGCGTTTTAACGCACCCTCGCAATCTTCTCCGAGCCCCGCGCCCGTTTTTCGATGCAGGCTTTCTCGGCAAACTCGTAAAAAATTCTATGGTATCTCTATTCTCGGTTCCGACGATGAATTTTTGTTTAAAACATTTGTCCTTTCGTTAATGGACGTTAGACCTTGAGAGGTCTGCAGCACACAAAAAAATAGCCCAAGACTCATGAAGATTGAGATTCAGAAAAAAATATTCAATTCCTTCCATATTTATTCCACGTGAAAACTTGAAAAAAAAAGGTGATCGAAAAAAATGAATAACCAAAGACCGCAATTTTAATAATATTAAGAAAATTTCAACAAATTGTATTTTTCGACGTTTTTTTTTTTTTAAATCCTCACACAAATAAAATTTTGCAGTGATCAGGAAATTTTATGTTTTACAATTAAATCTCAAAATTTACTCAACCATTTTTTTCTAACTCCTCGAGCAATTGAACTGTAGAAAAAAAAAGAAAAATCAAAAATATTTGTCCGTCAAACGAGTTTTTTTTCTCACGATTATGAATGAAAAAAAAAAATGAATGAAGGTTTTTTATTATTTTTATTTTTTTGTATTTTTCAATTTATTTTTTATTTTTTTGCTTTATGGAGGAATTTTGAAAAATTTATATTACACAAATGTTGTAAAGCGTTTGATAAATAACAATTCTCGACGTAATGACGAATATAATTTGACTTTACGAGGAAAATTTCGGGAATAAAATTATCATCCCGATGATGTTTAATATCCCGTAACAAAAGTATTCGATAAATCTTCTTACGGTCGTTTTTTGGCACGAATTTCGCATTAAAAAATATATATATATATATATGTAACGTATACACGAGCTTCAATGCAACGCCATATAGTGTATACATGTATGGGGCATTCCAAGTGAAACCAGCGACTTTTTTTGGCTTCTTTGTCACCCCCTCTCCTCCATTATTTTGAATTAATTTTGACTCTTTTTTATTGTTAACCAATTTTTATAATTAATAATTAATCATTTATAGACATTTTTTTTTTTCGAAAACTGAAAAAAAATAGTAATTATGGAGGGCCCACGACCGGACTGGTCTTAAAAGTTGTTGAATAGATAGAAGTTTGAAATGAAAAATTTTCAAAAAAATCAAAATATGCACTCACTTTAATAAACACCATTCAAAGTTTAAAACTCAAAAAACTCATCCAAAAACACGTCGAATATTTTTGTTGTATTTCTTTCTGGAAAGGCCATTAAAAAACAAAAATTTTGAAGAAAAAAAAACTCTATTTCGATCATTATTAAAAAAGTTATGACCAAAAAACCGAAAAAAGAGTGGTTTTTTTAAAATATCTTTCGAACGTAGTGAAAAAAAAATGTCAAAATTTAACAGGAAGGGTCTTTTGATGGGTACTGAAAAATATAAAAAAATTGAGGAAATAAAAAAAAAAGTTTTTCACACTGTCCGATTTGGGATGGGACGCCCCATATATAGGTGTGTGTATATTAGCAACTTCGGGAGGAAAAACGTTGAATCTCGCGAGTTTACGGTCAAACGGACGAATAGAACGAGAGAGTTTATAAGATATCCCGAGAAAAGCCACGAGACGAGACACGTTGAAGCGACGAATAACCGAGAAACGTAACGGGCAAGATATTTTTGTGTCATATTATTTTAGCTGTTTCCCTCTGCCCCGACTCCGCCCCCTCCCCAACTACGAAACCTGCGTCTTTGCCGGACCGAGAGAGTTGTTAAAATGATTTATGCGATGGCGTTTAGTCATTTGACCCTAATGTGTTGTTAATACGATATTAAGAGACGAAAACTCCCTCGCGAATGCGCACGAGTCGATAAATCGACCAAAACAAACAAAAACATCAATTGCCAAAATCATAATCGTTCAATTGAATTATAATGCACGTATTTTCAAAAACCATTAAAATGTAATGATTAATGGAAATTATTTTCATTAACCACTAAAATTTAATGGTTAATGGTTAATGAAAATTATTTCCATTAACCATTTAATGTTAATGGTTAATGAAAATGCAATTGCATTTAAAAAAGTAATGCATTATTTGCAACGCTGCCCATTACAATGTAGTGTGTAATAGAAAAAATTTCTATTACCCATTGCAGTGTAATGTGTAATGGACAAAACTTTCATTGCAATTTTGGGGATGGAAAAATATGGATGAATAAATTATTGCAGTTTTGTATTACATTTTATTGACTTAGGACTTAAATTTTTAGAATTATAATGTAGATGTTTTTTAGAATTTAAAGTGAAAATCTAAGTCCTAAGTCAATAAAATTTAATGCAAAATTGCAATAATTTAATAATTTATTCATCTATATTTTTCCATTCCCAAAATTGCAATCAAAGTTTTGCCCATTACACATTACATTGCAATAATAATATAGATGCTTTTTATAATTATAATATAGATGCTTTTGAAAATTTAAGGTACCTGAAAATCAAAGTCCTAAGTCAATAAAATTTAATGCAAAATTTCAATAATTTATTCATCTATATTTTTCCATTCCCGAAATTGCAATCAAAGTTTTGTCCATAACACATTACATTGCAATGGGTAATGAAAATTTTTTCTATTACACACTACATTGTAATGGGCACGGTTGCAAATAATGCATTACTTTTTTTAATGAAATTGCATTTTCATTAAATTTCAATTGTTAATGAAAATAATTTCCATTAACCATTAAATTTTAATGGTTAATGAAAATAATTTCCACTAACCGTTAAATTTTAATGGTTGATGAAAATAATTTTGATGGTCAATGAAAATAATTTCCATTAACCATTAAATTTTAATGGTCAATGAAAAAAAATTCCATTAACCATTAAATTTTAGTGGTTAATGGAAATTAATTTCATTAGCCATTAAAAAAATAATGGTTAATGCATTACTTTTTCATTAAAAATTTCGCAACCCTGGACGGGACGTTCCAGATCAGAATTAACAAAATTTATAAAATTTAATACAATTTTTAGAAAATCTCATTTTTTTATTTTCATCGCATTTTTTCGATTTTATTGCTTTTAAATAGTATAATTAATTTGTTTGTAAGCATTTTTTTTTAAAGTTGTGCAAATAAAACTGCATTGATTGATTGATAGTATAATTAATTAAGAGATTTTCATCACATAAACGTATTTTAGTAAATAAAAAAATTTAATCGAATTCATGTATTAATTTTTAACAATTATATTATGTGGAGAAAATCGTCAATCAAAATATTTATAAAAAAATAAAATTAAGGCAATTTTATAGTATATTTTGACTAGACTTTGCACGACAATGATTACAAGGATTACTCAATGACCTTGAAGCATGTTTCAAAGTCACATGCGAAAAAGGTGTCTAAAAGTGCCGTTTAGAAAATCACAGTTTTCTCGCAATCGTCGAATAGAAACTTCACATGAGAATGTACAAGTTTAGCAATTCCTGAGAATTGCGAATTTTTTTTTTTTTTAATCAAATTTCCGAGCAATAACTTCGGCATTTTCGTCGGTCCAAATTTTATTGACCTTGAACGAGACATTCCAATCTCAGGCCAAGATACATTGTTCGAAAAATCTTCAATTCATGCCTGAAGAGGAGGCCAAATAGTGCGAAATAATGACAGTAGAATGTGACTGTTCAGAAATAAAACGAGAAAACGAAAAATCAGGCACTTGGCTTAGCCGACAACAGTCACGACCAATTTCACCGAAAGTGAAAATAAATAAATCAATCCCGACGTACAATCGTCAAGGACAAACGTCGCAACGACAATTGCCATATTTTCCGTTTCGTTCTTATCAATATAAAAGGATTCTTCAATTTATCAGCTGTGAATTTTTCGCTATTCGTTAAAATAAACGAAAAGAGGTTTAAAAAAAAATGGTAAATTTTCTCGTCGTTTATCTACAGAGAAAAAAAAATTCTTTATTTATTTTTTCTAGGCATGCAGAAAAAAAATTATAGGATTAAAGAAAGAGGATAATTTGTAGATAAATATCCCAATTTCTGCGAACTATGATTTTATCGTTAAAAAAAAAACTGACTATCAAAATCCTATAATTGAATGATGTGATAAAAAAATATTGTGGGAAAATAATATTATTTCATTGTATAATTTTTTATAATGAAATCACAATGATAAATAGTCAAATATACGAGCCAGAGATCTGGATTTTTTTATGGGGTTATCGCAGTCAGGATTTTCGAAAAAAAAAACCATTTTTTTAATTTCATTTTTATAATGTACATGGGTCATTCCATGTCAAATCGACCCCTTTCAATTTCGATGAAATTAGGTCAGAATTTTTCGTTATCAATAAAACGAAGTTCTACCAAACGAAAAAAAATTAAATTTTTTTTTTCGAAAGTTATGCAAAATTCAAGATTTCACAATTTTTCAAATCTTTCAAGTTTATTTTTTGAATATCTTGAAAACTATTATAGTTACGTAAAATCGTTCTGAATTCGTCTTGAAGAGTATACTTGGAGCTACAAAAAAAAACATATTCTGAATAAAATTTTTGAAAAATGATGAATTTGGAGAATTTTGAATTTTCAAAAATCATGAAAATCCAAGTTCCATAATTTATTTTTCGTTTTATATTTTTCAAATAATACCTTGTAATGATCTTAAAAGATCCTGAAATTTTGAGGATGGTGTGTTTATGTTTCAAAAATATGAATTTTTGAATTTTGGTAAAGCAAAATTTTTTTTTAATTGTCATTAATTGAAATTTTTACTGCTCCATTTATAGAAGTACATGATTGCTCAACTTTACTTAACTTAGCGGAAAAACAAAAAAAAAAAATTTTACTAAAATTCAAAAAAATTTATTCTTGAAAAAAAAACACCATCCTGAAAATTTCAGGATCTTTCAAGATCAGTACAAAGTATTATATAAAAAAAAATTTGACCAAAAATTTAATGTTTATCGTGGATTTGCACGATTTTCAAAAATTCAAAAATTTACATTTTTGAAAAAAAAACACCTCTCTGAAAATTTCAGGATCTTTTAAGATCAGTACAAGGTATTATATGAAAAAAAATTAGACCAAAAATGAAAGACGGAACTCGGATTTTCACGATTTTTGAAAATTCAAAATTCTCCAAATTCATCATTTTTCAAAATAACATTTTCCGAGATATTTAAAAAATAAACTTGAAAGATTTGAAAAATTGTGAAATTTTAAATTTTGAATAACTTTTCAAACAAAAAAAAAATTATTTTTTTCTTTGGTATAACTCCGTTTCATTGAAAACGAAAACTTCTGACCAAATTGCATCCAAATTGAGAGGAGTCGATTCCAACTCTTGGTCGATTCGACATGGAATGACCCATACATATTTAAGTATATGCACAACAAATTTCATGTCGATGCGACAAATATTTTCGAAGTTGCAGGCATATTTGTAAACCTGTAGAAAAACCTAAAAGAAAAATTTCAAACAATGTTAAAAGTTACAAAAATATGTAAATAAATTTTTACGTTAATAAATTAAAATGTCGGTCTAGAAAAAATTCTAGAAAAATCGCTTTTTTCACCTTCCTGATTTCGTATAATCCGTTGAATATTATGCTGAGATTAGAGGATTTTTTAATTATTATTATTAAACAAAAGAAAAGGTTTTGGGAAAACTATCCCATACAGCCAAGAGATCAGAGGATTTTTTTTTATTAATAAAAGAAAAAAAGGCTTTAGGAAACTATCCCATACAGCAAAAGAGATCAAAGGACGTCAAACGAGACAAGTGGCGCCATCTCACGGCGTCGGTGAGAACCTCGCGGTGAAAAAAAAGTCGTGCGCTTTTACCGACGATCGCTCGAGCAATGTGGGAGGTGAAACTTAACCCTCATTCGAGCGTAAACATTCGACGCTGTCATGAAAAAAACGTCACAGCAAATGAAAACGAACGAAAAGACGCACCACGAATGAGGAATAATGAGTAAAAACAGCGATATCGAGACGGGGAAGGGAATAAAAAAAAGACATCGTCGCGGATGTGGGAATAATGACGTGTTGCTCGGAGGAGGGACGAGCAACGAACGTTGTCTCGAAAGAATTTGACAATCGTCACTGACACGAGAGCAATTGAATTCCATCGTTTCTCGCTCGATTCGTCAAAAAGTCGCGATAACATCGCCGAAAAACGAGTGAGAATAGAAACGAGATTGCTGGGACAAACGAACGGTGCGAAAATAGCTGCGCACAGAGGCCGAAAAATCGCGATAACGGCGCAGAATCGGGAAATTAACACATCGGCAATGTTTATATTTGTTATTTGCTTCGCAAAACTCACCGATAAGAAGGGCCCCGCGAGGGCCTACAGCACAGTCGCCAGGAACGTTGAATCTTGCAGCACGACACTGTGACACACGCGAGAAAATAAATTAATGAAAAAAAAACACACACACACACACGCGCACACACACCACGACCACGGGAGTTCGATCACTTCAATCAACGTTCTCACGACCGCGGCCATATTGCCCGGACGACAGCATGGTCGCGCCATCACGCGCATGCGCGCCCGCTAGTTCCACTTTTTCTCGCTGTCGCGCTGCGAGCGTTTCACAAAAATGCGGGAATCTTTAAAATTTTCATTCGTACTCGTATCATTTATTTCAGGGTTGCGAAATTTTTAATGAAAAAGTAATGCTAAAGGAAATAATTTCCATTAACCATTCAAATTTAATGGCTAATGGAAATGATTTATATTAACCATTATATGTTAATGGTTAATGTAAATATTTTTCACTAACCAATAACATTAAATGATTAATGGAAATAATTTCCATTAATCAATAAATGTTAATGGTTAATGGAAGTTATTTTCAATCATCAATAAGCGTTAATGGTTAATGAAAATTATCTCCATTAACCGGCAAAATCGATATTTTCGTCAATTCAATTACCGCTAATTACTCTGTGTTAGAAAATTTGATAATTGCTCCAATAAATATTACTCATTATTAATAGTTAATGACACTAATTTTCATTAACCAATAACATTAAATGGTTAATGGAAATAACTTCCATTAACCATTAATGCTAAGAGGTTAATGGAAATTATTTTCATTAACCATTAACATTAAACGGTTAATGGGAATTATTTCAATGAATCAATTAGAGTTAATGCTAATTGAAAATATAAACGCATTAAAAAAAGTAATGGATATACTTGCAACCCATGGTTTATTTCTTCTGAATTTCTCTGAATTTCTTCGGATAATTATTATAACGATAATGCTAGATTTTTCGAAATCTAAAATTGTTTTCCACGATTATTGCAAAATTATTGTGACTATTATAATAGTCACAATAATTCTGCAATAATTGTAGAAAACGTGAGAAAAATCCGCCGAGAACGTTACAACGTTCTCGACGGATTTTTCTCGTTATTTCACGATCCGACCGCAAGATGGCACCTCTGCGCCAAATTTCTACGTTAAAGTAGAGCTCCTCGGACTGCGGGAGGAGGAATTTCAGTATTTTCAGTCGTTCCGTCGTGTTTTCGCGAAGGAAAAACATCTCTGAACATCTCTCGTTGAATACATAATGGCAACGTTCGTCGGCAAAAGTACGAATTGCGGTGAAAAACGAATCTGGCGTCATAATCGAAACGTTTTAATGCAATTAAACAATATTTCAGGCTCGTGGATCGCCCGTCAATGGAAAAGGGGATGGGACAATATACCCGTGGTTATGATGTGCCACTGCGTAACAGTTCCGCTGTTTGTCTACACCGTCGCATATAAATTCCTTAATAGAAACAACGATTTACCAACGGAAAAATATCGCATGTTTTACACAGGTGAGAGAAAACAAAAATTTTTACCCTATTTTCGAACAGTGATGGATTTTCGTTTTTTTTTCGCTCTACTGACGTTGCGAGTTGCATGAGGCGAGGTTATGTAAGTTTTCATTGTAGATTATTGGCATTACCAGGGCTTTCTCGTACGAGGATTAATTCGAATCTCGTTTAACGCGCGAATATAAAACATTTTGATTTAAAATAATGTACTATCGAGAGAAGATTTTTCTTAACCATTTAAGGCCTTAGGCCAAAAAAGGACATACTTTGAGATTTTTTTTCAGCAAAACCATAAAATAAATCGGATTTACAAAAAAGATGTTTTACTATAAATCTATAATTGACAAAACAACATTATTTTTTCACTGCGCCTTTATTTCTGGAAGGTCAGTGGCCGGACCAATATAATTTTTGTATTACGATGAGACACCAAAATTTTTTTCGATTATATGTAAGAATGGATGTAGGATTTTTTGATTTGTTGGTTTTTGTTAAAATGGGCCATTTCTAAGTCAAAAAGTATAAAATCATCTCATTGCACATGAGAAAATCGTCAGGAAATTGTTTATAAAAAAGGAACTATGCAATATCATGAAAAAATCTTACGCAGTGCCTGAAAAAACGTTATTTTAAATGTACGGTTAAAATTTCAAATTGGTCAAATTTTTTTGATTTATGAGTTCTAGTGACTTGAAAAATGGAGTTTTGAGATGACTACGTTTTAAGTTAGCGCTAATTTGTATTTTTTGTCTCTTTTGCAGTTTTAAGACCGGATGATCCTGCGATAAAGAGAATCAACCACGAATCTAGAATCGACATCGTTGGTCTAACTTGGCCGAGACTGCCGCACAAACAATATATTAAACCTTTGTAATTTTGGGGATGAGAAAAAACATTTTTTTCGTCATTTTACTCTCGAAATAGTGATTGTATAGAGAATGTGAGAGGGTCGTAACAATAAAGTATAAAGCTAGGTGAAATGAGACTACCGAGAATGAAGTTTTCGAATGTTTCCAACGGCACAGTTTGATTTTCTCTTTTCTCCTTTCAAAGGAGCTTGGGCAGTTTTTCCCCCAAATGTCCTTTTGGTCAAGATTTTTGTACCTTTTCCCCAAAAAAGTAAATGAAGTTTTCGAATTTTTCCAACGGCACAGTTTGATTTTCTCTTTTCTCCTTTCAAAGTCGCTTGGGCAGTTTTTCCCCCAAATGTCCTTTTGGTTAAGATTTTTGTACCTTTTCCCCAATTTTTCCCCAATTTATTTTTACATCTAGGATTCTCAATTTTGCAAATTGTAGGTGACGATTCAAAAGTTTTTTTCAATTTTTTTCGAACAACCATTGGCAACAGTTACATATTTAATTTTTTTAATTTACGAGAATATATTTTTTCAAATTTCCTTGCTTTGTATAGTTTTTCACTATTGGATGATACACAATCTTGAGAGTATTTTAATTAATTATGAATATTTATGGTATTTTTTTAAAAAAAGGTGAATTCGAATCAATGAAATTTTGTAAATTACAAAAAAAAAGCAATAGCGCTTGTTTCGCGATTGTTTAATAATAATTTTTAATTTTTGCACAGATTGAATATTCTTGTGTAAAATCTCGCCGAAATCTTGATTTCTTTTCCACTCATTTCGACACTCGAATAATTTTGCTTCCTCATAAAGGAAGCTTTGTTTTCGTGAAAAAATTTGTTTTCGCGATTTTTATGCTAATATGTTCAAAATGTCCTAAAACATCGAGAAATCATATTTAGAAAAAATGTTCGGATGGGTGTGTGTGTGTGTGTGTGTGTATCCTGAGTTTCAGATGTAAATAATTAATAACTCGAAAACGCTTCGAGATATCAATCTCAAATTTGGCACACTTGTCGAGCACGAATTGCTCTTCATTATAAAAAAAATTGGTTTCAATTATAACGGGTGTTCAGATTTTATCGACTTTTATCGTTTTTGCAAGAACGGCGTAAACGCTCTAACCTCTGCTATTTTCAAGATATTGCACTCAAACTTTGTACAGAATTAGTATAGCTATTAAGCTTGTTTGGTATTGAATTTGGCGAAAATCCATGGAAGGATTAAAATTTTATGAAATTTTGATTTTTTTGAAAAATAGCCTAAGCGCTCTAACTTGTGCAATTTTTAAGATATTGTACTGAAACTTTGCACAGAGCTAATGTATAGCTATCGAGGTTATTCGCTATTAAATTTGGCAAAAATCCATCAATGGATTCAAATTTTGTGAAATTTTTAATTTTTTGAAAAATAGCGTAAACGCTCTGACTTGGGCAATTTTGAAGATATTGCACTGAAACTTTACACAGAGCTAATAATATAGCTATCGGGGATGTTCGTTATTAAATTTGGCGAAAATCGATCGAATTTGCACATTGATTACTAATATTTTTCAATAGTTAACAAAGCTTCCTTTGTAAGGAAGCCAAATTTGATCGCCATACCGTGTGTTAAAGGAAGCTATGTGAACTATGGATAAAGATGAGGAAGCAATGTGCAAATTTCAATTTCCAGGGTTTTTTGATCAATAAAATAGGTAAAGCTTTTTCCATGGAGAAAAAAAACATTGAAGGACAAGAATTCTTAGCGTGAATATTTTTTTCATTTTTTTGTCCGTAAATGAACGATGAACGATAAATAATTGAAACGACGATACGCAACCGAGAAAGTCACGTAGAATGCGGGGAAGAGCTATCGACTGGAAATATCATTTCGTTTCTCAGAGAGTAACCTTGCATGGAGAAGGATAACGTCAAAGCAGATTGTATTTGACGAAATATCGAACGTGAAACGTTTCGACAATGTTTTTCAGCATTAAAAAGTAAACTGGGACATCACGTTCACGGGCTAGAAATTTTTTCGAACTCCCACGCACGATAAAGAATAGAGTCGGGGGAATATGGACCACCATTATTAATCTGCCTTCAAAATCAGTTAATGCAGTATAAATTGAATTGATAATACGCAAATTTTTTGCGATGATTTTGGTATTTGACAAACCTAAAAATGAAATATTTTTTCAAATTTTTCAACGGTTTTTCAATGATTTTTTTCTCGTTTTCACAAAATTTTCAATGTCTTCAGTAATAATATCTTAATTATCTGCAAAATGGCCATGAATTGAATGTTTTTTAAATTTCTAAAGAGCTTTTTTTCATTCGAGCAGGTTTTAAAGATAGTAAATATCAACATTTTTGAATTTTTAGGGAATCCGCTGGGTCGAAAAAGTAATTTTGAGAAAAAGGCGTTTAAAATTTCCCAACTAGTCACTACTTGCTTTCACTAAAGTGACTATAACTCAGTCAATTTTCAGAATTTCAACTTAAAATTTTACCTACATGTTTTTGAACATAAATAATTTTTCCAAAATGCCCAAATTTTTTTATTTTGGTTTTAGAGTGGCTTTTCTCCTTAATGAGGAACACAATGAGAACCAATAATTTTTTTAATTGCAATTTTTTTAATAACTATGCCGAATTAACATCAGTTATTAAAATCGGTAAGAATATTTGCAATTTTTTTTACAATGATTATTCGAAAAAAAAAACAATTTTTTGTCATATTAAAAAAAATGAAAATCATTGTAATTTTTTTGTGAACTAAATTTCATGAAAAACTTGAGATGGCTGAGAATAATTTTTCTTGTTTAACTAAAATGACGGAGAATATCTGTAGTTTTTTAAAATAGCAATTATCAATTAATCGGAATGATTTCATAAAAAAGAAGGGAAAAGCAATGAAAATGATGGAAAATCGCGAGACGTCGTTGGATATGAATTAAAATAGATACTTTTACTTTTTTTACCGCTCAAAATTACAAAATTACATGATTGCTCAACTTAGAGGTAAAAAAAAATTTTTTTTTACCAAAATCCGAAAATTTATATTTTCGAAACAGAAAAACACCATCCTGAAAACTTTAGGATCTTTTAAAATCAGTACAAAGTATTATATAAAAAAAAATGTAACAAAAAAATTAATGTTGATCGCGGATTTACACGATTTTAAAAAATTCATATTTTTGAAAAAACAAAAAACACTTTTCTGAAATTTTCAGGGTCTTTTAAGATCAGTACAAGGTATTATATGAAAAAATAGAACCAAAAATTTGATACTGAACTTGAACGCGTCATCCGCCATGTTTTTTGCATTGGCGAGAGTTGAGAACCCCTAATTTTGCGTCTGACTGAACAACAGAAGATCGAGGATATGTATCTCTATGGATAATGCAGGGATCAATGTGTTTCATTAATTATTTCGATTAATTTTTTCTTAAAATTATCGAAAAAGGGTTACAAGAGTAGAAGGGGTAAAGTTTGACGATTAGAAAAAAGTGAGTTAAATTGGAGACATATTTGTAAGAATTTCGTAATTATAAGCTTTGAATATACTATTCGATACTCGAATAATGAATCGAACGTTCAATTAGGATTATTTATGCTGCTGAAATAGGCTGGAAGCATTCATTGTTGTAAATTAGTCGTTTTTTGGACGCCATCTTGACTAGAGAGTCCCGGAAATTTGGTGTAATTGGTATGAATAATTTTTCGATATTTCTTTCCATATTTATATTTTTCTCGCTGCCAACAATATGTTCTGGGCCGCGGGAAAATTCGAATTCGCAGAGTAGAATAATCACCGTCAGTAAGGTAGAGCTCGGTGGGTAAGTCGCTTCGGTAGCTAGTTGAGTTTCTCGCCACCGACTCGATCGCGCGATTGTGACGCTAGTGACTAAATCCAAAGGCCATAATGGAATCACGTATCAACAACTTCGTCCGCGCGCCTTTTATTTCTCTGAGTTTTTTTCGATTCTTTTTCGTAAAATCATTATAGCGAACATAAATTATTAATTTCATAAATTATTAGATTATATCGAACCTTCGATTAATTACAAAAAACAATATATGGGGCGTTCCATTCCAAATCGGACAGTTTGAAAAACTTTTTTTAAAAATTTCCTCCAATTTTTTATATTTTTTAGTACCCATCAAAAGACCCTTCCTGTTAAATTTTGAGATTTTTTTGATTACCCGTTCACAAGATATTAAATTTTAAAAAAACCCGTTCTCTTTTCGGTTTTTTAGCTTTTAAAAAAAAAAATTTTGTGGCCTTTTCAGGAATAAAATACAAAAACAACATTCGACGCGTTTTCGAATAAGTTTTTTGAGTTTTAAACTTTGAATCGTGTTTTCAAAAGTAAGTGCATATTTTGAAATATATGTTCATTACGAAAATGAACTTAAAAAATCAATTTTTTGAAAATCTCGACTACGTATAACCCCTTAATGAAAATCCAGATCTCTGGCTCGTATATTTGACTATTTATCATTGTTATTTCATTATAAAAAATTATACAATGAAATAATATTATTTTTCTATGTTTTTCTATCATATCATTCAATTATATAGGTTTATGATAGTCATTTTTTGTTAACGATAAAATCATCCTCTTTCTTTAATACTATAATATTTTTCTCGGCAAGCCCAGATGGAAAAAAATGAATATTTTGTTGCTCTGTAGATAAACGACGAGAAAATTTAGCTTGGATCAATTTATCCATATGGGCCGTTTTTTCCAATTCACCCCTCAAATCGTATAAATCGTTAAAACACCGCGAGCCGCAACAGTTCGTACGGCAAACAATCATACAACGAACGTATATCGCATAAAAGCACAATATCCATGTGAAATAATACATTCTCGTTCGATCCTTTGTATTCGCGCCGAGAGAATGCCACCTCTTTATGTATTACCATCTATCGATTATCGTGACAAAACAGCTCGCCTGAATTGAAAAGTGTGTCACGACGTAAATGAAACTTTGATTTAGTGACATTGAGTCTAAAATTAGCACGGAAATTAAATTTTAAAATAAAAGGATTCGCCGATAAAATGCTCAAAAATACTCGGTCCCATTTTGTTTCTTATGATTCACGATATTATGAATTTTCCATTCACCAAAAAATTGCTTGTGTGAACGTTACCAATATTTCACAAAGAATTCCTGAAACAATTTTGTCAATTGTAGGTTTACTTTTTTTTCTCCAGTTTAAAAAACAGGGAAGCCAATCTGAAAAAAAAGAATTTTTGCTCTCGCATCAAAATTAACGTTGTTACAACAAAGAATGTAAATAAAGGTTCGCAAAGGCTCTTGAACGTTAAATTGGGGTGTGAAGTTTATTTAACGAAAATTGCAAAAATAACGATGGTGCTATTCGAGAGCGTGTAAGTGCGAAGGAATGAACTTCGAAATTTTCGATCAAACGACCGATATAAAGGAAGATTTAATGGCGAAGCTAGTGGAAATGTTCGTGGCTCCAGAAACCTACTTAAGTTATATAGAGTTGTTTATATCAGGGTGCTCTAAACCTGCACGAATTCTTTTTTAGATTTTAATGCTCATCTCTGAGAGAAGCTCTGAGAGATGAATATTCATAAACCTTTAAATTCATTGAAATAGTATATTGTGTAACAAGGTGGGGAAGTCGGACTTTTCACGCTGAGCGGGATGTGTCGAATGAACTAAACGTGGTTTCGAAGCCACAACGATCGCAAAAAGAATGAACGCATGTAGAAGTCGAAATTTCATTTGGAAAACAAATCTCAGCCATTTTACTGAAGCTATTCAATTTTGGCCAAAATGCGAAATTTTTTTTTTCAGCCTTGAGGTAAATTTCACAATTATTGAACAGCTAAGGATTTGGGGATAGAATTCGGTGCGAAAAAAATATAAAATCAAGAAAAAAATCATCGCTTTCATGTTCAAATGATACTTTGATATTTTTACTTTCGAAAAATCACCCTTTGAATTATTTTTAAATGATTTCAAATGAAAAAAAAAGAATAGCAATGTGAAGCACGCAAATGCCCCAATTATTGAACACTGGAAGTGCCTATGTCCCTAATATTGAACAGGCATGTCCCAGTTATCGAAAACTCTCGAGAATTCTTTTTCCGTTCTGAAAATATTATTTTGGGTACAATATTAAGAAATAAAAGCAAAATCAAACACTTGAATAATCTTTTATTGATCATGTAAAAATACAAAAATATATATTTAGTCTCGTTTGACAGGTTTTTGGTTCATTCGCATTTGGTTTATTTTTTATTTTCAACGCGAACTTTATTTTATTTTTATTTTCAGCTTCCTCGATTTTATGTTCTGTTTTGTTTGATTTTGTCGCAGCTTTCTTGTTTTTCGACTGAAATATCGGAGAGCGAAAAATATTGAACATTTACATTCGTATTTTTAGGTTACATTTAGGTTATATTTTCTTTTTACTTTTCGTTTTATATTTATTGCACGAAAATACAAATAAAAAATATATTTGACGATCTTAGAGTTATTATTAAGAGAATAAAGGTAAGTTTATTCAGGAACTTACAGTTTTTGTTTGAATAAATCCGATTCACACGATCTGTCACGCGTTAACTGTCTCGATGTTTCGATGGGTTTAATGACGCCATCTTGGAGAATCGAGTGTTCAATAATTGGGACACACTGCATTTTCTATATCCCAATGATCGAACACCGTATTTTTTAACAAATAATTAATTAAATTTTTTTTTATTGTTATTTGTAAGAAATTTTCTGAAGAACCTAAAACGCCTTTACTTTTTGAGATGCGACAGTTTTTGAATTTGTTATGCCTTTACGCGTGAAGCGGCGTGTCTTAGCAAAAACGATAAGCAGTTACCACGAGACGTCAATTCGGGTCATCGTTGCTGATTAAATTTTTTTTTCTCTATTAATTAAAGCTTTTTTTGCACAAGTAAGGTACACGGAAAAAAATGATCAGTGACAATTCATGTGTAATACTTCAAAAATTACTGAATTCAATGCAGAATATACGGTTCAGAACTGTAATTCAGGCGTTTTAATGGGAATCCATTACAAATTAATGGATTTAATGTAGTTTCTACTTTTCAAACCATTATAAATGCTGATTTACACTGTAAAAAATGCAATGTTCACCGCAAAAAAAAATGACAAAGTATAAATAAGAAGCAGAAACGACGAAATCCACTGTGTTTGAACTGTAAAATTTACAATGGTCTCTGTAGAATGTTCAAAGCACATAATTAGAAATTGCAGTGTTCTCAGTGAAAAATAAAATGCGCGCCGCAAAATATGCATCGTCAATTTCAATTTTTACAGTGTAGCATTGTAACGGGACGACCTGCGGCGTGCCACGATCTCTGCGTTTCGCCCGAGATCCGCTAGATGGCGTCGGGCGGCGCACCTTCTCGCGCCAGCGAGAGAGTCACCGAGCGCCTATAAGGTCCAATGTATTACCAACATCGGCGTTCTCAATTGACGTACAATTGTTGGAATATCACCCGCGTTCTGTGGTCGAGCAGTCCTATGGACTGAAGAATACTTTCTTAACAGATCACCATTGCATTTCGATGACGCTCGTGCTTTTTATGGGTGCGAGGTTAAACTAGATTCGCTTTATTAATTGATCTCACGATTAATTAGTCAAGGACAAGTCCTCGTAGTTATGAGCATGAGCGAGGATAAATAAAGGTTTATTGCAATATTTGAATAAATTGGAATTTATTCAAACATCGAAACGTTTCACTACACTATAATTTATTTTAGAAATTGCAGTATTTTCAGTGAAAAATAAAAAACGTACCGCAAAATATACTACGTTCTTTTCAATTTTGACAATGTACACTGTAATTTTTTCACGGGCCCTGGATAATTTTTACAATGTGAAATCTGTAAAAAGTTCACCGGATACAACAGAAATATAACGTTTCACGTAGTGTACATTTTACTGTTCCACAATGTAAAAATTCGTCTGATGGGCATGTACTATGTCATATGTGACATCTGTATATTGTATTAAAGAAATATGCGAATTTCACTGTTTGCCCTTCCAGGAGGCGCTGTTGATGGGGAAAACTGTAAAAATTAATGGGAATCTCAGCAGATCTCACTGATCATTTTTTTTCGTGTAACATTTCAATAGCTAAAAGTTCCATGTATGTAATGAAATTTTTATAAATAAGTAAATGCACGCAGGTAAATGAGAAATAATAAAAAATACAAGATTGTGTTCAACAATTGGGACCTGTTCAATAATTGGGACATTTACCTTATGTCGATGTATTTTTTCACACTGGGCACGAATCTATCAATAATTTCAGCAAAAACTCAAAATTTTCATGAATTTTCATTAAAATAACATCTCGGCCATGGGAAAATCGAACGAGGGACAAAAAAGGTCAATAGGTTTTGTTTCCCTACAGTTAATGAGTTATGCTGAGCCAAAATTGAAAAATGCACATGCAGAAATCTTGAGGGTCATAAAAAAAAAAATTAATTTCGAGCACACGCTACTATAGACTTCTCTGTATGGAAAACTCGTAAAATTCATCGATTAAATTATAATGCGGTTCGTACTTGCTCCATCGCAGTGGAAAACGGTTTCTACCGAGTCAATATCTTTACCATGGATGCAAAAGCTTTTAACGGAGAATTCCATATGATCACTTATCTAGTAATATAACGTTGAACGATGAGAGAATGATTTTGGAAAAGCTGCGATGGTGAAGTACAAAATAAGTGAGGAGCCGCTAAAATCGCGATAAGCAATTCCCTCGAAATTCGCGGCCCGTTTGGCACGTCGAAAATTTTCGAACTTTGACGTTGAACCATAACTTGAACTCGCAATATATGCGTTCACGTTACGATGAAACTCATGAACTTGGAGAATTTGCGAAGGGCTTTCGTGGAATTTCTTCCACGGTATTTCGTTGCAACGAGACGGTTATGAAACTTTGAGAAATTATTTTTCTCATTTTGCAACAGAATCCAAAAATTTTGCATCCCCGTAAAAAAAGCTTTTTCATAAAAAATTTTTTTTTCCCGATTTTTATGCCAATGTATTAAAAATGTCCCAAAATATTGAGAAATCAGAGAAAAAATGTCCATCCTGAGTTCATGATGTAAATAATTAATAACTGAAGAACGCTTCGAGATATCGAGCTGAAATTTGGCACACTTGTCCAGCACGAATTGCCCTTCATTATGGAATTTTGGTGTTTCAATTCTAACGGGTGTTCAGATTTTATCGACTTTTTTCGTTTTTGCAACAATGGCGCATACGCTCTAACTTCTGCAATTTTCAAGATATTGCACGCAAACTTTGTACAGAATTAGTATAGCTATTAAGGTTGTTTGGTATTGAATTTAACAAAAATCGATCGAAAGATTAAATTTTTATCAAATTTTGAATTTTTCAAAAAATATCGTAAACGCTCTAACTTGAACAATTCTCAAGATATTGCTGTGAAACTTTGAAAGGAACTTGTATAACTATCAAGATTGTTTGCTATTGAATTTGGCGAAAATCGATCAAATGATTAAAAATTTATCAATTTTTTTTTTTTTCAATAGCGTACTCTAACTTCGGCTATTTGCGAGATATTGTACTGAAATTTTGTACACATTCAAAATAGTGATCAAGGTTGTTCACTATTGAATTTGGCACAAATCAAATTTGGCAAGAAGAGAATTTGAAAAAATTTGGCAAATTGGCACATTGATTACTCATGTTTTTCGATAGTTAACAAAGCTTTTTTCATGAGGAAGCCAAAATTGATCGCCATACTTTGTGATCAAGGAATTAGGATCAACGAAAACTTTGAACGCGTTTTTCTTTTTTTTTATATTTCATGTTCATGTTTTTTTTTTTTAGTTGTTCAATTTTTCTTTATTTTAATATTTGATTGATTTAATCACTAGTACTTTAAAATCTGCTTGAATTAAAAAAGGGTCCAAAAATGTAAAAATTTCTATTCGTCGTCATCTTGTCAATAATGGAATAAAAATATCGCAATCCAATAATAATTGGACCTGTGAAAAAAATTCTCAAGCACTGACAATTTGCCACCCCTTACAGCGACTCTTTTAATTAAAAGTGGGAATCAAAAGTGCCCTTTAAAAATTTTGCCATTTTAAACGTCGGCATAAAATTATGCTTACAAAATTTAAATAATAATTTTTTGTCTGAAAAAAGTGTCCTCTGCATTTTTTTTATTTAATTAAAAAATTTTAGTATCAACCCCTACAGCACACAATATTCCTGCAATGTTGCTGAAATGTTGCACGACAACATTGTAATATTCCAAAAAACATTGCTGCAATCTTGCTGCAATGTTGCTATGTCCGACGATTAAAATATTGCTGCAATGTTCCGCAATCTTCCAGAAATATTGCATCCAATCAATATGCATAATTCCAGCAGGATAACTCGTATTGCATATTCAATATTTCAGGAATATTATCTGCAATGGAAACTTTATCATTAGAATTATTGCATATAATAAAAATATGTAGTTTTAAGTCCATAGGACTGCGCGACCACAGAGCGCGGGCAAATATTCCAACAATTGATTGTTAATTGAGGACCCCGATGCTGGTAATACACCGGACCTTTATCGGTGCTCGGTGGCTCTCTCGCCAGCGCGAGAGCGCCCACCGACCGCCGCCACCTACCGGGTCTCAGGCGAAGTGCCGAGATCGTGGCAGGCCCCAGGTCGTCCCGTTACAGTATATAGTCATATTTTACGAATAAGAATCATTCTTGTCAGAAACAAAATATATTTTGGTTTTATAGCTTTCTTCATATTAAACATTTTTTCAATACGAATATCACAATGTCTTAATATTATTAATATCACATGTCCTATTAATGTCAAAAGCACAACAAAATTTTGAAAATAAAAATGAAAAAAAAAAATGAAAAAGAAAATGACTCGGAATCAATTGTTATTGATATTTTATGAGGAACATTGCAGCAATGTTATGAGCTGTAGGGGAATAATTATTTTTATCATATTCTCTGAAATTCAATTTTCTCTTCATTATGAGGAATTTAAATCCTGGGATTCGAACTTGCGTTTTTCGAGGCGGAAAAAAAACGAAATTCTCGTACTTTTCATGCAGTCGTAATTTTCGATGGATCCCTACTAAATCCCCTTTGGATTCGAATTGAAATTCCGTCCTCCTCTTCATACCGAGCTTTAGTTTATTTGTCTCGGTCTTAGTGAGCCGAATTGTATTTTTGGGGTCCTGGAATCCTGGAAGGATGAATCGCAGCGCAAAAGGGTGCGGGGACAGGGGCGAGGGGGGATGAAAAAAAAGAAAAGTACGATGTCTTCGCAGAGGATAAACCCCTGAATCAAAATTAAAGTATACAGTGGACGCTCCCACAATTTAATCTCCCATAATTTGATCGCTCCCACAATTTTACTCGTCACCATGGCAACACGCTCCCATAATTTGATCACCCCTATCGCGCTGTCTCCCCACTCCAAACTCAGCTGCCGTGCTGAGAGGGCAACATAACCTCAATTGTCGAATTTTCCACACAATTAAAAACGATGAATTAAATGTTATCATCAATTAGTGTATATTTCTCAACGAAAAAGGAATTCTTACACTTCAGAAATAATAAATTTCTGCAAAATGTGCTATACAGATATAAAGTGGGGGAATGAGGGGAAAATCAAATTATGGGAGCGTTTCCGGTCCCGACGTATCAAATTATGGGAGCGTCCACTGTACGTCAGAGATAGAAACCCAACTGAGCCACTTTTATGTGTGTAAGTGTGTTTCTACATTAACTGGCACAACGCGACGCGACATAAATTTTCTTTTTTTCCTTTCGATCACAGAAAATAACTCGTTGTCCCTGAAATAAGTCGCACGAACAAGAGATTCCAACAAAAAAAAAATTCTCCCTTCACAACTCTTTTTCAAGCCCGATATCTCGATTGGTTTATCGCCAAAATTGTAACAGAGAGAACAAAAAATAAATCAGCAATATAATAATTCAAGGAAATTTTAAAGAAGATTAAATTATGATTGAGAAACATTGATGA
Organism: Alloplasta piceator; assembly: GCA_946863875.1. Lineage (NCBI taxonomy): Eukaryota > Metazoa > Arthropoda > Insecta > Hymenoptera > Ichneumonidae > Alloplasta > Alloplasta piceator. The sequence goes on along the minus strand of OX333073.1, from coordinate 5,431,277 downwards.
AATTAATTGAATTTCCAATATACTTGAAATAGAGTGGGAAATATGCAAAGTTGTGAAAATATTAATTACGCATTACTTCGAACAATGTGTATTGGATAAGTTTTCCGTTACAAATTACAAAAGTAACGTGTAATGAATTAATGTTCCATTACAAATGAAAATAGTAATGTATAATGGATGCGTGTTCCATTACAAATAAAAAAAGTAACGTGTAATGTTTGCATGTTCCATTACAAATAATGAAAGTAATGTGTAATGGATGCATGTGACTTTACAAATTACAAAAGTAACGTGTAATGAATTAATGTTCCATTACAAATAATGAAAGTAATGTGTAATGGATGCATGTGACTTTACAAATAAAAAAAAATAACGTGTAACGAATGAGTACTCCATTGCAAATTACAATTGAAAAAAAGTAATTTTTAGTGGAAAATATTCCATTACAAATTAGTGTGTTTCTACGACAAATTGGAGCAGGTACTATTTTGCTCGAAGGTAAGTCTATTAATTTTTTATTGAAAATAATTTGTGTGTATCAAGTTTTTGTTAACTTTACTATCATAGTGGTAAGTGTAGGAACAGTGATTGGAGTAATTTTTACTCCATTCTTGAGTTGTAATTTTTACAACAATGGAGTAAAAATTCAAAAAATAACTGTTCATAAGTATTAGTGTATATTAACTTAATATACAATGAAACTCTGTAAGTTTTTCTTGAATTGTTATTTTTACAAGAATGGAGTAAAAATTACTCCAAAAAATTACTCTTCATACATTTACCACTACGATAGTAAAGTTAACAAAAACTTGATACACACAAATTATTTTCATTGAAAAATTAATAGACTTGAGCAAACTTACCTTTGAGGAAAATAGTATCAAATTATCGTAGAAACGCACTAATTCGTAATGGAATATTCTCCACTACCAATTACTGTTTTTTCAATTGTAATTTGTAATGGAGCACTCATCCATTACACATTAGTTTTTTTATTTGTAATGGCACATGTATCCATTACACATTAATCTTTTTATTTGTAATGGCACATGCATCCATTACACATTACTTTTTTATTTGTAATGGCACATGTATCCATTACACATTAATCTTTTTATTTGTAATGGCACATGCATCCATTACACATTACTTTTTTATTTGTAATGGTATACTTGTCCATTTCACATTATGCAGTGTAATGGATAATAAATACAGTAATGCATTATCAAAATAATGGATTATTTGCAACTCTGGAAGTTTTTAGAATTTGACCAATCAATAAATCCTTGCTTGAAAAATCCATCCCTCAAGTATTTCGCAGATTTGGCTCAAAATTTGCTAATAAATATGTTGATAAAATTTTTAAAAATCGTTAAAATGTATTACAATAGAAATTTATTAAAAAAATTGTATATCTCACATAGCGATGCTGTCGAGAATCTCATTAACTCTACGCGGTCACACTTATCAGGGTCGATTTGACCTTGTCCATTTTTGAACAAGTTTTGTGACCAAACCATCGGTCGGAAAAATCTCAAAAAATTACAGAACATCCTTCAAACACTCTAGTTGACGTATTGAAAATTAGTTTATAAAAAATCAAGTGACTATATACATAAAAAAAATTTATAAAGAAGAAAAAAGAAAAGTACGAAGGTTAAGGGCCTCACTTAGTTGGGGAAATATTTGCATTTTCCAAAAATTATTTTTTCACTCCATAGTATCATTTTTTAGCTGTATTCCGTGAAAGTTGCATTGTAATATTTTCAAAATTGAACGAGCTACATTTTCAAAAGTCCCGCATAAAATGTCATCGTTTGCCTGTGGCCATGTTTTTCTTGCTTTTTGATATTCTTCGGTGATTTTTTTTTTTAGAAAATTCTCTCAATGTATGGACCGTTGTGTTTAAAAAAATGCGTTCCTTTTTGACCAATCGTTTTCTAGAAAAAAAATTCCAAATTCAACTATTGATCCCAAGATTTCTTTACGTTTTTGTGCCAACACAAAAATGTATATTTTTACAATTTGCTGGATTTTATCCTCGTCTCTGTGATGAGACAAAAGAGGATCGCATTTTTCCACTCTTTTTTCTTGCAGCTTTTATTTTTTCCATCCACTTAACCGACGAGTAAAGGGATAGATCGTGGCTGCAGGTGCTCTAACGAGGGGCTCGTTTCTCGGCTCGTTGGTCCGATACGTAATCGATTCTAGCGACACGATAACACGCGTCTGTATGTGTTGATATATATCTACATATATACATATATATATGTGAGGGAACGATAGAGGGAAAGGAGCCTTTTACAGCTCATCCGATGGTGAAAATTGCCCGGTAAATGCCACGACGACGATTATCTAATAATGAGGTTGAGAAACTCTCGTTCATTCTGTGATCGCCATTATCTTTTTCATGATACTGACTAGCAACTTCCAGAATATTCCAGGGAAAACAAAAAAAAAAATACCAAAAATAAATTGACAATTTAATTGAAATAATTAATTGATGAATTGACTGAATCAAAAATAAATTGGCAATTAAATTGAAATAATTAATTGATGAATTGACTAAATCAAAAATAAATTGACAATTTAATAGCAAAAATAAATTGATAAATTGACTGAATCAAAAATAAATTAACAATTAAATTGAAAAAATAAATTCATAAATTGACTAAATCAAAAACAAATAAACAATTAAATTGAAAAAATAAATTCATAAATTGACTAAATCAAAAATAAATTAACAATTAAATTGAAAATATAAATTGATAAATTGACTGAATCGAAAATAAATTGATAACAACGTTTTACATCCAACTAGAAATTTCATTAATTTGTGGTTGGAAAAAACGTTCAATAACGATTAACGATACGAAACCGAGGAAAATTTGTCGATATTTTCGTTCACTGAAGAAAAACGAGAGAGATTTCTTTAATTCGTAAACTTAATCGATTCGACGAAAAAGCTGTTTCTATTTCTCTCGGATGCGTCCGCTTCGAGGAATATCGAATATCTTTCAAGCGGAATCAACCGGAAAAATGATTAATTCAATCAAATCAGTGTTTATTAATTGTTGCTAAACATTTTATAAAAAATATATAACCCTTGCCAAATAATTTAATATGCATGGTTTAGTGACCCCAAAAAGAGGTAAATAGAAACAAAAAGACAAATCTACGCCAATTTTCCGATCTAATTTCTCTGTCCGACCGAGATTCGAACCCTCGACCCTACCTACCATCATACCTATCCTACCTAACTACCTAACACGTTACCTATTACGCTATCGACTACTACTGTGCACTTGAAAAAAGTTAGGAGTTATGAAGATTCGAATATAAGAAAACATTAAAAAAAAACAGTTTTTTAATTTTTAACTCCTTATGTATACTGTTAAAGTATACTATAGAAATGATAGTTCTTTGCTTGAAGGAAATAAAAATTTCATCATTCCAAACAAATATTCTATTGGAATAAAATAATGTGTTATTTATTTTACTACAGCTTCTTTCAAACTAATCACAATCAATTTTATATCTAATAAATATTGAAAATACTACAGAAATATTTTTAGAAGTAAAATAATGATGAATTTATTGCAAAGAAATAATTTTGTTCCAAAAAAAATAATTTTGTAGTGAAGTCATTTTTTAGATCCAAATAATCTCATGTTTATGATGCCATAAATAATTTTCTTCAAAAAAAATAATTTTGTATTGAATTCGTTTTTTAGATTCAAATAACCTCATGTTTATTATGCGATCAATGTAATTGATCGAATGAATACAAATTTAATCAAATCTATCATGCATTTAATTGTTTCTATTAAATAAGAGTTTAATATAATGGCGTTATAGATTCGTGAAAATATTTTTTTAAATGAAGAGTGATTTTCTTGGTTCAACAAATAAATAATCGAATTAATACTTTCATTTAATAAATAAATTCATGTTCTCAAATTCAGTAATTTTTTCTCTCAGTGTACATGTTACACATACATGCTTAAGTGCATCAGATCCCGATAGTACCAAAATAAAACTACTTGAGACAGATTTGTCTGAAATTTGATTAGTTTCAATCAAAATAGGATATAAATTCCTTCAAAATTTTAGAGTGATCGACTCATCGCATATGCGATGTCACTATTGGCAATTTTTGCGGTTAGGTTCCAGAACCATTGACTCACCCATTTTTTAAATATTAATGTTCAATGTTTAAAATTCATGATATACAATCAAAAGTGATACACTCACACACGGAGAGCTAACTCGCTTCCCGTGTGTGAGTCCCGTGCATGCGTATGCGTGTGTGCGTGGCCTCGACAAGGCTATTTACGCCCATATAGTGCTTTTCATTTACTGACAGAACTCGACACAAAGCGTGAGTGCGAGGAAAACATCCTAGTGGACCTCTCTCTCGCACTCACGCTTTGTGTCGACTTGTGTCGGTAAATGGAAAGCACCGCTATACAGATTTAATCGATCCAATAGAGTTGGTGCTCATCGTAACTTGCTAATCGTATATTGACACGACTGAAAATATATCTAATTTATTCTGAATGGACCCTCATATTCTTCATCTGGATGTTCCACTTCGTGTTCCAGCCTAGTTCTACACAATGTTCCATGGTAGGTATGGGTTTCAATATTTAATTATTAATCTGGCATGCTAATAGACCATAGTTTACGTGATTATGTTTTTTTTCACAATTGGAACACCATAAGTGGGTCAAAAATACCCATGTTCCATATGTTCCAGGGTGTTCCGGGGTTCTGGGACCAGAGTCGTCTACTGAGACCTCTAGATGATGTCCAGAGTACCACTACTTACTACTCTTATGTATATATATATATATATATATATATATATATATATATATATATATATATTATTAAGTAAAGAGTAGTAGTATAGTGGATACCTGGCTAGAAGTTTAGAATTCTCAAAACCCCGGAACACCTTGGAACATGTGGAACATGACCTTTTTGACCTCCTCAAAGTGGTTTGATTTTGAAACAAAAAATACCTACGGGTAGCCTGGTTCATTGGCAGTTCAAATTAGAAGAGAAAATTCGTTAATGATGATGTCTTCATTTTGAAAAATAATATTTTCGAAATTTCGACCCCGGCACATTCCGTGGAACATGGTTTGTAAGATTCACGCACACATATACACTGTATAAACGGACGAGGATAGAAAATAGGCAATGCTGAATGTGAGTGCCTGACTATGGCATTGTTATCCTTGTCCCACACATGGGAACGATTCTCAATCTCTGTCTAGTAACAACGCTAGACTAAACTATCCCGCTATATAAATTCTTGGAAAATGTTAGAGCCTCATAGCTGCCGGCAGGGCCTAATTAATTTCACCTAAAAACATGTCTAGAAAATCAGGGACGGTGGATTTTAATCCATTCCTATCTTGACAGCTCGTACGGCTACAACCTCCATTTTTGATTCCAAGTTTTTTTACGAATAATTGTTAACCATGAAGCGACGAAATGCCATGGATATTCAGTGCGCCAGAGAGCTAGAGGAATTGGCAAGAAATGTGGCAAGGCGAGTGAAGGAAGAACAGGCACAGGAACCGCGTCAGTGGGAGGCAATCCAGCAGCGACAGAGGAAGGCTGAGGACATGAAGCGACTTAATGCCATGCATACTGAGCGGCGCAAGCAGCTAAATGAAGTAGCAATGGCAAGGCCAGTGAGGGAAAAAGAAGCAGAGCAACAACGAGAGAGAAAGGTAGAACAGCTCCGACAGAAGAAATCAGAGCAGCAGGGACAAAGGAAGGCCCAGCAGCAGCGAAAAAGCGAGGCGAAGAATCAACGCATCAGACAACAACATCTCCAACCCATTGCAGAAGAAATGGAAATTGATAATAATTAGATACATGATAATTCGTTAAAATGTTAACAATTTGTCAATATTAAATGTTTTTGGGCCAAGTATGTGTATATTCATTTGTCGATAAAAAAAAGTTATTATTCATTTTTCCCTGTCATCTCTGTGTTGACGATCGTGACTTCTCAATCAGTACAGTGAGTCGTGACATATCAATCAATACAATCAATGTCAATACCAGTGAGAATTCATTGTATTGACATTGATCTAACTGTCAATTGTTGATAAATATTAATTCAAAGTCATCACCCACTCCGCGGAAGACAGAAGTGGGGGGGGGGGGTTTAGCTTAAGGTATAGTACCAAAGTAAAGCCACTTGAGACAGATTTTTCGACAATTTGAATTGTTTCAATCAAAATAGGATATAGATTCCTTCAAAATTTTCGAGTGATCGACTCATACAATTCGGAAATAAATGTCGTTAAAATTCGGTTGCTTGATATGTAAAATTGTATTCATCGCATATGCGATGTCACTATTGGCAATTTTTGTGGTTAGGTTCCAGAACCATCAACTCACCCATTTTTCAAATAGTAATGTTCAATGTTCAAAATTCATGATAAAATCCTATTAGAATGCGGCCTCGAAGAGCAGCGATTCACTCACACATGGAAAGCTAACTCGCTTCCCGTGTGTGTGTCCCGTGTATGCGCATGCGTGTGTGCGTGGCCTCGACAAGGCTATTTACGCCAATATAGTGCTTTTCATTTACTGACTCAAGTCGACACAAAGAGTCGACTTGTGTCAGTATAAATGGAAAGCACCCCTACAGATTTAATCGATCCAATAGTTGCTGCTTATCGTGACTTGCTAGTCGTATATTAAAATGATTGAAAATATATCTAACTCATCCAGGAGAGCAGTGGCCAAGTGGCTAGAGCGCGGGTCTCGTAATCCGCGGGACCCGGGTTCGAACCCGGCGACACCGCTGAAAAATATTCCAATTTTTCAAGTGTTGTTTATCAGCTGCAATCCTGGAGGGTTGGGACCCCACCATTAAATAATGGTATCCCAAAGACCTCATTGCGATGAGTGGGCGGTTAATTGTACGGTTTCGGTGAGGCCTACCGACGCGGTTCTTATCGCTCGGATGGTGGTTTACTTAACTGTGCAAGCGACTGGCTCACTGGATCACAATGGAGGAGGTAACTACCTAACCGACCGACGATAGTCGTGCTGGAGCGTGCTCGCATTGCTACCGACGGTCTCTTAGGTAGTTTACCGTCTGTATCAGTGAAGGTTTTTCTGCAGTTTTCCCTTCACTCTCGGCAGAATTGCGATGCAGAATGGAAAAATATGTAGGGTGCGGGCTGTAGCCCCGGCCTTACCAGGAAAGGGGGGGGGGGGTTAGTATAAAGCAAGGCTGTATGCTGGTAACAAACAAATTTTTTATATCTAATTCATCCCTAATGGATCCTCATACTTTTTCATCTGGCTGTTCCACTTCTTGTTCCAGCCTAGTTCCACAGAATGTCCCATGGTAGGTATGATAAAATATATTTTTTTTATCGATAGAACGAAATTTTCAACATTCAATTATTAATCTGGCATGCTAATAGACCATGGTTTACGTGATTATGCTTTTTTCACAATTGGAACACCGTAAGTGGGTCAAGAATACCCATGTTGTATATGTTCCAGGGTGTTCTGGGGTTCTGGGACCAGAGTCGTCTACTGAGACCTCTAGATGATATCCAGAGTACCACTACTTACTACTCTTATACAGGGTTGCAAGTAATGCATTACTTTTTGCAATGCATTTGCATTCTCATTAACCATTAACCATTAAATTTTAATAGTTAATGGAAATTATTTTCATTAACCATTAAATTTCAATGGTTAATAGAAAATATTTCCATTAACCATTAAATTTTTATTTATTCATTTATTCATTTTCTTTTATTCTTGAAAATGCCAAAAAAATAAATAAATGAAAAAATAAATAAATTAATAAATAAATACATTAATAAATAAATTAATTAATTAATTAATTAATATTCATTAAAAATTTTGCAACCCTGCTCTTATATATATATTATACCGTGCGGAAAAAAACGATATTTTTTTTTTGGTTGCATCCACCAAAAAAAGGTGAATTAAGGTAAAAAATGAAGAACCCCCGAAGGAGAGCTCAAAAAAAAATTATTTCGAACGGCGCATTGCATTTGAATATTTTCCATAAGTATAATACAGGAAAATATTGGCACTTCGAACATCGTAGTAGAACTCTTCAGCTCATAAATAGTGAGCTGGTAAAAATATGTCACTTCGGTGACGCTATCACTGCAATATTGCAGTAATATAACTGCTATATAATATAAATTACTGATTGTGAGTAGGGGATTGTAAATTACATGTAACATCTAGGTATTATTACCTGTTACAATCTGTAACATTGCCGTTACAAGCCTGTGTTTCGGATAGCAACACGTAACTGCAATATAACGGTTGCATTCGACGTTACATAACCTGTAGTACTTATGAGTGGGAAATCAGAACTAACGTGGAACTTACATGTAACATCTTGTCAACATTACTCGTTACATTCGGTTACACTCATTTTCATTGCCGTTACATTGCCGCTACCGAATTGTGTTTACTGGGAAACGAGAAACCGCGACGAGCTGGAACTGCACAGAATAGCAGAGGGCCCAATATGCAGGGACCATTTAGTGTATCAAAGCCAGAAGAGCTGAATCGAGTTGACTCTGATTAGACATTTATGCAAAGATTATCGTATATATTGTAAGACCATAGCAAGTAAAAGCATGCATTAGTAACAAATGTAGAATACATTTTCTTAAGATCTCAACAATAGTGATTGTTTATTTGTGTGTTTGGTTCGAGAAAAACAACCTGAGTATCCGTTACAACAGTGTTCCACAAAATGTTCCACGGTAGGTTTTGAATAAATTTTTTTTTTTTAATCAAGAGATAGGAATTAACGACATTTTATTCTTGATCTGACCTGCCCATGAATCACGCTTAATGTGGTTATTTTTTTCTTCAAAATTTGGACACTCTTAGTGGGCCAAAAGGGCCATGTTCCATATGTTCCGAGGTGTTCCAGGGTTTTGGGACCTCAGTATCGTCCGCTGAGTCCTCTACGTGATGTCCCAAGTATCACCATTTACTACTCTTATATTATTATTATTATTATTATTATTATTATTATTATTAATTAAAGAGTAGTAATATAGTGGGTACCTGGCTAGAAGTTTTGAGTTCCCAAAACCCCGGAACACCTTGGAACATGTGGAACATCGCATTTTTGACCCACTTAAAGTGTTTCGATTTTGAAAAAAAAAATACCTACGAGTAGCCTGGTTCATTGGCAGTCCAAATCAGTAAAGAAAATTTGGTAATATTGATGCCTTCATTTTCAAAAATAATATTTTCGAAATCTTGACCTCGGCACATTTCGTGGAACAGGCTTTCGAGAGCCCGGAACCTACGAAGTCGAGAACATTATTGCAGTTGTATGTAATCGCATGTTGCTGCAAAATGTCAATGCCTAACATACCTACGTGCTGATAATATCGTAATTAATTTTGTCAAAAATCCATAGTTTTTAGGAAAAATATATTATCCGTAAAAGAAATTTTTAATAATATCTATCGTCTTCTTACTTCAAGTTTTTCTTAGTGTTATCGTCTCATCATAACGTATGTAAAACCATGAACGATAAAATATCCTTATCCATTTCAATACTACTTGCACAAATAACTGCACACGCTCCATTTTTAATTCAAACTTTTTTCTTACCAATAACTGTTGGACATGGATAGACGTAATGCTATGGACGCTGATCAAGCCAATCGCCTGAGAGAAGTGGCAAGGGAAGTAATAGCAAGACAAGACGCAGAAAGGAGACGAGAAGAAGCAGAGAGAGAGCGGCAGCGGCAGGCAGAACATCAACGTCGCGTCGAAGGACTCCATTCATCCCAAGAGAAGAGACATGGAAATTAATGATAATTAGTAACAATGGACTCTTTCAACAGACACTAAAGGCCCAGAACCCTGCATCTTCGCAACGGATCGTGTGAAGCATCTCCACCTCTAAACCCTTTTAAGTGTTTACTTAGGAAATTCCAGATTCCATCATTACAAAGGAAAATTATATTATTGTACGGGATATTAGTGTTGTGTTATTTTGACGTGGTGTGATTAGGCTCCGCGTCTTAATATCCCACGACAACAATATCCCCGCAAACATATCCCAAGTATTAAATCGTAGCCATTAAATGTCACGTTAATCACGTATCAATCCATGACAAGTTGAACAATAATTCGAATACGATTATTCCTCTGCTATATCTATATCTTATGCTATATCTAGCTACAAGAGTCAGAAGCACTAAATTCAATTGCACAATGGTGCATTGTTCTCGTCGAGTCTAATAATATATATTTATTGCCTCGATAAGCTAATGCGGGTCATTTCGAGTTCACGATACTTGCGGATAACATTATACCACTTACAGTCATACCATTGTTACCATAAGTGCATCATGATGTAACGCTATGAGCTTCGAAGATGCGATGCGGCAATAAAAAATTAGCCAAATGAGTGACCGATGCAATCAGATTGAAGAGAGAAGCGAGAAACCGCGACGAGCTGGAAATGCACAGAATAGCAGACGGCCCAATGTGCTGGGACCATTTAGTGCATCAAAGCCAGAAGTGGAATCGAGGACTCTGATTAGACATTTATGCTAAGATTATCGTATATATTGCATAACCATAGCAAGTGAAAGCATGCATTAGTAACAAATGTAGAATAAATTTTCTTAAGATCTCAACAATAGTGATTGTTTATTTGTGCGTTTGGTTCAAGACAAACAACCTGAGTATCCGTTACAACAGTGTTCCACAAAATGTTCCATGGTAGGTTTTGAATAATATATTTTTTTTTAATGAAGGGATTGAAATTAACGACATTTTATTCATGATCTGACCTGCCCATGAATCGTGCTCCATGTGGTTATTTATTTCTTCAAAATTGGGACACACGGAGTGGGCCAAAAGGGCCATGTTCCATATGTTCCGAGGTGTTCCAGGGTTTTGGGACCTACGTGAGATCTCTGTCATCAATGAATCGCGCTCTTAAGTGCATCAAAAAGTGCCATTTGTCACATGTTCCGGGGTATTTCATGATTCTACACCCTAAAATGTATTTTTTTGTTAAATTTAAACATATCTACTCAAGTTTCAGGCAATTCGAAAAAGTTCGGCCTACAAAAGGGGGTCCGGATGAGGAGGAATACCTCATATATATGCGCGCACTCCTGAAGTTTTCTTGGAACGCAGCGCATCGAGTCCAGGCCGCGAGATTTGTGGTTTATCGAGGGTGCTAGAACCGTGAGAGTCTAGTTTAATTAAAAAAATTTCGTTGTTACCAGCGTACAGCCTTGCTTTATACTACCCCCCCTCCCTTTCCTGGTAAGGCCGGGGCTGCAGCCCGCACCCTACACCTTTTTCCATTCTGTATCGCAATTCTGCCGAGAGTGAAGGGAAAACTGCAGAAAAACCTTCACTGATACAGCGACGGTAAACTACCTAAGAGACCGTCGGTAGCAATGCGAGCACGCTCCAGCACGACTATCGTCGGTCGGTTAGGTAGTTACCTACTCCATTGTGATGCAGTGAGCCAGTCGCTTGCACAGTTAGGTGAACCACTCCATTTTCTGCCACTTATCTCACAACATTTTCCATAACCTTTAAAATCTTCTCATTGTTCCGTACTAGTAGTAGTAGTATTTATTCCACTGTACAGCGTCCTATCCATTTTTTTGAAATTTTGGATGCCATATTGAATCGTCTATTTATTTAATTCTTAATTTATTAATTACTTTCATTTTTAACTGTATATATATAATATTCAAATGTGACTCGTTTTCCCTGGCATGTCATCACTGATATATCATATAAGTGAAGAAAATGCATAAGGACTCGGTAGCGTAATAGGTAGCGTGTTAGGTTGTTAGGTAGGATAGATAGGCAGGTCGCAGGTTCGAATCCCACTGGAGACAGAAGAAATTGAAATATAATGAAATTGGGTGTTTTAAAATTTTTTTTTTTTACGTACTCGGTTCAGAAGCTATGTAAATGAAAAATATACATAATAAAAAATTTTGCAAGCAATAGAAATTAGAAAAAAAAACCGTATGAAAATTACAATAACTACAATAATACCTCACATCCCGACGGTCCTATGAGCTTCATATGAGCGCAACCAATTTCACCACGGTATGACGTCAATATGATCTTCATATGAGCACCACAATTTCGTCACGCCGTGACTGCCATATGAGCCCCATATGATGTGTTATTGTCAATCATCATATGATGCAAATATGACTTCCAGGTGAGCACTCATAAGCGACACACAGCTGTGAGTGTTCCTATGCGTCATAAATGTATGCAAGATGATGCCAATATGAGCTACATTTGTCTATCTGGGTGCGCTCCTTAGTCCAGTTTAATTATTACAAAGTCATCGAGATAGTCGTAAAGCCTTTTTATCAGGGGGTGCAATTATTAGAATACAAATATTTTAATAATTGAATTTATTCAATTTTGTGATCTGAACGAAGCTGATTCAAAAGAAACTTAACTTTGAAAAATTCTCTGTTATCAAAAAATGAGAGGTCATCGGAGTACCATTAATATTTTTGTACCATCAATATTATTATTATCATTAATTAAAGATTGTTATAATAGTTTTTACCCTCGTAGAGTGTTTCGATTTTAAACAAAAAAATACCTACGTATAGCCTGGTTCATTGGCAGTTCAGATTAAAAAAGAAAAAGGGCTAACTCTAATCCCTTAATTGAAAAAAAAATATTTTCGAAATCTTGACCCTGGCACATTTCGTGGAACAGGCACTAAGGCCCGGAACCCTGCATCAAGCAGATTATGTCATACGATTCCATCATTACAAAGAAAAGGATTATTTTTGTATGGGATATTAGTGTTGGGATATTTTGACGTGGTATGGTTCCACTCCGCGTCTTAATATCCCATGACAAAAATATCCTCGCAAACATATCCCAAGTATGAGATCATAGCCTATTAAATTTCGTGTTGAATACCACTATTGACTATTATATATGATTATTATTATTATTAAGCAAAAAGTATAGTGGTTAGCTTTCAAACCATCATAGTGTCAGTTTGGAAATTCCATGCGTCATTTTCGTTAGCATTGAAATTATTCATGTTGAACTATTGCAAAATATTTGTCAACAATCGACTGCATTCAGGTCAATTTTTGTATTAATCATATAAGTTGATGATTCGACAATTTCAATGGTTAACGTCACTTATCGAGTACGTGACTTATCGAATATGTTCAGCGTGAGTAAGAATTGGCTCACACGATCGGTGCCACGTATTTTTCCCACTGGTTTTTCTTTTGCGGTTCCGGAATAACATATATAATAACACGAACGATAGCATGTCACTATCAATTGGCTTTCATCGCTAACGGCCTACACTCTACATCGGCACTATTTTCGCAGTACGTCGAACTGTTTATAAAATATGAATCGCCCAAGTACTTCGAGCGGCAAAGACGAGAAGGTGGCTAAAGAAGCGGCTACAAAATCGGCAGAGCGTCAACAGTGTCTGGAGGATGCACAGCGGCAATTGGAAAAGATGGCAGAGCTTCGTGTTGGAGGGAAAACAACGGATTCATACCAAACAATGGAGCGGAAGAAATAAGACGTCAACAGAAGTCTGTTGGTGAAACACTGGGTTTACAACCGTGATTCTTGTAGAATTGTAATAATGTGTTGATAATAAATATTTTCATACCAAGCCTATTGTCTATTCATTTTGTTCGGTCTACGGGGGTGTGATGAGCCCAAAACTGCATTGCTCATTTTTTAGAAACTTGATTAAATACTCGAAATTCGAGAAATATACTCTCCAAGTACTCGCTGAGACTTGGAAGTCGGTATTTCTTATATCGTCGAATTGGTATCGTCAATACCCTCATTCTGTGGGTAAAGTCAAAGCCATCTATATTAGAGTCTGACGAACCATGCACCATTCGATATTTGCCAAATTTCAAATGCAAGTCATCAATCACTCAGCGGAAGACAGAAGTGGAGCGTGTCTTTGGCTTAAAAGAAGTGGCTTATGGGAATGTTTCAAATGGGGGCCTCATACTTCTTCATCTGGGTGTTCCACTTCTTGTTCCAGCCTAGTTCAACAGAATGTTCCATGGTAGGTATGGTAAACCATTTTTTTTTAAATCGATAGAACGAAATTTTCAATATTCAATTATTAATCTGGCATGCTAATAGACCATGGTTTACTTGGGTATTTTTGTTTTTCAAGTTGGAATACCATAAGTGGGTCAAAAATGCCCATGTTCCATATGTTCCAAGGTGTTCCGGGGTTTTGGGACCCGAGAGCCGTCTACTGAGACCGCTACGTGATGTCCCAAGTACCACTATTTACTACTCTTACATATATATTATTATTATTATTATTATTATTATTATTATTATTATTATTATCAAGTAAAGAGTAGTAATATAGTGGCTGGTTGGCTAGAAGTTTTGAGTTCCTGAAACCTCGGAACACCTTGGAACATGTGGCACATGACGTTTTTCACCCCCTTAAAGTGGTTGGATTTTGAAAAAAAAAATACCTACGGGTAGCCTGGTTCATTGGCAGTTCAGATTAAAAAAGAAAAAGGGCTAATTCTAATCCCTTAATTGAAAAAAAAAATATTTTCGAAATCTTGACCCTGGCACATTTCGTGGAATAGGCACTAGAGCCCGGAACCCTGCATTGAACAGGTTATTCCACATGATTCCATCATTACGAAGAAAAGGAATATTCTTGTATGGGATATTAAGTGTTGGGATATTTTGACGTGGTATGGTTCCACTCCGCGTCTTAATATCCCATGACAAGAATTTCCCCGCAAACATATGAAGCAATGTCAATGACTAATTTACCTACGTGCATATAATATCGTAAACAACTTGGTTTGCGACATTATAGGTAATAGCGTATCATAGGTAAAAGGCTCGTGGTATTCAAGAAAAATATAATATTATCCTTAAAATGAATTTAATTTTTAGTCATATTAGTGCCTACGTGACCCAGCGTGACTCGAGGAGTATGGAATTACCTATCTAATGAAATTTCCTTTATTTTGTTTTCGATATTACTCATATATTTTGGGTTTTTTCTCCCATTTTTCGATTCAGGGTAACGTGTATAAAAGCATGATCGATGAATTATGGTGATCCATTTCAACACTAACTTCCACGGGAACTGCACATAGTCAATTTTCATTTCAAAGTTAACTTTCGAATAACTGTTAACCATGTACCGACGCAATGTTACGGATGTTAAGGCCCTCGAGGAGCAAAGACGAGCGGCAAGAGAATTAGAAAAACGATATGAAGAGAGAAGACATCGAGAACAAGAAGAGAAACGACGAGAACAAGAAAGGAAGGAACGAGAAGCAGAAAAGAAACGAGCAGATGCAGCGCGCGAACGGCAGCGGCAGGCAGATCGCAGACGCTAAGGACAAGCGGCAAGTGAATTATCAAGATGAGAGTGCATCACAGCCAAGAGCGGAGACTTGGAAATAGATAAGAATTACATAGATATATCATAGAATTTGTTAGATCACCAAATTTGTCAATAATAAAATTGTTTGCACCAGGCATATGTGTTTATTCATTTGTCCATCAAAAAAGTTATCAAATTCACAAAATAAACTCTACTAAGACATCTAGGTAGGTCTCTGTAGCACTTGACTGATACCATATATTAACATTGATCTATCTGTCCCACTTTGGGAATATTATTTTTTGAATTTAAATCATGCCAAAAGAGTAGAGAAAAAGGTGGATGAGGAGTTGGTATCGTCAATGCCCTCATTCTGTGGTTAAAGTCAAAGCAATCTATATTCGAGTCTGACGAACTATGCGCCGTTCGATATTTGCTAAATTTCAATTTAAAGTCATCAATCACTCAGCGGAAGAGAGAAGTGGGGGGTGTCTTTGGCTCAAAAGAAGTGGCTTATGGGAATGTTTCAAATGGGGACCTCATACTTCTTCATCTGGGTGTTCCACTTCTTGTTCCAACCTAATTCCACAGAATGTTCCATGGTAGGTATGGTAAAATATTGGTCTTTGGCTTAAAAGAATTGGCTTATGGGGATGGTCCCAAATGGACCCTCATAAGTCTGAGTCTGAGTGGCCTGAGTACGTATTCTGATGGTGGCTCCGTGGTGGGTTTTGAAAAATATTTTTATTTCTGACGGAGAGATGGGAATTTCTAAAATCTAATTCTTGGTCTAGCCTACTGTTGGAACGCACTTTATGTGGGTATTTTTTCCATCAAAATTGGACGACTCTAAGTGGCTCAAAAGGGCCATGTTCCATATGTCCCGAGACGTTCTAGGATTTTGGGACCACAAAATCCTCTACTGAGATCTTTGCATGATGTCCAGAGTATCACTTGTATTTGCCACTCTTATATACATTATTAGTTAAAAATTAGTGTTGAAGTAGTCATCTGGCCGAAAGTTTTGTGTTCCAAAAACTGCGGGGCACCTTGGAACATGTGGAACATGACTCGTTGCAAGAAGATTCCGCTAATCGAGAGGAAGGGGCACGTTCTCGAGAAAAAACGCCATCGTCGACAGGAAATAAAATGGCCCTCTTGAGTCTCTTGTCAAAATGGCTTTGCCTTCGAATGGAACTGGATAAAGAAGGATAACGTCGCATCAAAATACCGCAGGAGGAGCGAAATGTTCTACGACAACGGCCTGAGTATCCGTTCCAGCAGTTTTCCACAAGATGTTCCACGGTAGGTTTCGAATAATATATTTTTTTTAATGAAGATATTGGAATTCACGACATTTTAATCTTGATCTGGCCTGTCCATGAATCGCCCTCCATGTGGTTATTTTTTTCTTCAAAATTGGACCACTTTTGGTGGGCCAAAAGGGCAATGTTCCATATGTTCCAAGGTGTTCCGCGGTTCTGGGACCTAGAGTCGTCTACTGAGACCTCTACATGATGTCTCGGGTATCACTATTTACTACTCTTATATATATAGATATATATATATATATATATATATATATATATATATATATATATATATATGTAATTATTATTAAGTAAAGAGTAGTAATATACTGGCTAGTTGGCTAGAAGATTTAAATTCTTAAAACCCCGGAACACCTTGGAACATGTGGAATATGACCTTTTTGACCCCCGTAACAGGGTTCGATTTTGAAACAAAAAATACCTACGGGTAGCCTGGTTCATTGGCAGTTCAGATTGAAAAAGAAAAAGGGCTATTTCCAATCCCTTCATTGAAAAAAAAATATTTTCGAAACCTTGACCCCGGCACACTGAAAAAAGCTTACTGCGTCAGTAACGTTATTTTGCATAGCTGTCGGTTATCCGCCTGTTTCCGCCAATCGACCTATACATACTGCCACGAAGGCCATGTATCATACTTCACAGTAACGCTACAATGATAATGCCGTGGCAAGCTATTAACATTGGTATGGCAGCGTTTCCTTATACTGCTGTTATGGCTATACCAGTGAACACGCGCATTCAACTGACGAGTCTGACGACCTCTGAGTTCCATCGTATCTTGAACGCTTACGCGCTTTCAGCACGAATCTATAGATATACATCGGCATATAAAATGCTACAAAATGTAGCGCTTCAGCGTCCAAGACGAACGCAGCCATAGATACATGACATAAACATATGCATTTTATTATTTTCAAATTTGATATGAGATACATTTATAACCTAAATTATATTTAATTCAATCACGCAAGAATAATCGATAAGGATTAATAATTAAAAAATATTTTTATATTTTTCAATTATTCATCCTTATAAACTATTCTCGGGTGATTGAATTCAATATTTATAGATTATAAATGTATTTTATAACCTAATGTAATTTATAACCTCAATATTCTCGCGTGATTAAATTGAATATTTAGGTTATAAATGAATCTAATAACCTTATGTATTTTATAACCTAAATATTCTCGCGTGATTAAATTGAATATTTAGGTTATAAATGAATCTAATAACCTTATGTATTTTATAACCTAAATATTCTCGCGTGATTGAATTGAATATTTAGGTTATAAATGTATATGATGGGTCTCATACGGTGGTTATCCGGCATACATCTGCGGTTGACTCCATTCGCATATATTGCATATCCACCGTGGCTATGCTGTATAACCACCGTGCGTGTATGGCGAGGACCCACCGCCAGCACACTGAAATATAGCTCGTGGGCCTATACAAAATGGCTCGGCGCACAGTACAGCTATGTGGGAGACCGTGGCGATAAAATATGCGGAAGCGCACAAGAATATGGCGACTGTGGCAGTAAGGTTTTTTCAGTGCACATTCCGTGGAACAGGCGCTAAGGCCCGGAGTCCTGCATTAAGCAGGTTATTTCAGACGTATGATCGCTCATTTTGAAGATGTTGATGGAACAGATCTTTTGAAGGAAAGGAAGGGAAAGAAATATTTTCGAATGGGATATTAGTGTTGGGATATTTTGACGTGGTATGGTTCGACTCCGCGTCCTAATATCCCATGACAACAATATCCCCGCAAACATATCCCAAGTATGAGTTCATAGCCTATTTAATTATCAATTTGACGTAACAATTTATGGCGAGTTAATTAATCATTTTACCTACGATCCTGCTATCGACGCGGTTTTTCCGGTTATTCTTTTACACCTAAGTCATGTATTCAACGCTCCTTGATTACCTCATTGGAATTTCATATACCGAATGGTTGATTCAATAATCGAAATACTTGTGCAAGCACCTAGTCATGCGGTGATTGCGAGTACTTGTGGTTTATTACATTTACTTATTAGTCGATTTTTTCTTCGTTAATAAGTTACACATTTCTACTGTTTCTTCAGTATTTGACAATGTTCAGAATGAATAGGATCGACGCTAACGATGCGAAATTATTGAAAGAAGCGGCAAGTCGACTAGTGGAGACAATAAGACGAGATAATGAAGAAGCAGCATGGCGAAGACACCAGCAGATGCAGCAGATCCCAGAAAAACGACAACATCAAGATCACCAAAATCAGCAACATCAGTACAAGCGTCAGAAGCACTAAACTCGATTGCACAATGGTGCATTGTTCTCGCTGGGCTTGGCCTGATAAGATTATGTGATAATATATACTATTTATAGCCTCGATAAGCTAATGAGGGTCATTTCGAGTTCACGCCACTAGCAGATAACATTATACCACTTACAGTCATACCGTTGTTGCCATAAGTGCACCATGATGCGACTCAACGCTATGAGCTCCGAAGATGCGAAGCGGCTGAAAAAAATAGCCAAACAAGTGACCGAAGGAATCAGATCGGAGAAAGAAGCGCGAAACTGCGTCGAGCGGGAACTGCACAGAATAGAAGACTGCCCAATGTGCAAGAACCATTTAGTGCACGGATGCCAGAAGAGAAATCGAGGACCCTAATTGACCATTTATGCGAAGATTATTGTGTATATTGTAAAACGCTAGCTAGTGAAAGTATTAGTAATAAGTGTGTAAAATAAATGTTCTTAAGATATTAACAGTAGTGATTGTTTATTTGTGTGTTTGGTTCAAAAGAAACGGCCTGAGTATCCGTTCCAGCAGTGTTCCACAAGATGTTCCACGGTAGGTTTTGAATTATATATTTTTTTTTTAATGAAGAGATTGGAATTCACGACATTTTAATCTTGATCTGGCCTGCCCATGAATTGCCCTCCATGTGGTTATTTTTTTCTTCAAAATTGGACCACTTTGTGTGGGCCAAAAGGGCCATGTTCCATATGTTCCGAGGTGTCCCAGGGTTTTGGGACCTGCGTGAGATCTCTGTTATCAATGAATCGCGCTCTATAGATTTATATTTTTTTTTTCCAAAATTAGAACACCCGAAATGTATCAAAAAGTGCCATTTTTCACATGTTCCCGGATATTTCATGATTTTACACCCTAAAATGCAGTTAAACAAAAATTTAAACATATCTACAAAACTAGCATATAGATTGAATCACTAACCAATTAAATTTTTGGAAATTTGAAATCAGTACTCATGAAAATGCCTCAGAAGGCTTCAAGGTAAATGTCCCAATACCCGATCATCTAAGAGGGGACGAAAAAGTTAACTTGTTTTTCGCGTTAAAAAATAAACTATTTTCTATAACGACTATGACTATTGGAAAGCTTGAAGTCTCTAGTTTCCAAAACACAGGGTATAGTTGTTGCTACAATTAGTTGTTTATTCATAATAATCGAAAATACTGAGAAATGTTAATGTACCAGTACCCGACCACCCATTTTTCTATATGACCCAATATCCAACCACACATTATGACCCTACAACCGACCACTCAATCTCTATGGTGGGGGGAAGGGCGGGGGGTGAATTGCGAAAAATGCGTCGCTGCTCAGAGAATGTGTCACCGAAATTTTGAGCCTATGCCCGAATAATATAGAGGAGTGTAGGGCAAAGTGGACATTTAAGGAATTTAAGGATTTTCATCGGCAAGCACACGGTCTTTTAACTACTTTCATGTCTCAAAATTGATTCTCGATCCTAATATCCCTGATTTAAAAAAAAAAAATTGGGGGCAAAATGGACACGCCTCCTCAGATGCAGAAAAATCTATACTTGGTGATTCTTGAAAATAGAGACACTGTAAACGACTATGCTCGAATAAAATATTGACTTAACAATATAAACAAAGAAATAAAGCCAATAAAACCGATCCTCGAATGAAATTTAAAAAAAAACGAGGTAATTTTTCAGACGCACTTTGCTCTAATTTTTTCCATGTGGAAAAAGTACTATGGATTCACTTTGTTAGTGAATAAATCATGGTATTTTCACATATTCATCGACTTTTGAGTCGTGAAATTCATTCCCATTCTTGTTTTTTGGATTTTGTAAAAAAAAAAGTTGGGGGCAAAATGGACACGCCTTTTCAGATACAGAAAATTCTATACTCAGTGATTCTCGAAAATAGAGACACTGTAAACGACTATGCTCGAATAAAATATTGACTTAATAATATAAACAAAGAAATAAAGCCAATAGAATCGTTCCTCGAATGAAATTTAAAAAAAAGAGGTAAATCTTCAGATTCACTTTGCCCCAATTTTTTCCATGTGGAAAATGTACTATGAATTCATTTTGCTAGTGAACAAATCATGGTATTTTCACAGATTCAGCGACTTTTCAGTCGTGAAATTTATTTCCCATTATTGTTTTTTGAATCTTGTAAAAAAAAAATTTTCCAAATTTTACGATTTCCGTGTTTTGTGCTTTTTATTTTGAATATATTGTTCAACAGTGTATGAAACGTTACGGGAATCGTGCAGATATAGTCTGAATTCGAAGTAATAATTTTATGAGCTTGACATTATTTTCAGTTTCAGCTCGTGTCCACTTTGCCCCCAAATTTAAAATTTTTCGCGTGTCCACTTTGCCCCCAGTGTCCACTTTGCCCCACATTCCCCTACATGTCAGCAGATGTCCGATTACTGGGACTGAACATATAGTCGCGAGCAAGTACCAATATCCGGACACATGGTCGGTTATCGGTTCCATGATACATTTCGTATGTACCAATAACCGGACATGAAAATTAAGTATACTTAAAACGCATTTTTGGCTAATTGAGACAAAATGATCAAATTGGTGGTATCTTTCCGAATATAAACAGCTGGGCTCAGTTCGAAAACAATAAAAATCACTTCAAAATAGCTTCAAAAAGATATCGCGATTCCTTAGTACTTCAGCTTAGATAATGGCTTCCGTGCCCCGAATAGTACGCGTGCTGTCATATTTATCTAAAATTAAATTACAGACGATTCTTGAACTATTAAAAATAGTTTCGTATACGTAGATTATGAATCCTGGATATTAAATAAATTCACAGTTTAAGATTTCTCTTAAGTGAATGCTTAACTTGCTGATATATTGGTTCAAGTGGTCGGGTACTGGCACGTGGTCGGGTATTGGGACATTTACCTTACATAAAAATGTATTTTTATCCAAATTAGTTAAGACTTTGCTGAGTAATTATAGGGATGGAATACATATTATTTATCGCATACAATTTATTGCTATTTCAAATTACAAAGATAATAAATTGCAGATAAGACCTTGGGTGTCTTTGAAAGGCACGAGGAGAGTGGTTTCGTTGGATTCAAGTGGACAAATTCACTGTTGACTATCCACAATGGATACGTGTATCAAGGAAGATCTCGGATACCACGATTTGGATCTTGGCATGCGTTTCCTCACATTGTCCCCATAGTATTTGCACATTCCACCGTTCTTCAAAGCCCAATCCTTCATCAGTCCCTTTATTATCTTGATCTCCATGTTCTTGGACAAAGTATCAACCATCGCCAAACCATGCACCGCCCTCAGTATGTCCGTTGCGCTGACATACTTGTCCTTTTCTACTTGAAGATTGTCATCCATCCAGGTCGTGTACACATCATTGTCCCTGCAAACCTCGTCTTTCCACTCCTTCTGGCTCTGACCGGCTTCTGGCAATTTTGTACTATAATTCTCGACGAGTATCTGCAAAAATGCCGATCTCCAAGACTGAAAATTATCCGCGTACTGTTCGTCCTCCTGAAATACATACGGCTCGTTCTTCAACGCTTCGTATCTCGATTGTTCGACGAACAGAGATCTGAACGGACAGATGACCATGCGATTCTTGAATTGAGGATCCGCTGCGTCGAATGTTGGACAATCACCCTCGTTGTAGATCAATATCAGGGCGCACTGATTCGTCGTCTGGAACGTGCCCTGAGCGTACAATTCCCTCCCTTCCACGGAACTTGTGGATCCGCCGGTCAGCGCCTTCATGATGTGGATATTCAACGCTTGATTCTTCTTGAGTTCCTCCGCAATCAGAATTCTTCTGCCCCGAAGAGAAGCCAGTCCAGCATCGTGTTGATTCATATCCGGTGCTTTGGTTGTGCTCACCACTAACTTTGAATTCTTAACCAACATCTTGCCAAACACCAATTCCAAGAATCCGACAAAAGTGGACTTGCCGTTGTTACCCTTTCGCTTGTCCGTGAAACAGACGAATTTTTTCTCGCTTCGTTTGCCGCTCAATAATCGTGCGATAAACTGCAGCATCCACTTTCTCTCACTGTCAATGGGAAATACCTCAGCCAAATACTTCTCCACCGCGGATCGATGCTCCTTGGCCGATTCATCGTCGTAAACCCAATCGGCGGTCAGACAAACGTAATCGTCACGCGTAATGTCACGGAATACTGGTTTTCCGCTGGAAACGTCGACGGTGCAATTTTGCAGAGGAAACAAATTGCGATTTGTGTTCAGTCGTTCCTTGAACGAATTGTCAACGACGTAAGACAGAAATACTTCCATCACTTGCAGATAGCCGTTTCGCGACTTTATGTATTCAGTCTCGGCCTTCGTCAATTGGCCACACTGGAACAACTCCTGGACGAACAACTTCTCTAGGGCCTTCTTGCCTCCCTTTATCCACTTTCCCGTGTTACGATCGCAGTAATAAACATCGTTTTCGCAGTAAACGTATCTCTGCTGGACGTTTGGATCGCTCTCGATCAATATCCACACCAATTCGACGTCCTTCCGCACAGACATGTCCTTCTCGGAATCCTCCACCACGTTGTCATTGTCATGTTCATCACCGTAATACCTGTCAGTGTGTCCTTTGATCGCTTGAAGGGCGCATGCCCTGACGGTCCGGCCAATGATTTCGGAATGACGAATTTGACTGCTGCGCGATGACTTCCCGTAGAGTAAGGTCTTTGTCTTCTTCAGAGGATCCACAACTATGACAGTATCTTTTTCATCGATGGACATAAAAACGAATCTGTCTCTCATGAACGTTGCCTCGTAACCGTTTATGAAACCATTGCCAAAAACTATGAGATCCGATCTTTTGGAACGGGCGGAATTCTCCAGAAACGCCAGCATATGATCCTCCGAATCTTGGACGGCAAATATGTCCATGCGAAGGTACCAAAAGGTTCGTTCCTCATCGTCAGCACTGTTGACGACTATTTTCCACTTGTTCCGGACATTAGTGTCAATTTCGTGAACAACGACAGGCTGATATGCCTTCGCTACTCTGGCGTTCAAGTACTTGGAGAATCCCTCCAATCTTTCGGTGTATATTCTGCTCATGCGAATTATGTAATCAGCATCGAATCCACCTCTGGACCGATGAAACATCTTGGAAACGTCCTCGGTGCCACGATACTTTTGAACCGATCGTTTGCTGAATTCATCCGCTATGTCCAGCGTCTCGTAGCCATATTGGACTTGGCATGTTCTCAGTGACCACAGAATATTGCACCAGAGCGTGTACACATCACTGTGTCGCTGTTCCAAGTCCAGGACTATCGATCTCAGTCTTCTCTTCAGAAGGGGAGTCACCATGGATTGCTTTTGACGTTTGCAGTCACGCGTGAGCATCAACCCAAAATTCCCGGATTCAATCTCCTTCCTCTTGTGGGGAACTTGTTGGGAACTTGGGTAATCGGTTCTCGGTAATGATACAAGGTTCATCAGCCAGCCTGGAAAAGGCGGGATGGTCTGACTCGGAGGCCCGTTTAAAGTGTAGCCCGGACTATTCCATCCCATAACGCATTTCCCGTCGGATAGTACATCAATTTTAATGGTTCGTCCGCGATTTTCCACACCGACTAATTCGCCATGTAACTTTTGAACACTGGATTGCACTCCTTCGACGTATTGAAAGTACAAATGCTTTCCTCCCGAAGGCGTCGAGACGCACGGAGCTTTTGGATCACCGTATTTCTTTGTCAATCCTTCCCACGCCTCGACTCCATCGACGTAAGTATTCTTCTTCAACTCCGTTTTCTTAATGACGTCGCAATCGATCACAATCACACCCAGATCACATTTTGATACCTTACCAGTGCGTATGCCGTAATTTTCTCCTGGAATGTGGGGAATTGACTCGGTCAGTTTGTTCCATCTCTTGATAGCCGGTTTCTTGGCCTTGGTCGTGGGAAACGTAATACCACACTCCAATAGTCTGCCCATGGTGAAACTTTTTGGTAAACCAACTGAACAATCTCCGTTCCATCGTTGCTGATCCTCGTCCATCGTCCTTTGACTGATACCGGAATCTGATTCGTTGTCGTATTCCATCGAGAAATCCATCGTCGTTCACTGTAAAAATTATCCCATGAATGATTGATTTTTAGAACTTTCTTTGGGTCTATTGGAATGTTTTTTCTTTTTCTAATCGATAGATTGGAGGAAGACTCGAAGATTGGATTAGAATCATAATTTTGGGGATTCACTTGGGAAAAAATATAAATAGATTTCAGAAATCGTGTTTTTTCGTTAATCAACTCTTGGACTTTGTTAATTAAAATGAAGAAATACAAAAAATTAAAATTCCGACGATTTTCCGATCAGATAATTGAATGACGTTTTAAAGAATTATGGCTTCACGAACCGTCGATTATGAACTTCGGTCGCACTCTTGAAATATATTTGATTTTGGTAAATTTTCGGCAGTGCGCGGTCACATTTATCCTGAGGAAATGATGTACGTCCTCTTGTAGCGCACTTGGTCGACTGATCGTGATCACCGAGTGTTTAAAACGGACTGATTACGTCAACGAACAATGATGAGGTATTAAGTACAACGTAGAGCAAGTTTTTCCGAATTTCTTGCTTTTCTACGTGGTTTATCGAATTGCGATAGCGCACGTTTTCTTCTCGCCCAAGATGGAGCTCTTATCACGCGAGACTGTTTCTACGCAGATATTGTTGTTTTCAGAATATTCATGGTGGCACCGATGATTATGAAATGGTGAAATAATGTTTTTATTAAATTTTTTTGAATCAAGTATACGAAGAAAAACGTCGAAAAACGATTTTCTTCGTTTCTAGGCCTTTAGCATCGGCTCAAGGCCACCAAAAAATTAATTTTTTTGCATATTCTCAAAGTTCAGACCTTTAAGAATACATCCTCGAAAGGGAATTTTCAAATTCCAATAATTTACGGAGCTATAGCTATTTTAGTGACGCAGCAGCTACACCCGTTACGTCAGAGCAAATGGGATAGTTTTTCTCCAAACTACTTTCCTCAACATGGCTGACATATCTCAAGTTCTACTCAACCGATTGACTTTAAATTTTTTACCAATCTTCAATGTGAACTCTTTATCGCCCCTATCAATTTTGTATCAAAATTATTATTTTTACTATCGTAAAAAAATTAAAAACTATGAAGAAAGTGTCGAAAAACGTCTTTTTTGTTCAGACAGTCGCCATTTTGCGAAAAAAAATGTTTCCGTTTTCTCTGAGGTGGGGGCTATAACGACATTGTTACTAATTACGAATCTTTATTAAAATTTTGTATCGGATAACTAGAAAGGTTGCACATCCCGTTTTTTAGCCCTAACTTTCCCAGCTTATAACTTATGAAATTTTCTTTTTTTTTCTCCAATTTTTTGTTGTTTACTGAGTGATTCCACGTCAAACCAGCAGGTCAAAAAAATCAATGTCCCCGATCATTCTCTCGATATTTTCCTGTGTTCTCCATCATGAGAAAACAATGCTGTTGAATCGTTAGCCCAAAATAAAATTATTTGTACGAGTTATGATTTTTTGAAAATTGCGTACTTTTAACGACTCGAAAAACAACTTTTTTACTTTTTTGTAAAACTCCCCCGGATTTTGGAATTCGAGAATTTCACTTCGAGAAATCGAAACTGTATTCAAAACCCTTAGTCATTGTTTCAAAAAATTATAAAATAATTTATTAACAATTCTTTGAGATGCATCCCCATCAAAATGATGATAATATTTACGAATAATTGCTGCTGGTTCGACGTGGAATCACTCTACTGTCAAAATATTAATAAATATGTTGTAAAAAAAAAAGAATGGTAAAAATATTTTTTGTTTTTTTTAATCGAGTTCGACAAAACGCTCAAATTTAATATTCAAATTCAATATTCCAATCGTAGTTGCAATAATTAATTTTTTTATTTTTACCATTATAGTGGTCGAACTTTTGTCCAGAATACCTCATTTTGCTCTAATCATTTTTCTTTGGAAGATAATTTGTTAAAAGTGGGTTTACGATTGTATTATTAGAGAATCTCGCGCTATTTTTTTCTTAATGCAATGAAAACTCCTTTATACTTTTTGTTTTCTCTTTTCTTTTTGTGTTTTAATTTTTTTAACTGTTATTAGGCAAATTTCATGAAAATTTCATTATCCAGATCTAATTTAGATTAAATCTAATTTTAATTTTAATTTTATTTACTACGGATATTTGCACTCATTATAATAATAATAATAATAATTCCCGCATTTCTTCAATTCTTCAATTTTCAATAATTTTTTACGGTGCCCATTTTGCTCCACATTCTCTTCTATATAATTATCAACAACAGCACTTTTTTTCATAACAATCCAGTACTTTGTCATACACTCCAGTAATTATCACGCTTTTTTTTCGCACCCAGAAAAAAGATCTAGTCGTAGGTACTATAATCGTATATTTGATTGTTTTTTAGTTACTTCAAAAAAAATTTTCTTTCCATCCAATTTTAGGCGATATTTACTTCCACTATGTTTATTTATTTGAATTTCCTGTCATCGAGAAACAGGCGTTGAAGAAAAATTCTATTCGTCGTAACTAAATACCTATTCACCCGTAATCTCATCCGATCATATCCTCAGATTTGTCAGTACCCCAAAAATCCGCCAGGTGGCGACCTCTCGCACAAGCGAACCTGCCTCTCGAGGCCTATATCCTTTCCAAGCTCGTCTATGTTTGATATCCTTATTTTTTAGTATGGATGTCTAATACATTGAACATTGCGGCAAAACGCAAGATGGCCGAATCCCCGAAAAGGATTCCCATGAAAAAGGGTCTTTTTTCTTTTCCCTTCTTTTAAAGAAAAGCCGAAGCTTCACGAAATTGTGGACTTCATGTGTGTTGCTATACATTCAAAGATTGAAATTTTTAAAAATATATATTGTGTAGATATTTTTAAAAAAAGTATTTCATTTAAACACATATTTGTACAACTTGAAATAATATTTATTAATATTAAATAAAAATTTATTAGATCGCAATATATTTTCCTAGTAGGTCATTCAAAAAAAGAAATTTATATCACTCAGTACAATAATGGACGCTTTTACGTCCGCAAGCGGACGTGAAAACGTCCATATTGCACCTCGTGATATAAAATATCGTACATCACGAGGACGTAATGTACTATTCGTTGACATGAACAGAGTTGTATTAAGCCGACCTACAACTAAAAAAATTTATTTGGCTTGACTAGGATTTAGTTAAATGTACTAGATCTTTTTTCTGGGTGCGTGCGGAAGCGACTGGATTCAAATTTCTGTTGGCCAATTGATTATGCTCGATTTTTCTTATCGATTTTTGATACAAAAGTGACGAGAGTTTGAAATCCGTTTAACACGTTGCGAAAAACGAGGGTTACAGGAAATCGTCATCATGGAGTTGTCCTGGGTATTGAGAGTCAGCATGAGCTTTTTATAAATATATTTCCTCCATCAAGCGTGTAAATCTCTTCGATCGGCAGAGAAAAAAAAAGATGGGGGCGAGACGTCCCCTCACTTTATAACCTCACTCCGTCCTCACTCTCGTAAAATGTTTATGAAAAGTCTCAGACATCGTAAATCCTTATAGCGGATCACCCGTTTAGTTTCTTTCTTCCTTTTGTCCTCTATTTTTGTACACAAAAGTCTCGCCGTTATTGGAAATAGAAAATTTCTGTGACGATGAATAACAACGATGAATTTTGCGTGCCTTCTTTATCGCTCGTTTCTCGTAGCTCTAAAAATTCGTTGCTCTTCGTTGAATCGTTTTGGAACGCGAAAGAACGTTCGATGCTTCGCTAAAATTGCAGCTGGAAAACATATTTTTAAACTCGTTGAGTTTTGGAGGCAAAACAAGTGATTTCTTTTTCTCTCGAATTTATTACTCCAAGAAATATCAATGATGATACAATTGCCGGTTTCTTCTGAGAGGAAAATCCACTGTAGAAGGAAAAGAATTTTTTATTTTCATTTTATTAAAGTATATGGGGCATTCCATCCCAAATCGGACAGTTTGAAAAACTTTTTTTTTTATTTCCTCAATGTTTTTATATTTTTGAGTACCCATCAAAAGACCTTTTCTGTTAAATTTTGAGATTTTTTCGATTACCCGTTCAAAAGATATTAAATTAACAAAAACACCGCTCTTTTTTGGTATTTTGGTCATAACTTCTTTAATAATGGTCCAAATTGAAAGTTTTTTTTTCAAAATTTTTGTTTTTTTATGGTCTTTTCATAAAAAAACATAACAAAAATATTTGATGCGTTTTTAAATGAGTTTTTTTGGTTTTAAACGTTAAATCGCGTTTTTAAAAGTGAATGTCATTATTAATTTTTTTTAAATTTTTTGTTTCAAACATCTATCTATTCAACAATTTTTAAGACTAGTCCGATCGTGGGACCTCAATAACTACTATTTTTTTTCGATTTTTGAAAATTATATATATTTTTTTCTTATAAATTATTATGAATACCAATTTTTGTTACTGTATAGTATTTTTTTAATCATTGTGAATTAATTTGGATACTTTTTCATTGTTAACAGATTTTTTAAATTAATAATTAATCGATGAGCAAATAACAACAGTTCAAAAATTGTATGAGTGGGCACTGAACCTAAATAGTCTACCGAATATTGCTGTCAAATTTTCACATGAGAAACATTATTCAGATGCAAAAGAAAAATTTTATTTGCGATAAAATACTGCGAAGTCAATCACAGGGGGACACAAAAATTTCATTCAATTATTCCAATGAGCGACGGAAACGTATTGGCAAAGGAATATTCTAATTCAGGAAATAATCGTATATGTAAGGTTTTCAAAAAAATACATGAATAAATAAAAACTGTTTTTATTGTTCATAAACAGACTTAACGATTAATGATTAATTTTAAGAAGCTGTTAACAATAAAAAAGTGTCAAAATAAATTCTAAATATGGAAAAAAATACTACACAGTAAAAAAAATTGGTATTCATAATAATTTATAAAAAAAAAAAAAATTTTAATTTTCAAAAATCGAAAAAATAGTAGTTATTAGGATCCCACGATCGGACTAGTCTTAAAAATTATTGAATAGATAGATGTTTGAATCAAAAAATTAAAATCAAAAATGAAAAATGACATTCACTTTTAAAAACGCGATTTAACGTTTAAAACTCAAAAAACTCATTCAAAAACACGTCGAATATTTTTGTTGTATTTTTTTCTGAAAAGGCCATAAAAAAACAAAAATTTTGAAAAAAAATCTTTCAATTTGGACCATTATTAAAGAAGTTATGACCAAAATACCAAAAAAAGAGCGGATTTTTTGTTAATTTAATATCTTTTGAACGGGTAATCAAAAAAATCTCAAAATTTAACAGGAAGGGTCTTTTAATGGGTACTCAAAAATATAAAAAAATTGAGGAAATAAAAAAAAAAGTTTTTCAAACTGTCCGATTTGGGATGAAATGCCCCATATATTTTCAAGAACATGTGGGGAACATGTTTAGTGAATTCTTAAAATTGACTGAGTTACCGTAAATTTAGTAAAAAGTAGCGCGACCAGAGTAACCAAAATTTTAAACGCGTTTTTCGCGAAATAAGTTTTTCGACATTGTCCCAGCAAATTCGCAAAAAAATTATGAGCCGCTTTTTAATTTTTTTTTAAACATTTGAAATCGCAGCGGCCAAGTCTGTACTGAACGGATTACAAAAATTCCGATAATTACTGTTTTTAAAACCTGATTGAATAAAAAAAAGAACCTTAGGAATGAAAAAAAAATCAATTCATCGTCATTTTATAAATAATCAAATTTAAAAAATGGCTAAGCATAGA
Source organism: Alloplasta piceator (assembly GCA_946863875.1). Taxonomy (NCBI): domain Eukaryota; kingdom Metazoa; phylum Arthropoda; class Insecta; order Hymenoptera; family Ichneumonidae; genus Alloplasta; species Alloplasta piceator. The sequence goes on along the minus strand of OX333073.1, from coordinate 5,400,346 downwards.
GATAGCTGAATTTTTTATTTTCAGTTCATTTATCGATATTATAATTGTATTATATCTATATATTTTTAAACATTAATAAACAAACATTCTAAATTGATTTATTCAGTTTATACAATATTTATTTATTGTTATTTTTTATTCTTTATTTTAAGAATATTTTTTTTTCTCATTAAAATAATTTTTGTAACCATTAATTTTTAAGATTTTTCAATAAAAATGTCTATGAACCAAGCTGAACATATACTCAATAAAATTACAATAATCAAATCCTTTACTAATTAGTCACGCCTGTGAAAAAAGTTCTTCATTGAAAATTTGTTCACCACTTTTTGAAGAGGAAGATTTATCAACGAAAATTCTTAAGGGTCCATTTTCTAATGAATCTAATGATGAAAATACGTCCAAGAAAGCGAATGTCCAGGATGAAAGATCGTTTTCCAATAACGCCACGTTATTAGGAAAATTGTTTTGCGGAATCGTCAAAAAGTTCTTTAAAAAAAAAAAAAAAAACCGGACACGTTTGCAAAAAACATTATCCGAGAGAGGAGACAATGGCGCGTTTCTGCCCTTCGACGATTAGGTCCATTCAAGAATCGAGCACTCTCGCCAGTTTTTTGTTTTCTCTTGTTTTGTCTGTTTTTTTTTTTTTTTTCGTGTTCAGATCGGAGACGTGCCGCTTTCATAGGATCGAAAACTACCAGCATGATATCGGCTTGACTCACGCATCAGCGACTCTGGAGAAAATTCGATTGGATTCGACGTTTGATCGAAATTTTTTTGTTCCCTCATCCTTTTTTAGCATCGTGTCTCGTACGTTATATACAAGACTGACCCACTTCTCTCCGTGCGCTTTACAAACTCTCTTTTGCTGTTTTTTTTTTGCTCAAACTTCGCTCACTCTCTCCCTCTTTTGAGCGCGAAGCCGGATATGGAACATCCTTCTCCCATTCGACTCATGAAATTGAAGCCGAGCGAGTGGTTCAAACTCGGTAAATTTTCTATCCGCGAGCTTTTTCCCGTCTCACATATATAACCGACCAACAGACTGGTGAATTTTATCACAGAGCCAAACCTCTCTGCGACAAAGTCTCATCTCTCTCTCCCTCTTTTTTTTTTGATCCTCTGTATAAAATATTTATCGATTCGACCGAAAGATTCTCCCGGATGCACTTTTCCATTTTGAACTCCTGGGCCAATTTTCAGAGAGCTCCATTTTTTTTCCCTCCACTAATTTCGTCCTACCAAAGATTTGATACAGTAAACTCCTCAAAGGATTCTCACTGTAATTTCAATATCATTGCTATTTTATTGTTCAAAAAATAAAGGTGAGAGCGTATTTTTTATATTGATTTTTTTGGACAAACCCCTTAAGGAGTTTTCGCCAAGTCAGACTGTCGATTTTACTTTGTGCAAAAAATTCTTGATACAAAATTGCAAACGTCAGAGGGCGCGGAAGCATTACTTGAATTTCATTTTTTAACTGAACCCCTTAAGCAATAAAAAAAAATTCCAAAGCTGTTCTCGTCATTTAGTGCACTATGCAAAAAATTGTGCTCGATAGCTGCAGAATTACAAATGTAAAAGCATACACAGATATTGTTCGAATATAATTTTTTTTTTTAACTGAACCCATTAAGTAATTTCAATGAAATGTAATAATAACCATTTTTATAATTTAGTGCGCTCGTACAAAAAATTTGAGCTCAATAGTTACAGAATAACGGGGGCAAGCACAAGCATCGGTTGAATATAATTTTTTTTAAGTAAACCCCTTAAGGAATTTTTATAAAATTGAATAATTATTATTTTTGTCATTTAGTGCAATTGTAAAAAAAAATAGAGTTGAGTAGCAGAATTTAAGAAGTTATGACACTCAATACACGTGTCGAAAAAAATTGAGCTCGATAGCTACGGAATTACAAGTGAAATAGCAAATTCAAGCATTAATTAAATAAAACAAAATTTGAGTGAACCTCTCAATCAATGTTAATAAAATTCAATAATGACCATTTTTGTCATTTGGTGCGATTGTAAAAAAAAAAAAGAGCTCGATAGCAACAGAATTGAAGAAGTTAGGACACAGGTCAAGAATATGTAGAAAAATATAGGGGATGGGGCCCAATATTTTTCCACATATTTCTTGATCTTTCATTAAAAACATACGAAAATCTCGAACATTTTTATTATAATTTATTATTATTATTTATTATATAATTTTTATTCGAGCGATGATCAGGTAAATGTCCCAGTTATTGAACAGGTCCCAATTATTGAACACTGTCTTGTATTTTTATTATTTCTATTTATTTATTTCTATTTATAGTAACTGCTTATCGTTTTTGCTAAGATGCGCCGCTTCATGCGTAAGGGCATGAAAAATTCAAAAGCTGTCGCATCTCAAAAAGTAAAGGCGTTTCAGGTTCCTCAGAAAATTTCTTACAAATAACAATTTTTTAAAAAAATTTCAAATTAATTATTTGTTAAAAAATACGTTGTTCGATCATTGGGATATAGAAAATGTAGTGTGTCCCAATTATTGAACACTCGAATTCTCCAAGATGGCGTCATTAAACCCATCAAAACATTGAGATAGTTAACGTGTGACGGATCGTGTGGATCGGATTTATTAAAAAAAAACTGTAAGTTCCTGAATAAACTTACCTTTATTATTTTAATAATAACTCTAAGATCGTCAAATATATTTTTTATTTGTATTTTCGTGCAATAAACATAAAAAGAAAAGTAAGAAGAGAATATAACCTAAATGTAACCTAAAAATACGAATGTAATGTTCAATATTTTTTGCTCTCCGATATTTCAGTCGAAAAACAAGAAAGCTGCGACAAAATCAAACAAAAACAGAACATAAAAACGAGGAAGCTGAAAATAAAAATAAAATAAAGTTCGAGTTGAAAAGCAAAAATAAACCAAATGCAAATGAACCAAAAACCTGTCAAAAGAGACTAAATGTATATTTTTGTATTTTTACATGATTAATAACAGATTGTTCAAGTGTTTGATTTTGCTGTTATTTCTTAATATTGTACCCAAAATAATATTTTCAGAACGGAAAAAGAATTCTCGAGAGTGTTCAATAACTGGGACATGCCTGTTCAATACATAGGCACTTCCAGTGTTTAATAATTGGGACATTTGCATGCTTCACACTGTTTCACATGATCTCACATTTGAAATCATTTAAAAATAATTTAAAGGGTGATTTTTCGAAAGTAAAAAAATCAAAGTATCATTTGAACATGAAAGCGATGGTTTGTTTCTCGTTTTTATATTTTTTTCTCACCGAATTCAATCCCCAAATCCTTGCCGTTCAATAATCGGGACATTTACCTTAGTACGAAAAATGTTATTATACTCGTTAACGGAATTCGCGGCCCAACAGTTGGCAGATGAGGCGAGCACAGTGGGTGAGAGTTGCGCCTGTAGGGATGTTGCCCGCGCAGCACAGAACGGAGGATTGTAGTTTCCTCTCCCCCCCCCCCCCGCCCCCGCCCGTACGCAGGCTCCTGGGTCGCGCGTACAAATGTTCCCTCGTAGCATGATAGCATCGTGCTTCCTTCGTCGAACCGCGAGGATCAGTCGGTCGAGGCCTCTCTCGCGCGTCGCTCACCCCTCGTGCGCGCTCTCACGAATCTCGCATTTACCACCCGCGTTGTACTTTGGCTCGCTCCCTCGTAACGTCTACGTGTTGCTTTTCAGTTGTTGCCATCAGTGGGACAGAATAAGAGAGATAAAAGAACGAAAATAACGTGACGTTCTGAACGAGATAAGGAAGGAAACATTGCGAAAAAGGCTCGCGCGGTTGTGGAACGAATAGCTGGAAGAAAAATCGAGGGGGATAATAACGCGGTAAAAAACGTGACAGAGGAAAGAGTGTCGTCGAGATTTACGAAGGAAAAAGGAGCGGAACGAAGTAGCGATAAATAAGCCCAGAAAATAAACAAGCGAGGGCTCGAGCTTTGACGAAACGCTTGACAGTGCGACGTGTGAGTGTGTGTGAGTGTGAGTGGAGGGGGGATTCTTGAAAAATTTTGCCACAGCGCCGGGAGTGAGGGCGCACCGTGGAGAATCGTTTACGCCGTGAAAACAAGCCAAACGTTCGCGGGGCGAGAGAGAGAGGGAGAGAGAACGAACTATAAAGCGACAGAGGTGAGATTACGCAGAAAAAGAGCCGCGAAGCAACGGTGGAACGGGTTACTCTCGTATGTGAATTTTCTCGTGAAAAATAGGAATAAAATCTCAAGATTTTTTTTCTAAAAAAAGGAAAATCGTCGGACTACTGGGAAAAAAATCATTTGGATAAAAAAGGCAAAATTATTTTTGCCCGAAAATTATTATTATTATTACTTAAGAGTGTCTTCTTGTCTTTTCGAGGGCGCCTCTGACGTTCGAAGCGCGTATTAAAATTCGAACATCGTTTTTTTCTCCTTTTCAATGCTCTTCTCACGTTTTCGCGTCTCTGACAATCGTGAATAATAAACCCGAAGAAAATTTAACTTTTTGCATATTCAAGTGTCGATAGAGAGAGGAAAAACTTTTGTGATTAAAAAATTTGCGCTAACGAAGTTCGAAGAAATTGAGAAAAATATTGAATACAAAAATAAGGACCTGTCCGGGTCCTTATAAATAAGGTCGGTGCATGTCTCGACCCCTGAACACGAGACTTTCGCCCTGCAACGCTTCGACAACGTTCCTGAGGTGAGCATTTTTTTTTTTTAATTGTATCATATCTTTTTCAGTCTTTATATAAGCTGCTATTATTATAGCATTAATTTGTGTTTTGGCTTACATCGTTTTTTATTTAGAGGGCAAATCCAGCGAATTGCATTACTCTATACTTCTCTTTTTTCTTTAATTTTTTTTTCAGGTGTGAATTTACCCCAATTTTTTTTGTTCTTCCATAAAAGCGATTAAGTTACATCAATCTCCCGTTGAAAACTTTGAGAATTTTGGAAAAAGATGAAATGCGAAAATTAGCAATTTGCAGGGATTTTGTTTCAACGTTATTGCGGCGAAAAATTGTTCGCTCTGTCATTATCATTGTTATTATCATCCCCGATTGTAGCTCGAGTCTCGTGCTTTGGAGAAATATTTGTGTCTGCCTCGTCCGGGGAACGTTAATTAAATTCATCCCCTATCGATATATAATACATCATGTATTTGAAATTCCGAACGTGGGGCTGAACGAAATGCCGATTGGAAAAGCTTCAGACAAAATCCAAATGGGCAAAGACCATTTTTTTTCTCGATAATTGATTTAAAAATTTGAAAATATATTAATTACTTTTTTTTTTAATTATCTCTATCTACTGCCAACTCCCAAATAGTCTTTTAAGTTTAGCTGAAATGATGTCTTCCGGTAATTTTAAAATTTTAAAAAAAGTCTTCAAACCATTATTTATTTTTTATGGCTGAAGTGGTCTTCCGGTAATTTTAAAATTTCAAAAAAAATTCTGCAAACCATTATTTATTTTTTATGGCAGAAGTCAATGGCCGGTGGTTTAAAATTTTTGGAAAAAATGTTAAAAATCATTATATATTTTTTCCGAATTTTTTATGAACGCTTTCATTCTATCCATCAATCATTCTCGAGTGAGAGCATTTTTTTTTTGGCAGATTGATCGACCGAGACTTGACAAATTGTTCAAACAGATTTTAAGAGGGTTTAGCTCGTGTTTTATCGATTGAGAAAAAAGTTAATTTCCAAGCTGGGCTTATTTCACAAAATACCACTCTGGAAGTTTTTGAGGATTTATAAACGACCTCAGAGTTAGAAAAATTGATAAGAAAAAAAAAATAGAACGTGTTAATCCTCGAAAAAATGTTGATTTTTTTTCAAAAAAGTGAAAAAAATAGAAGAAAATGTTGGTCCACTCCATGTTGAGCGGCATTTTTTCCGGAATTGATCAAAGTATTTTTTGATAAAAAAAAAAAAAAATTGATGATGGTCATTCGAGAAAAAGATCATTTTTCTCGTATTGGGTGTATCATGGCGAACAGCTTCGAGCAACAGTCTTATTTTTACGTTTCCAACAACGTAGAGTCGAAATACGCCTTGAAACGTTAAATTGGGGGTAAAATGGACCACTCGAAAAGTTAGAGGTAAATCTTCTCCTCATTTCCTCGATTTTCTTTGGATTTTAAGTGCCCCGAAACTTTTATTCTACATTATCATGCATTCAATATTGACCCAACGACATTTTCTACCTCAAAATCAAGATTTTGAGCCCGAAAAGATGATTTTTGATTCGTGAAAATATGCCATTTTTTTAAGTGGTCCATTCAGCCCCGAGTTCTCTGTATTCACGTTTGTACGATGTTTAAAAGCTTTCGAGAGGTTTTACAATGAATGTGACCTTACGAATGTGCCATTGAAGGTCAATTTTGACAGTTTTGACCCTTTTGCTGTCATTTTGGAATTATGGGGAGGCGAATATTTAACGGAGGGTGCCCAAATTGATTTAGACTCATTTTGAAACGTTATTCGACTTTTTTCAGAGAGAAAAAATGTTTGAAAATTGCCGAATGTTTATTTTTATTGCAAGAATATTTTTTGCGTGGTAGATGCAAAATTTAGGGGATCGAGACCCAAAATAACGCATTGAATTGATGCTTCGTGGATGGGAATTGTCTCTTGTCACTCGACAGGGTTGTCTCTGGTTTTGCCTGATCATTTTAGTGTAGCGCAATGGTTGTCAAGACAATACCGTGCAATGCCCATCTCTGTTGGCCGATTCAGCTTACATATATATGGGGCATTCCACGTGGAATCACGTCGTCATCGGCCTGATCCCCTCGGATTTTGATGTCCAGTGTATTGTGGGTTTCGTTTGGCCCAAAATATGACCTCAAATTTTTAAAAAATTTTATTTCATTTTTAAGAGGTTGTCCGAGCTAAAAAATCACTAAATTAAGGTTCAACATAAAGAGGAGCCTTTTTTAAATTAATGAAATTTTTTGCATAGAAACTAGGGCCCAAAACAGATATTTTTGTCGAAGTTCGATAATGGGCCAAAAACAATTACTATTTTTTTTTTTGGATTTTAATTTTTTTTTTATAATTTCATATTTTTATTGTTTCTTGTAGTGAGAATAAGAACAACAAAAATATTTTTCTAATGAAATTTGATTTTTTTTCTTGGTTTGAGAGTGAAACGACAACATTTTTCGAAAATTTATCAACATCGACGATCTGAAATAAAACGGATGATTCAAACACAATTAAAAAATTAAAATTAAAAAAAAAATAGTAATTATTTTTGACTACACAGCCACACAAAAAGAAGAAAAGGGTTTAGCTATAACCTCAAAAACACTCCAAAATTAAGTTGTTTTTTAAATATCTCGAAAACTATTATAGTTACGAAAAAATCGTTCCGGGTTCGCTTTGATGAGTATACTTGTGGCTACTAAAAAAAAAATATTCCGAAAAAAAATTTTGAAAAATGACAAATGTGGAGAATTTTGAATTTTTATAAATATTTTTTTTAATATATTACCTTATACTGATCTTAGAAGATCCTGAAGTTTTCAGAGAGGTGTTTTTTGTTTTTTAAAAACCATTAATTTTTTAATTCTAAAAGATCGTGTAAATCCACGATCAACATTAAATTTTTGCTTAAATTTTTATTATATAATACCTCGGACTGATCTTAAAAGATCCTGAAATGTTCAGAATCCCGAGCGGAAATTTAATTCCGGCTGGGATCAGGGCCACATCAGGCTGGCCTTACAACAACGTCTGGCACTGATCAGGTTACATATCAGGTACACATCAGGCTACATATATCAGGCTACTATCAGGAAAGTAACGCTATCATTAGCCATTTTCGGATCAGGCTCCTTATCCGGTTCTGACCGCGCACGGTTCCTAGCCTGATCAGGCCCGCCTTATCCGGTTCTGATCACGCACGGTTCCTATAACCTGATCAGGCGCCTTATCCGTTCCTGATCGCGCACGGTTATACCATCTACAAAGAGCAAGATGATGAAATCAAACTGCAAGGCAGAGTCCTGAGTGTCGAGAGGTTCATTTTTATGTACCCTTGTGATTCGTCAATATTTTGGATGTGGCAGATAAAGCTACCCAAAATATTGAAACATATAGCTTGAAATCATTTCATAAAAAAATGGTACTTTTCGATATCGGCCACCCACCTAGACAAAAGCTATATTGCGTATCTCTGATTCATTAATACCATTCTTCTATATTAAATTTCAACAACGTCCTGTTTTAAGAAATTTAAGATATGAGACATGAGAAAATTTTGTTTTAATAATAAAACGAACAAATTCGATTATAAATATGTAATAATGCAATAAATAAATGTGATGTACACATTTGAAAAAGTATTTTCAAATTCTTCGTTTCCTTCAATTTGTTTTATGGGTTTGTTTCTAGCTGACTTATATACCTTGCATGAAGAGGTTTTGGCGCTCGTTTGCCATTAAATAAAAAATCAACAGCCCCGATCCGGTAAATGCCAGGCTAACCTTTCTTTGATCTGATATCGCATATATATTATTTAATTTTTTACCGTGTGCGTGGTACTGACTCCTGTTCCGTCCCGGATCAGGGAAATATCAGGCTAGCCACATTATTTGGACCGAAGTTTTTTTGCCGGTCCTTACCACCACCTGATCTGTCCCTGACATGAATAATTTAAGGCTAGCCTGGCAAGTTTAATACCGTGTGTATGGTACTGACTCCTGTTCCGTCCCGGATCAGGGAAATATCAGGCTAGCCACATTATTCGGACCAAAGTTTTTTGCCGGTCCTTACCACCACCTGATCTGTCCCTGACATGAATAATTTAAGGCTAGCCTGGCAAGTTTTATACCGTGTGTATGTTACTGACTCCTGATCCGTCCCGGATCAGGGAAATATCAGGCTAGCCACATTATTCGGACCGAAGTTTTTTTGTCGGTCCTTACCACCACCTGATCTGTCCCTAACATGAATAATTTAAGGCTAGCCTGGCAATGTATGGCATACCAAAATATGATCCGGTTGGGATCTGTGCGTGATCAGGCTATCCTGATCAGGCTATCCTTACTGATGCCTGATCCGGCCCTTATCCGTCATTAGGCTAGCCGGATCAAATTTCTGCTCGGGATGGTGTTTTTTTGTTTCAAAAATTAAAAGATCCTGAAGATTCCAGGATCTTTAAAGATCACTCCACGGTATTGTATAGAAAAAATTTAACAACAAATTTCATTTTGATCGTGGACTTACGCGATTTTTAAAAATTCAAAAATTCATATTTTTGAAAAAACAAAAACACCTTACTGAAAATTTCAGGATCTTTTAAGATCAGTACAAGGTATTATATAAAAAAAATTGAACCAAAAATTTAATGTTGATCGTAGATTTGCGCGATTTTTAAAAATTCAAAATTATCCAAATTCATGATTTCTCAAAAAAAAATTCGGAATATTTTTTTTTCGTAGCCACAAGTATACTTTTGAAGACGAACCCAGAACGATTTTTTCGTAGCTATAATAGTTTTTGGAATATTAAAAAAATAATCTTGATTTTGAAGTGTAATTTTTTGTGGTTATAGCCAAACCCTGACGTGCTGGGGTTAAACCAACCTCGGATTCGGATTCAGCGACTCCAAAAACACACAGTATACATAGTCAGACCCCCAGGCCGGATTTTTTTTTTAATTTTGTGTAGTCGTGTTATCGAACTATGACGAAAATATCTGCTTTGGGCCGTAGTTACTGTGAAAAATTTCATTAATTGGAAAAAGGCCCTTCTTCATGTTTTCCCTCAATTTAATGATTTTTTAGCTTGGGCAAACCATAAAAAATAAAATAAAAATTTCTAAAAATTTGAGGCCATATTTTGGGCCAAACGAAACCCACAATTCATTGGACATCAAAATCCGAGAGGGTCAGGCCGATGACCGCATGATTTGACGTGGAATGCCCCGTATATATGTTACATATATGCACATTCTGTGGTCACTCTGGCGAATCCGGCGTCTGGTCGGTGCAAATGCTTTGATAGCCTCGCCACGACACTCACGCTTGTCAGGATACACTGTGTGACCGGAAGGATAGCTGTTCACGCTTAAAAAGGACAGCATTAAGGGGAAAAAATATAGATTAATATTGGTTCATCAAATTTTGAGCGTTATGTCGAGCTCGATAAAAAAAAATATATATATATATATTAGGGTGGTCCTTATTTAGGCTATGTTGTTTTTTCTTTTGACGATAGTGCTCAATCGGTTTTAAATAAATAAATAGAAACTCATACCAAATTTCAGCTCGATATCTCAATTTTAACCTGGCTCCCACGGCAGTCAAAGTTTTAAAGGGGAAATACGTGTATTTTATACGGTCAATGATTTTAAAATTTTTTCAACTTAGTTAATATTGATTTAAGAATTTGAAACTTGGCACATATATTGCTCATGGTATAAGGTAAATTTGTAGTATTTTATCAGATTTTTCATCTTCGATTTTCGACATACCCTACCGCTAAAAAGTTTGGACACATTTGTCGAATTTCGCACCACAGTAAAAGTTTGATTGCGGAGTCAATAATGAAGATAGCTACATTTTCCAAGCGACGTTTGAAAGAGGACATATTAACCATCATTTTGTTTTTTTCGAAATTTCTCTACGATTTTTTTTGAGCCTGGTGAGCACTTTTGAACATGGCAAATGGCCATGTTCAAAAGTGCGTACCGGGCCAATGACCATGTTCAAAAGTGCGTACCGGGCTAAAAAAAAATAGTAAAGAAATTTCTAAAAAAGCAAAATGAAGGTTAATATGTCCTCTTTCAAACGCCGCTTGGAAAATATAGCTATCTTCATTATTGACTCCGCAATCAAACTTTTAGTGTAGTGTGAAATTCGACAAATGTGTCCAAACTTTTAAGCGGGAGGGTATGTCGAAAATCGATGATGAAAAATCTGATAAAATACTACAAATATACCTTATATACTATGAGCAATATATGTGCCAAGTTTCAAATTTTTAAATCAATATTAACTAAGTTGAAAAAATGTAAAAATCATTGACCGTATAAAATACACGTATTTCCCCTTTAAAACTTCGAATGCCGTGGGGGCCAGGTTAAAATTGAGATATCGAGCTGAAATTTGGTATGCATTTTTATTTATTTATTTAAAACCGATTTAGCACTATTGTCAAAAGAAAAAACAACATAACCTAAATAAGGACCACCCTAATATATATATATTCACCATTCTTTTTTTCACCATATATTTATTAATATTTTGGCAATAAACAAAACAAATTGGAGAAAAAATAATGATAATCAAATAAGTTATAAGCTGGTAAAGTTGGGGGTAAAAAACAGGTGTACTGGTTGACACGATTTCAACCTCTCTAGTCATGCGATTTAATATTTAAAAAAAAAAGATTTTTAATTAGTAAGAATGTGGTTGGAGCCCCTACCTCAGAGAAAACGAAAAAAAAATCGGAAAATGCCAGCTGTCTGAACCAAAAGAGGCGTTTTTCGACTCATTTTTCATAGTTTTTAATTTTTTTACAATAGTAAACAAAATAATTTTGACACAAAAGTGAGAGGGGCCGTAGAGAGTTATACATTGAAGATCGGTAAATTTTTTTAAGTAAATAGGTTGAGTAGAACTTGAGATATCCGCGAGAAAAGTAGTTTTGAGAAAAACTTCTATTTGCTATGACTCCGTAAATGATTGGAATTTGAAAATTTCCTTTCGAGGATATTTTTTTAAATAGGTCTAAACTTTAAGAATACGTAAAAAAAAAAAAATGATTTTTTCAAAATTCTCGACAAAATACCACCTTAAGTCGATATAAAATGTAGCGGTAATAAAGTATCATAATTAAATAGTTGATGTCAGAATGCTTATTATTAATAAATTTCTTCAACATTCACAAGTTCAAGATATTTAATAACCTGGGCTCATAATTTTTTGTTTTTAAATAAGAGTTCTTTTTATTCCATAATTCTTCTGGAGTTGAAAGAAATCAATGATTTAAATTCGTTTATTGTAATCGAGGGAATTTGTTGAGGAAATTAATTCTTTTTTTTTTTTAGTGTTTGATGTTTGAAAACATGGCTTTTAGATCGAGTTTGAATGAACCAGAAGTCCCGAGAGAAATGATGTCTTGGACACGAGCCAAACCAGAGTTTCACCGATAAACCCTTTCTCTTCCTTCATCTCTATACACATTATACATTAGGGTGGGTCAAATAAAATGACTATTTTTTTTCCTCGATATAATGAAAAATGTATTGTTTGGCATCTCAAAAAAACCCTCTTCAAGTATCAGTCCTTCATATGTAAATTAAGAGGTCCCTCATCGCAAATTTTTATTTTTAAATAACATAGGAAATTTTTTTTTTTTAACTTTGAAATTTTATTAAACTCTAACCGTTGAGGTTAGGAGAGCTTTTTTAGCACATTTTTGTAGAACATTTGATGCTCTACAACGAAGCTCTCTTGTGTCTAATCGATAAAACTAACCGTTCAAAAAATAATCGGTGATAATTATCACTTATTACCACTAATCATCACTAATTATCACCAATTATTTTTTGAACGGATCGCTTTATCGATTAGACATAAGAGAGCATCAAATGTTCTACAAAAATGTGCTAAAAAAACTCTCCTAACCTCAACGGTTAGTCTAATAAAATTCCAAAGTTAAAAAAAAATTTCCTATGTTATTTAAATTGGAAATAAAAATTTGCGATGAGGCACCTCTTAATTTAAATATGAAGAGCTAATACTTGCAGAGAGTTTTTTTGAGATGCCAAACAATACATTTTTCATTATATCGAGGAAAAAAAAAATTAGTCATTCTATTTGACCCACCCTATTATACACACACACATATATATGTGCCTCTGTGCATGTAGTAAAAGCAATCCACCCCGAAACAGCTGTTGCCCGAGACTTGTTGCACAAAGTGGCATCGCGAAGGGAATGAAAATTTCTTTCTCCGTCTGCCCTCTTAATTTTGCCATTCATATTGCATTTCCCTGGATCACCTTGTTGAGCTATATTTCGATACTTGAAATTTAAACGCCCACGATATATGTGGAATCCACCTGTAATGGACGAAATTGCCTAGCATAAAATATAACGACAATACAACAAAATGGGACAGTAAATAATCAAGATCTGCAAAAATTTCGCAAAATTTCACTTTCCTCCTTTTAACGAAACTTTCAATCTTCGGTGAATCGATAATTGATTGGAAAAAATGTCTTCTAGAATTTTCAAAGATTTGTCGATTCAAGGACTATAATTAATAAATTTTCAATGCAAAATTCTTAATCAACGGAATTTTTTTTATCAATCTTCGAAATTTCGGTGAAATCAAAGAAAACAATATTTAGCCCTTAACTCCAGGATCGGACTGACAATAATAATATTAAAAATTCAAAATATAAACGGCATTCCATGTCAAATCAACCACTTTTAAACCTGACCCCTTTCGATTTGGCAGAATTTTTTTTTCCTCTTCTACCCCATTAGAAAAATTTTTCCGGAAATTTTCAAATTTTTTTACCCAACTTTGATCAATTCCGGAAAAAAATGCCGCTCAACATGGAGTGAGCCGATATTTCCTTCAATTTTTTATTTATCGATTGAAAAAAAAAATTCCCAGCTGGGCTTATTTCAGAAAATGCCACTCTGGAAATTTTTGAGGATTTACAAAGAACCTCAGGGTTTGAAAAATTGAAAAAAAAAAATAGAAAGTGGTAAACCTAGAAAAAAATTTGATTTGTTTTTTCAAAAAAGTTAAAAACAATAGAAGGAAATGTTGGCCCACTCCATGTTGGGCGGTATTTTTTCCGGAATTGATAAAAGTATTTTTAGAGTGAAAAAAAAAATTTTAAATGGCAAACTTCGAGAAAAAGATAATTTTTCTCGAAAAAGTGAAAAATTTCATAGATTTTAATATCTTAAAATTTGTTCGTATTTTTTTCGGAAAGTACATTTAAAGACGAAAATTTTGAAAAAAAAACGTCCCGATCAGTCGATTTTTGAAGTTGTAGCTATTTGAAAAAAAAGTTTTTTTTTTGATTGGGTAAAAAAATTTGAACATTTCCTGAAAAATGTTTTTAGTCGAGTTCAAAAGTGGTCGATTTGACATGGAATGACCCAAAAATATTAATTTATTAAATAATTAATGTAATTAAATAATAACACAGCCACACAAAAAGAAAAAAAATCGGCCTGGGGGTCTGACTATGTACACTGAATGTTTTTGGAGTCGCTGAATCCGAATACGAGGTTGGTTTAACCCCAGCACGTCAGGGTTTAGCTATAACCTCAAAAACATTCCAAAAATAAGTTGCTTTTTAAATATCTCGAAAACTATTGTAGTTACGAAAAAATCGTTCTGGATTCGTCTTGATGAGTATACTTGTGGCTACTGAAAAAAAAATATTTCGAAAAAAAATTTTGAAAAATGACAAATGTGGAGAATTTTGAATTTTTATAAATCTTTTTTTTTATATATTACCTTGTACTGATCTTAGAAGATCCTGAAGTTTTCAGAAAGGTGTTTTTTGTTTTTTCAAAACCATTAATTTTTTAATTTTAAAAAATCGTGTAAATCCACTATCAACATCAAATTTTTGCTTAAATTTCCATTATATAATCCCTTAGACTGACCTTAAAAGATCCTGAAATGTTCAGGATGGTGTTTTTTTTTGTTTCAAAAATTAAAAAATCCTGAAAATTGCAGGATCTTTAAAGATCACTCCAAGGTATTGTATAAAAAAAAATTCACAAAAAATTTCATGCTGATCGTGGATTTACGCGATTTTTAAAAATTCAAAAATTCATATTTTCGAAAAAACAGAAACACCTTACTGAAAATATCAGGATCTTTTAAGATCAATACAAGGTATTATATAAAAAAAAATTGAACCAAAAATTTGATATTGATCGTATATTTGCACGATTTTAAAAAATTCAAAATTATCCAAATTCATGATTTCTCAAAAAAACAATCGGAATATTTTTTTTTTCCTGTAGCCACAAGAATACTCTTGAAGGCGAACCCAGAACGATTTTTTCGTAGCTATAATAGTTTTCGAAATATTAAAAAAATAATCTTGACTTTGGAGTGTTCTTTTTTGTGGTTATAGCCAAACCCTGACGTGCTGGGATTAAACCAACCTCGGATTCGGATTCAGCGACCCCAAAAACATATAGTATACATAGTCGAACCCCCAGGCCGAAATTTTTTTGAATTTTATGTGGCTATGTAATTATTATCAAAATATTAAAAATAAAAATATGAAAATTAATATTAAGATTGCATCATTGGGCTTCAATTCTCAATATAACAATCTATACGGTCTGCATGAAAAGCGCAATCACGGTGAAATTCTGCTTAAAAAAAAGGACATCAATCATATCTCCGGTTTTGGAAAATCATACATTGTCGCAGCCCCATTAAATGGGGCGCCATGTGATAAAGCGCGTATGAGAAGAGAAAGAAGTTTTTTGGAATGAAAGAGAGAGCGCGCGCACGTTTTAGTATAAAGCCAGAATCTGGAGGCGAGATTACGAATCTTCTCTTCACCCTCCGAGCTCCTGTGTCAGGAGAGGCAGGAATAGATAGAGAAGGTATGAATAGCCATTCTGAAAGAGTCACGTAGGGCTTAAGCCGTTATAGGGGGAGAGCTTTTTTGGGGATGCAGGAATGTCTCGCATGTCAGCGGTCTTTAGAGAAATTCCACGATCCCCTTCGTCGTCGTCGTCGTGGAACGTCGTCGAGACGTTCACGCCCTTGCCTTACAACTCCCTCGCTGACCTATATCGACCCTTCCAAGTTGAGCAAAATTATTTTTCTCTGCGAAGCCATTTTTTACGATCATCCGTTACTAAAGACGAAAATCGGGTGATAAAATTTAATTCTCTCCGCCATTTTGATTCTTCAAAAAAAAAAAAAAAGCAGGAGCGAAGGATTCTTATTATCTGGACCAAAAATCGTATTGATCGAGAAATATATGAGAAATTTTTTGTAGGATTATCAATTAGTAGAAAAAACGGTTGTTTAAAGAACCCCTGAATTTCATCTTAACGCTAACTAAAAATATGTTAACCCTAACTATGGAAGTCTTTGGATCAACTAAACAAGTAGGCAAAGCTGGGCAGAAAACAGTTAATTCGTTAATCGTTGATTAACGAAGTTAACATATTGCTTAACGATTTAACTTTTAAGTTAAATTAAAAAATTATTAACGGTCTTCCTAACTTCCGTTACATTAGTTGTTGCTTAGAATTAGAATAGCTTAGAATTTGGTAAGAAATTGGATTGCTGCCTTTCTAGATGAACCAGTTTTAATAAATCTATTCGATAGATTTATTAAAAGTAAAACGATTTTATGATTATCGAAGTTAACTTTTTGAGTAGCAAATTAACGATTAACGCAGTTAACTTTTGGATTAACTTTGCCCACCTTTGCAAGTAGGTAATTAGTTCTATATCTAAAGTTTGAGGCCCTGAATTTCATATTAACCCAGACTAAACATACATTAAGCCTAACTAAAAATATGTTGAACCTGACTACGGAAATGATAAGTTCAACTAAATAAGTAGGTAAGTACTTCTACATTGGAAGTTAGAGGCTCTGAATTCCATATTAATCCAAACTAAACACATTTTAAACCTAACTATGGAAATGATAACATCAACTAAATAAGTAGGTAATTACTTCTACATCTGAAGTTAGAGGCTCTGAATTCCATATTAACCCAAACTGAACACATTCCAAACCTAACTATGGAAATGATAACGTCAACTAAACAAGTAGGTAGGTTATTAGTTCCGCGTATGAAGTTTGAGGCTCCGAATTTCATATTAACCCTGACTAAACATATATCAACTCAACTAAATAAGTAGGTAATTACTTCTGAATTTGTAGTTATAATTTTCCATGCTTGTGCAATAACTTTAGGTACGAAGTGCTTTAAAATTTAGGGCTTGTAGCATAATTCATGGCAGAACGGTAGTTCGTTCTGCCATGGGATGGTTAACCATAATTTCTCCCACTGCGGGGGTTTTGAAGGCAATCGTACTTTGGGTAGAGTCACATGAAAATGGAAATAAGGGTCCCAGATGTGGCGCGGGAACGGCAATGGCGTTTCTGTCGGCTTCAACGAAGACTCGAGAAACTGATGGCTGGGAAGGATGCGAAAAATACGACTTGGAGAGAGAGAGAGAGAGAGAGAGAGAGAGAGAGAGAGAGAGAGAGAGAGAAAGGGAGAGGAGAATGTGCAGAAGGAGGTGAAGTGTCGTAAGCTCGCGGTAAGCCTTCTTCGAACAGCTCTCTCTCTCTCTCTCTCTCTCTCTCTTGGCTCCCTCGTCGCTATCCTCATAAGCTCTCACATTCATGCGGCTCATATCATACTCGCTGCTTCTCCATACGTCCTTTTTTGGATCCCTTGGGCATGTCTGTCGCTCCTTTGCGAAGAAAAATTATTTTCACACATTTTCCACCCGTTATTGATGATAAACGTATTTCAGTATTGAACAAATAATAATATTCATAAAATAATATAAAACAGTAACGAGGTTAAGATATTATAATAAAATGATAAATCTTTTAAGGGGGAAAACCACTGTGAGGGGTGTAAAAATTGTCACAGACATAATTAATTATTACGAGAGTTGTTATTTTTATTTTATTATTTTATAATGAATTTAATTATTTTCTTATATATCATTATTCATATTTATATTATAATTTATTTTATTTATTTCATTATTTAATTTTTTTATAATTTATGCGTAGCCGTTTTTTTTTATTACTTACAAACTGCGACGAATTGAAATATTTTCAATTTCAAGGCCTTTTTTATTCAAGCGGGTTTAAAAATAGTAATGATCAAATTTTTCGGAATTACATACTAGGTTTTGAAAATATATATTTTACGGAAATGCAAAAAAATCATTTTTTCAAGCCTTACAGTGACTTTCCTCCTTAAAACGATTGTTTTCTAAAATTTGCGGCAATTTAAGGAATTATTGCCTGTACAGTCCCAGCCAAAAATTGTATCTTTTTGAAATCTCTCTACTTCGTGATGCTATAAAAATCTCAATAAATTCAGCAACATTTGACATGCCATAAACAACAATTATCAATAATAATATTGCCCGAAAGTTATTAATAAATTGTTTAAACAAATAATTATTCAACGATTTTTCCAAAATTTCTTTTTTTTCTTAAACTAATCGAATGCGTTAATTTTTTTGAACGCATATGAATTTTTTTCAGAACTTTCTCTTTATTTTGAAATATTATAAAAAACATTTTGAAATACAAACGAAAAATTGCCAATTTTGTGTATGTTTTTGCATACAAATTTGTCGTCAGCTTTGAAAGATTCCAAAGACACTGGGCCAAAAAAAATACATAAATTCAGCCATTCTAAAAGTTTCGAAACGAAAATTTCAAAATAGAGATAAAATTCTGAAAAAAATGCATATGCGTTCAGAAAAATGAACGCATTTGATTTGTTTGAGAAACAAAGAACTTACCGTAAAATTGTTGAATAATTATTTGTTCGAACAATTTATTGATAACTTTTGGGCAATATTATTATTGATAATTGTTGTTTATGGCAAGCCAAATATTGTTTAATTTTTTCAAACGTTTATTGACTGTACAGGCATCGTTAAGCTATTGTTTAATGACTGGATGAAATTTCGTAAAATTTCATTTTACTCATTGATTCTTTATAAATATTCGCTGAAGGATTTTTCATCGATTTCGTTCGTTCAAAAATTTGGTGACAATTATTCGACGCCCTCCAAAAAATACGTCAGGGCAAACAAATGAAAGAGAATTTTCGTTGCAATTTTGTACAAGGGAGCGAAGGGCGTGTCTCGAGTCCGTTTGAGCTCCGTTCGTTGATTACCTGCCATCGATTAATCGACCGATTACCAATCGCACATCCACGAGGCCTACGCCGAGCTTCACTCACATATATTTGCCTTGATGCATCCATCGAAAAACGAACTATTGTGAGATATTCTCTGACAATGGCATCCGTTCTCTACTATTTTTTCTCCCAATCTCGTTCTCTCTTGGCTTCTCGTTTTGTTTTTCATCTCCATTGGGAAAAAGCTGCGTAAAGTTGCCTCGAAACAATGTGCTCACGACAGCTGCAAGTAAAATGCCATCGGCATTGTTTCATAAAAGTTTTCATATGTTTTTAAATATTTTTTAAGACTAAAAAAATGCGAAATTTTTTTTAACTTAAATTATTTTTAACTAACTTTATCATACCGGGTGTGTAAGTATGAAACCGGAATTTCGAAAGTATGAAACCAGGGTTGCGAAATTTTTAATGAAAAAGTAATGCATTAACCATTACTTTTTTAATGGCAAATGAAATTAATTTCCATTAACCATTTAAATTTAATGGTTAATGGAGATTATTTTCATTGACCATTAAAATTTAATGGTTAATGGAAATTATTTTCATTAACCACTAAAATGTGGTGGATAATGGAAATTATTTTCATTAGCCATTAAAATTTAATGGTTAATGGAGATTATTTTCATTGACCATTAAAATTTAATGGTTAATGGAAATTATTTTCATTAACCATTAAAATTTAATGGTTAATGGAAATTATTTTCATTAACCATTAAAATTTAATGGTTAATGGAAATTATTTTCATTAGCCATTAAAATTTAATGGTTAATGGAGATTATTTTCATTGACCATTAAAATTTAATGGTTAATGGAAATTATTTTCATTAACCACTAAAATGTGATGGTTAATGGATATTATTTTCATTAACCATTAAAATTATTTCCATTAACCATTAAATGTTAATGGTTAATGAAAATGCAATTGCATTAAAATAGTAATGCATTATTTGCAACCCTGTCCATTACAATGTAGTGTGTAATAGAAAAAAATTCCATTACCCATTGCAATGTAATGTGTAATGGACAAAACTTTGATTGCAATTTTGGGAATCGAAAAATATAAATGAATAAATTATTGCAATTTTGCATTACATTTTATTGACTTAGGACTTAGATTTTCACCTTAAATTCTAAAAAGCATCTATATTATAATTCTAAAAATCTAAGTCCTAAGTCAATAAAATGTAATGTAAAACTGCAATAATTTATTCATCTATATTTTTCCTTCTCAAAATTGCAATCAAAGTTTTGTCCATTACACATTACACTGCAGTGGGTAATGGAAATTTTTCCTATTACACACTACATTTTAATTGGCAGGGTTGCAAATAATGCGTTACATTTTTGGAAGCAATTGCATTTTCATTAACCATTAACATTTAATGGTTAATGGCAATAATTTCTATTAACCATTCAATTTTAATGGTTAATGAAAATGATCTCCATTAACCATTAAATTTTAATGGTTAATGGCTAATGAAAATAATTTCCATTAACCATGGAATTTTAATGGTTAATGAAAATTATTTTCATTGACCATTAAATTTTAATGATTAATGGAAATTATTTCCAATAACCATTAAACGTTAATGGTTAATGAAAATGCGAATGCACTAAAAAAAGTAATGTATTATTTGCAACCCTGTATGAAACCCATTTCCCCACCTTTTGTATCTTTCCCATGGCTTTTAACCGAAGGGAGATGGCTTCTCGGGTCACCTTTAACTGATCCGCCAGTTGCTGTTGTGTTTGAGCGTCGTCTTCGTCTAACAAGGCTTGCAGGTCAGCGTCTTCAAACTTTTTCGGTGGTCTTCCACGTTCTTCGTTACTCACGTCGAAATCGCCACTTTTGAACCGTTTAAACCACTCGAAACACTGTGTTTTACTGAGAGCATGCTCACCAAACGCCTCCAGAAGCATTCGATGCGATTCGGCTGCGGTTTTCTTCAGATGAAAACAGAAAAGTAGGGCTGTCCGCAAATCGTAATTTGTTGGCACAAAACTCGACATGTTTATCTCTAATAAACTAATGCTACTGAATGAAACTCGTGTTATTGGGAGTTGGAAATCTTTGTCGGATATCAATACAATAACAAGACACCGCTGACGTGATGTGTCGGTAACTGCATCGACATCTAGCGCCACCTATGGGCAAATTCCGGTTTCATACTTACACACCTGGTATATCGATTAGCAGTGGATACAAAATTCATCGATCATATGAAAAATATTTTTAAAAAATATTAACTTTTCATGTAAGGTAAATGTCCCAATTATTGAACAGGTCCCAATTGTTTAACACTATCTTGTATTTTTATTATTTCTCATTCACCTGCATGCATTTACTTATTTATAAAAAATTTATTACATTTATGGAACTTTTAGCTATCGAAATGTTACCTTACTTGTGCAAAAAAAGCTTTAATTATAATAGAGAAAAAAATTATTTAATCAGCAACGGTGACCCCATTTGGCGTCTCGTGGTAACTGCTTATCGTTTTTGCTAAGACGCGCCGCTCACGCGAAAGGGCATAAAAAATTCAAAAACTGTCGCATCTCAAAAAGTAAAGGCGTTTCAGGTTCCTCAGAAAATTTCTTACAAATAAAAATTTTTTATAAAATTTTAAAATTAATTATTTGTTAAAAAATACGGTGTTCGATCATTGGGACATAGAAAATGCAGTGTGTCCCAATTATTGAACACTCGAATTCTCCAAGATGGCGTCATTAAACCCATCGAAACATCGAGACAGTTAACGCGTGACAGATCGTGTGAATCGAATTTATTCAAACAAAAACTGTAAGTTTCTGAATAAACTTACCTTATGATTTTAATAATAACTCTAAGATCGTCAAATATATTTTTTATTTGTATTTTCGTGCAATAAACATAAAAAGAAAAGTAGAAAGAGAATATAACCTAAATGTAACCTAAAAATCCGAATGTAATGTTCAATATTTTTTGCTCTCCGATATTTCAGTCGAAAAACAAGAAAGCTGCGACAAAATCACACAAAAACAGAACATAAAAACGAGGAAGCTAAAAATAAAAAATAAAATAAAGTTCGAGTAGAAAAGCAAAAATAAACCCAAATGCGGATGAACCAAAATCCTGTCAAAAGAGACTAAATATATATTTTTGTATTTTTACATGATTGATAAAAGATTATTCAAGGGTTTGATTTTGCTTTTATCTCTTAATATTGTACCCAAAATAATATTTTCAGAACAGAAAAAAAATTCTCGAGAGTGTTCGATAACTGGGACATGCCTGTTCAATATTAGGGACATAGGCACTTCCAGTGTTAAATAATTGGGACATTTGCGTGCTTCACATTGTTATTTTTTTTTTCATTTGAAATCATTTAAAAATAATTTAAAGGGTGATTTTTCGAAAGTAAAAATATCAAAGTATCATTTGAACACGAAAGCGATGGTTTTTTTCTCGATTTTATATTTTTTTCTCACCGAATTCAATCCTCAGATTCTGAGCTGTTCAATAATTGGGACATTTCTGAACTCTCAGTTGAACAAAAAAAATTACAAATGTAATTCTTAATTCACTGGACCGCTGCCAATATTTCATACACAATTTTCGTTATCTGGGTCTTCAATTTTTTTTTTATTAATTTATTTATCGAGATCTTTTAAATTTTGTATCTTTTCTGGCTCTTATAATTTTTCGTTTTACGAATAAGTTTATCGATTTTCCGTTCAGCTGAACATTAAGAAATTATGATCCTGAGGTTTGCATCGTTTTAATGCAAGGGCCATTGTCAATTTATCAATAAAATTCCATTCTTCCTAAAAAAATTTTTTATTGAAGATCATTAAAATTTATTTTTGTACCTTTATTGAGGATTTAAAATTTTTAATGCACAAGTAAAACTTAAATCTCACTAAAAATGAATAAGAAAAATCTATTTTCGTTCCATTGCAAAGCAAACTTCGACATTATCAGAAATTCCAGTAACTGACTTTTTCAACCTCTTAAGCTGATTGATAAGTAATTTTTAGTGGATATTATTATCTCGTTATTTTTGTAATGGGATATTTTAGTATAACGGGATATTACATCCATGGATATTTTTTTACTTAGATATTTTTGTAAATGGATAATTTTGGTTAACATTGGACTATTTCCTTCTAATGGCCTTAAATTCACTCTAACGTGGCTTTTCATTAGCGAAATACGACAAACTCACGGTGAGTAATTTCGTGTAATTTCTTAATTGGTTTTTGCTAAACCGGAGGGCGATTACCGGAGTTCTCACGGTGAGTTTGAGGGAAAGAGGGAAAGAAAGAGAGGTCAAAGAGACTTCAAGTTCATGCACCCTTGTTATTACATTACCGACTACCTAATGTTCTTTTCGGTTCTCAACTTACCGGATATATATGGGGCATTCAACGCCAAATCGACCACTTTTGAACCCGCCCTCTTTCGATTTGGCTAAAACTTATTTATCTTTTTCTACCCTTTCAAAAACATTTTCCAGAATTTTTTCAAATTTTTTCATTCAACCGATAAAAAGTTAGAAATTTTTCAGAAAAATTGGCTTTTTATTTGGGTTTATTTTTGAAAAATTTACTTATCGGGACGTTTTTTTCAAAATTTTTGTTTTTAAATGTACTTTTCAGAAAAAAATAGAAAAAAAATTATTTGGACCGATCTTCAACGTTTCTTTTCGAATTTTCGGAAAAAAAACAAAAATTTCTCGATGATTGTCATTTTTAATTTTTTTTTCTTTTTTTTTATAGAAACTTTGATAGTTTCTGCAAATTCTCTGACATCTTCAGAGTGGGTTTTTTCGTTTTCTATTTTTTTTTTTCAAATAAATTTTTTTTAAAACTCATCGTCAGCTGATTTCTCATAACACAACTCTGGGGATTTTTGAGGCTGTTGCGAGAACTTCTATTATTATGATCCTCAAAAATCTCCAGAGTGGTATTATGAGAAATAAGCTGAGATCAAAAAAATTATTTTTTTTAATTGAAAAAAAAAAAATTGAAAACGAAAAAATCCCACTCTGAAAATTTCAGAGACGTTGCAAAAAATATCAGTTTCTATTAAAAAAAAGAAAAGAAAAATTGAAAAAGACAATCATCGAGAAATTTTTGTTTTTTTTCCGATAATTGAAAAAAAAAACGTTAAAGATCGGTCCAAATAATTTCTTTCAATTTTTTTCTGAAGAGAACATTCAAAAACAAAAATTTTGAAAAAAACGTCCCGATAAGTCAATTATTCAAAAATTTACAGATATTTGAAATATAAAAAGCCAATTTTTCTGAAAAATTCATAACTTCTTATCGGTTGAGTGAAAAAATTTGAAAAAATTCTGAAAAATGTTTTTGAAAGGGTAGAAAGAGATAAAAAAGTTTTGGCCAAATCAAATGGGGTCAGGTTCGAAGGTGGTCGATTTGGCGCGGAATGCCCCATGTACATGGGACATATATCAGTCTATTACATACCAAGACCGGAAATTTCGCGAATTTATCCGAATGAGGAGGCCAATGAGATTAGGCACGACAGGAATAGCAAGGAAAAGCACTCACCGTCGTGGAGTGCCGAGCTATGGGCGACTAGTTAGCGAAAAGTTAAGTAGCAAATGCCTCGATGGAATGAGCGAATGCTTTTTCCTCCCAAGAGAGTGCTTTTTCTTCGGTACAACAGTTGGGAGTTTAATCGTACGAACACAGTCAAGTATCGTCAATTGGACTTGAAAAATGAATGGAAAAATGGATTTTCACGATATTCGAACGACTTTTTGTTCACGATTTATTTTTTACCAAGAACCAATATTCACTTGAATTTCCGAACGTTCGGATGAACGAAAAATTGCAAAAATTATTATTTTACAAAAAAAATTTGAGAACTTGTCAACACTGAAAATAATTCTTGAAATATCTTTGAATTTATTAAATTATTACACCCAGAAAAAAGATCTAGTACATTTAACTAGATCCTAGTCAAGCCAAATAAATTTTTTTAGTTGTAGGCCGGCCTAATACAACTCTATTCATGTCAACGAATTTTTTTTTTTTGAATGACCTACTAGGAAAATATGTTGCGATCTAATAAATTTTTATTTAATATTAATAAATATTATTTCAAACTGAACAAATATGTATGTAAATGAAATAATTTTTTTTTTTAATATTTACACAATATATATTTTTAAACATTTCAATCTTTGAATGTATAGCTACTCATATGAAGCCTACAATTTCGTAAAGCTTCGTCTTTTCTTTAACAGGAGGGAAAAGAAAAAAACCCTTTTTTATGGGAATCCTTTTCGGGGATTCGACCATCTTGCGTTTTGCCGCAACCCGTAGTAAAAAACTCCATTGAATCGCCAATGGCAACCAATGGTCCTCATACGACTCCATTGGACAATGAATAGGGACCCATTGAGATTTCCGCATTTTTCAATGGCGTATAGGAACGACCATTGATCAGTGAATGGATATCCATTGAAAAGTCACCATTGCCCAATGACGTCCATTGGACAGCAAATGCGGATGAACCGAATGATCACCATTACTCAATGATGCCCATTGGAAAGCATATGCTGATGGACCGAGCCATCAGCATTACCCAATGGTGTCCATTGGAAGGCAAATGCTGATGAACGAAATGATCAGCTTTACCCAATGATCTCCATTGGGAAGTAAATGCGGATGAACTGAATGATCAGCATTACCCAAAGATGTCCATTGGAAACCGCGTCGCGTTAGTTCCGAAACTTGGCGCGAGATGTCGCAGGACACGGCAACCCGCTGAACTCCCATACGCATTCTGCGAAGAGTATGCTTATCTAGACGAGTGTGAGCACGGAATATTAGCAGAAGTCGGTGTCCAAAAAATCCATGCAAGGAGTTCTTGCCGACTGATGCCCATGGGATAATCCCTATTCCGTTTGAAATGGGGAAGTCAGTCCTCATTGGAAAATCCCTATTCGATTTCAAATGGGGAATTCAATGGCGAAAATGTCCTTAGACAATTGGGCATTCATCTCCATTGGTTATTTTGGCAATGGGGAATGAATGGCGATTTTTCAATGGTGACAAATGGAGTTTTTTACTATATGAAAGAATCTCCATTGATTATCACCATTCATTCCCCATTGCCTACAAAAACCAATGGAGATGAATGCCGAATTGCCTATGGGGATTTTATTCATTGAATCCCCATAGGATAATCCCCATTCCGTTTCAAATGGGGAAGTCAATCCTCATTGGAAAATCCTCATTCGATTTCAAATGGGGAATTCAATGGCGAAAATCCCCTTAGGCAATTCGGCATTCATCTCCGTTGGTTATTTTGGCAATGGGGAATGAATGGGGATTTTTCAATGGTGACGAATGGAGTTTTTGACTACGGGAATGTTCAAAGTATCAAATATCCATACTGAAAAATAAGGATATCAAACATAGACGAGCTTGGGAAGGATATAGGCGTCGAGAGGCAGGTTCGCTTGTGCGAGAGGTAGCCACCTGGCAGATTTTTGGGGTACTGACAAATCTGCAGATACGCTCGGATGAGATCACGGGTGAATAGGTATCAAGTAACAACGAATAGAATTTTTCTTCAACGCCTGTTTCTCGATGACACGGAATTCAAATAAATAAATATAGTGGAAGTAAATATCGCCCAAAATTGGATGGAAATAAAATTTTCTTTAAAGTAACTAAAAAATAATCAAATAAACGATTATAGTACCTACGACTAGATCTTTTTTCTGGGTGTATTTATCAAGTATTTGCAAGCTCTTCCAATTTTTTGTTCGACAAATACTATTTATTGACTTGCAGTTCCGAACATTCCGATGAACAAAACAGTTTTAAGACACTGTTAATATTTTGGAAAGTGTTCTTGAAGTATCTTTGAATATTTAAAATTATTATTTACCAAGTGTTTGCAAGCACTTCCATTTATTCGTTGAATAAATGATTTTTCTGATTTTTCGTTTAACTGAACGTTCGAAACTTCAAGTGCATGAACCAATAGTGAGAGAATAAGAGAGAGACTTTGTTTACATTGGCGTCTTCGCTGTGGAACGAATGTCTTTATCAAAGTCCCAGAGGACACTTCAAGGAGTCTTTAATTTCAGGCAGTTTCATTCTGTCGCTGCAAAATTTATAGTTGCATCATTTATCGGAGAGAATTTCGTTGAAAATTACTGAATAGAAAAAATACGAAATTCAAAAAAACTGAATTTGAAGACTGAAACATTGGACGCTTATTTATATTGTTTAGGGGTGTGGGAATAGCATTCGAATCGAATCGAATCGAACAGTGATATTCGATTCGAAATTCGAATAGAATATTCGAATTATTCGTGTTTTGAATTATTCGAATAATTATTTTTTGCTCTCAAACTGATCGATTTCGATGAAGAAGTTTTGTTGTTCTATCATATATTTAACTTAATCATAATATTTTTTTTTATAGCTCACTACTGATGCAATGAAAATTTTAATAATATACATAACTTTTGAAAGAAAGTTTCATTACCAACCTCTTAATGAAATGTAAAATATAAAATATATTTTTAGATATTATCAAAATACATCGTTAGAAAAATTAACAAATAAATTCAATACGCTGATTATTAGTCAAGTGCAATTGAGTTTTTCAAAAGTTATGCTTTTTTATTCATCTGCAATATATTTCTCCCAAATATTGAAAAAAATTTAACAGCAACAAAAAAAAAAGTCAATCGTTATCTTTAGTTTCTCTTTCTCAGTTTTAACAATCGTTCAATGGTAATTAAGAAATGATTTTTTATTTGTTATGGTCGATGACTGTTTTTCTTCTTCGTTCTGAAATGTGGGTTCATTTTCGGCTACTGACATCAATTTATTCAATAATTTCAACAATGCAAATAGTCATTTAGGTTTTCATCATAAACAGCCATTGCAATAACATAGTCTCTTATTTTTTACTAGTATTTAGGTATTTAGTAAGGTAAATGTCCCAATGATTGAACAGGTCCCAATTATTGAACACTATCTTGTATTTTTATTATTTCTCATTCACCTGCATGCATTTACTTATTTATGAAAATTTCATTACATATATGGAACTTTTAGCTATCGAAATGTTACCTTACTTGTACAAAAAAAGCTTTAATTAACAGAGAAAAAAATTATTTAATCATCAACGGTGACCCGATTTGACGTCTCGTGGTAAATGCTTATCGTTTTTGCTAATACGCGCCGCTTCACGCGTAAGGGCATAAAAAATTCAAAAACTGTCGCATCTAAAAAAGTAAAGGTGTTTCAGGTTCCCCAGAAAATTTCTTAAAAATAACAATTTTAAAAAAAAAATTTAATGAATTATTTGTTAACAAATACGGTGTTCGATCGTTGGGGCATAGAAAATGCAGTGTGTTCCAATTATTGAACACTCGAATTCTCCAAGATGGCGTCATTAAACCCATCAAAACATCGAGACAGTTAACGCGTGACAGATCGTGTGAATCGGATTTATTCAAACAAAAACTGTAAGTTCCTGAATAAACTTACCTTTATTATTTTAATAATAACTCTAAGATCGTCAAATATATTTTTTATTTGTATTTTCGTGCAATAAACATAAAAAGAAAAGTAAAAAGAGAATATAACCTAAACGTAACCTAAAAATCCGAATGTAATGTTCAATATTTTTTGCTCTCCGATATTTCAGTCGAAAAACAAGAAAGCTGCGACAAAATCAAACAATAACAGAATATAAAAACGAGGAAGCTGAAAATAAAAATAAAATAAGGTTCGAGTTGAATAGCAAAAATAAACCAAATGCGAATGAACCAAAAACCTGTCAAAAGAGACTAAATATATATTTTTGTATTTTCACATGATTGATAAAAGATTATTCAAGTGCTTGGTTTTGCTTTTATTTCTTAATATTCTACCCAAAATAATATTTTCAGAACGAAAAAAAAATTCTCGAGAGTGTTCAATAACTGGGACATGCCTGTTCAATATTAGGGACATAGGCACTTCCAGTGTTCAATAATTGGGACATTTGCATGCTTCACATTGTTATTCTTTTTTTTTCATTCGAAATCATTTAAAAATAATTTAAAGGGTGATTTTTCGAAAGTAAAAATATCAAAGTATCATTTGAACACGAAAGCGATGGTTTTTTTCTTGATTCTATATTTTTTTTCTCACCGAATTCAATCCCCAGATGCTTAGCTGTTCAATAATTGGGACATTTACCTTATTTATAATTCCAAAACTATTCGAATATTTCGAATAATTCGATTCGATTCGTCTCGAATTATTCGTAAATTCGAATATTCGCACAGTCCTAACATTTTTCTAGAAATATTTATCCATGATAATTTTCAAATTTGCAGAATTTTTGTCTTGAAAAATTATTTTCCGTTCTGCGGACGGTCGTGAAAAAAAAACCATAAAGATTCTCGATTATTACAAAGAGGAGTGGCAAAAATATTGGAAACTGAGAAAATTGCGACGTTTGACAAAATTTCGTCGCGATTTTCGCCGATTTTTTTTTTCAGTGGAGAGGGAATTGACATGGAAATTCCTATGGAAGTGTCTCAGGTGGATCTTTCATGTCACAGGACATTCTCTGCTTTATTTTCATTGTCTCTGACAACTTGTTTGCGTTCTCTCTCTCTCTCTCTCTCTCTCTCTCTCTCCCTCCCTCCCTCCCTCCCTCCCCCCCCCTCTCTCTCTCTCTCTCTCTCTCTCTCTCTTCGGCTCAACTCGTTGAAGCGAGGGACAATTCTGTGCCTGACTGACTAAAGGCCTTTACTGACCCGTCAGCGTTGTTCAACGCGCTCATATATTATGGATAAAAAATTGTTATCATCATTATTACAACGTTCATCCATGGCGCGAGTTTCCTCCCCGCGGTACTTAATCCTCCATTCACATTTACAGTAGCTAGATTATACAATGCATAGAAATTTCTGTCTCCCCCCACCCTCTCTTTTTCTCTCTTTCTCTCCGTATTCAACTTTTCCTCTAATTAGCCTGTCGAGCTTCCCAAATTTATGCACAAGCTCGCTAATTGCTCGCCTGTTAAAACAGAGAATTAAAAGAGTCGCTCTATGAATAATGCCCAATTGAAGTTAAACAAGGTTAGAATAGTCTTCCCGGATCTAATATCAATAAACGTGAAATTAATAAATAAAATCGATTTTTTTCCCACGTTTTATTAAAATAAAAATGCCAGTTTTTGCGGTGTCGAGTAAAATGAAGTCAGAAGCCTTCAAAAATTGTTCTTAAACGTTTTGAAGAAGAAACTAGCGTGACTAAATCAGGATCTGAATAGCAGAGTTTTTATTTAGTTAAATTTAAGAAATTTAATACGTTAAGTATAAAATTTTTGTGTATGAAATATTAATAAATAGGTTGATAAATCCACTGAAATCTTTATGCGCAGTTTGTCTGAACCCGTGTAGAAATTTTGGTAGGGAAAAACTTCTGCCCCTGACTTGCCCTCCCTAACTAATGTAGGGAAATGATCCGCTCATCCTAACAGGCCCTGTTATGCCATGTAACACCTAGCTGGCCATTTTCGGATCTGGCGGTCATGATCAGGCCCCTATGACGATATGATCCGGCCCTAGCAGATCCTGATCAGGCCCCTAAGATTTTTAGAATCATGCCCTTAAAGGCCCTGATCACGGTCACGATCATACACCGAAGCGCTTTTTGAACAATTCGTTTTTACGAGGTACTCCTTATTCAATGTATGCATCTTATTATTTATTTCGTGGCAACCCTTTCTTAGGGAACACTTTTCTTTTGGCAATCCTCGAAGAGAATATTAGATTCCGAGTGAACGGAAATTCTCTACGAGAATTAAATAAATAAGTACAATTACATAAGATGGCAGGAACTCCTTGTATGCATTCTTCCGACACCGACTTCTGCTGACATCCGTGCTCGCACCCGTCTATATAAGCATACTGAACACATTATCCGTATGGAAGTTCAACGCTTGCTGTCCTGCGACATCTCACGCCAAGTCTCGGAACTAACGCGATGCGGTTCGTGGTGATAATAATAATAATAATCCTCTGCTTACGTAACGAACTTGTGACAGGCGCACAATTGCTTGTTATTTTCGCGGAATAAAAGTGATAATGTAAATAATAATTAGATAATAATAATAATAATAATAAACGAGGCAATGATTGTTAATTTATTATTATTGTTATTACTATTATTGTTATTTATTATTATTATTATTATTATTATTATTATTATTATTATTATTATTATTATTATACAACTGAAAGCCGATATACAAATAATTTTATTTTAATAAATACTCAGGGCAATCCAATAGTTTTCACATCAGAGCCCTGCCAGGCTAATAAAACAAAAATATTTTTTGCTTAAAAGTGTAAAAATAACATCGTCGGAAACTGTTCATAATCTGATCATGCAGGGCACTGGTAATAAGTGATTATTTCAATGTAATAACTAGGGACCAGGTCGTTAAGTTCCATGTCAGGGCCCTGCCAGGAAAATCGGATCAGGCAGGGCGGATCAGGGGCAAGAATCAACTAATGGTTGCCCTATAACATTTCTACACGGGAAGTCGAATTTGTAATTTTAGCTTGATTTTAATGAGAGACAGTTCATTTTGTTTGTTAAAATATATTTAACAAAATCCATGAGAGATATTTAATTTGCTTCAATTTTCAATCGAAACAAATATCTGAGATCGTGCCTCGGTTGTTTTTTTCGATTAACAAATGGCTGTAATTTGTGTGATTAATATTATCATGAATATTTTTGGGTGAATTGATCAAGAAACAGAAACAGATAAATAAAAACCAAATAAATAAAATAAAAATAAATAAAAACGCAAATTAAAATTATGTTTCTGTTTTTTACATTCTTATGTCATTAATTGAAATTCTTACTGCTCAAAGTTACAAAACTACATGATTGCTCAACATTTACAACTGAGAAGTAAAAAAAAAAAATTCTTTTACCAAAATTCAAAAACTCATATTTTTGAAAAAACAAAATCACCTTTCTGAAAATTTCAGGATCTTTTAAGATCAGTACAAGGTATTGTAAGAAAAAAATTGAACCAAAAATTGATGTTGATCGCGGATTTGCACAATCTAAAAAAATACAAAATTCTCCAAATTCATCATTTTTCAAATTTTTTTTTCGGAACATTTTTTTTTCGTAGCCACAAGTATACTTTTCAAGACGAACCAAGAACGATTTTTTCGTAACTATAATAGTTATCGAGATATTTAAACAATAACCTTGAATTATTTAAAAAATGGTGAACCTTTGAATCTTGCATAATTTTCGCAAAAAAATGTTTAATTTTTTTTCTTTGGTAGAACTTCGTTTTATTACAAACGAAAACTTCTAACAAAATTTCATCGAAATTGAAAGGGGTCGATTCCAACTCTTGGTCGATTTGACATGGACTGTCCCATGTACATAAAAAAAATCGATTTTTTGAAAATCCTGACTGCGCATAACCCCTTAAGGTAAAATATTCTGAAAGCATTTTTTCGGGTAGATTTTGTCTCGAGAAGAATACGTTTCTTTCTCTAAGCAATCGTCTTTTCTTTAAAGTTTCTGATCAATAAGTAATTTTTAGTGGATATTATTTGTTATTTTTGTACTCGGATATTTTTGTAAATAGATATTGGAGTAAGGATAAGTACTTGTTTTTTTTTTAAGAGACTATTTTTACCTCCATTTATAGGATTGCAATCCTGGAAGCCACAGGTCGACTTTTTTCATGACCTCATTATCGCCGCGCTTATTTACGGGGCATTCTACGACAAATCGACCACTTTAAAACCCGACCCCTTTCGATTCGGCTGAAACTTTTTTATCATTTTCTACCCTATCAAAAACATTTTTCAGAATTTTTTCAAATTATTTTACCCAACCAATAAAAATCGAAAATTTCTCAATGATTACCATTTTTGATTTTTTTTTCTTTTTATTATATTAAACTTTGACATTTTCTGCACATCCTCAAATTTTTTCAGAGTGGTTATTTTTTTATTTTTATTTTTTCCCAATTGAAAAAAAAAATTCAAATAGCCTTATTTCTCATCACACCATTCTGTTAATTTTTGAGGGTGTTCGGAGAACTTCCAAACTTAAAAAAGAAAATAAAAACAAAAATTGAAACTGGTAATCATCGAGAAATTTTCGATTTTTTCCAAAAATCTAAAAAAAAGCGATGAAGATGGGTTTCAATAATTTTTTTGTAGGTTTTTGGAAAACTAAATTCAAAAACAGTTTTCGAAAAAAAATATTAAACAATTATTGAGACCCATCTTCATAGTTTTTTTTAGATTTTTGAAAAAAATCGAAAATTTCTCGATGATTACCACTTTCAATTTTTTTTTTTCAAGTTTGGAAATTCTCTGAACACTCTCAAAAATTTGCAGAATGGTGTTATGAAAAATAAGGCTAGTTAAAAAAAAATTTGTTTTTTCATTTGGAAAAAAAAAATAGAAATCGAAAAAACACCACTCGGAAAAAATTTGAGGATTTGTAGAAAATCTCAAAGTTTGTTATAATGAAAAGAACAAAAAAAATAAAAAATGGTAATCATCGAGAAATTTTCGATTTTTTCCAAAAATCTTAAGAAAAACCATGAAGATGAGTTTCTATAATTTTTTTGTATTTTCTTTCAAAAAGTACATTAAAAAACGAAAAATTTGAAAAAAAAACGTTCCGATAAGTCAAATTTTGAAAAAGTTATAACTATTTGAAGAGTGAAAAGCGAATTTTTTTGAAAAATTTATAACTTTTTATCGGTTGAGTAAAAAAATTTGAAAAAATTCTGAAAAATGTTTTTGATAGGGTAGAAAAAGATAAAAAAGTTTCAGCCAAATCCGAAGAGGTCAGGTTCTGGAGTGGTCGATTTGGCGTGGAATGCCCCTTACACATTTTTAATCGTGGAAGAATTTTTCTTTTTACCACGAAAATAGCTCGGAAAATTCGACTTTCGTAGTGCCTGAAATTTATTATCTTCGCAAACGCGATGGATTAAGGGAGGAGGTCCTTCGCTCCCTTCTCGATATACTTTGAAAATCAATTTGTCGCTGACGGGGAGGAGAAAGGCAACGAGAGTGCGGTAAATTCATCAATTTATATCCTCGGGCTGACGAGGTCAGTTGCCCGGGCTCACGAAGAATTGTGCAACTACCTTTTACAAGTGGGGAAAAAAACGAGAGTGACACAGCCCTCGTAGATATACCGAGGGAAAACGTCGGGTAGTTAATCCTGCGAATATCGGTCGTGCTTTTCTCTTGTCTGGATATTGCAAGCTCCTGCCTTGAGCGAAATACACTCTCCTCTTTCTTTCGAATTCTCTCGCTCCCTTTGGCGACAATCTTTCTCATCTTCCTCCTCGTCGCACTTCCTTCATTTTCCACGGAAAATCCACGAGGTCCTTTTCCCCCCCTTCTCGCAGTCTCTCTTTGTAAAAACGGGGCGGGGTCGAAGAGTCGACTAACCAATATTTCGAACGGCCGAAGTCCCGAATTTTACGATTACGAGCGTTAGAATAACGAAGCGGCGAAATCCCGATCGTCAGAAAAGAGAAAGTCGAGAGAGCCGCCCCATGCGTAAGAGAGAGAGGAGGCGCATCTCTCTCTCTCTTACGCATGGGGCGGCTCTCTCCGCTGTCGCTTTTCTGGCGTTCGGGATTTCGGTGCTTCGTTATTCGAACGCTCGTAATCGTGAAATTCGGGATTTAGGCCGTTCGAAATATTGGTTAGTCGACTCTTCGACCCCGCCCCGTAAAAACAATACTTGGTACTTTCAGCGCAAAATTTCGCGATATTGCTGAACCAAGAAATCCACGATCAATTATACAGGTTTGAATCGAGCAATCGAGGCAACTTAAATGACCCAATTAAGGCAGGATACCAGCTTTGCCTGAAATTTTTTAATGAGTTTTCAATTAATTTTTTTTCACAAAAAAAAAGGGCAGAAACAAAATCAATTTGAGGCATTTATTGATCATTTGAGTTGGAAAAAAAAATGTTAATGTTGAAAAACTTAAAAATAAAAATTTCTACTTTTTAAGAGCAATATATGTTGTGTCTGTACGTAGGGCTTTTTCGAAATTTCGATTTTTTTGAAAATGGCGGTCATTAAAAAAAAAAGTGCATTTTTCAGGGTAAAAAAGTTGCTCGAACTGTGCACCAATAATAAAATAACAACTCTACCGAAAAAAGGAGAAGAATTATGCAAATTTTCGAGTCAATCCGATGAAAATTGGATGAGTAATTTGACACGCAGACCGAAAGTGCTCCTCAAACTTCGGCGCCACTTACGAGAGACTATTTTACAAGCTTTTATTTTGTATTATTATTATTATTATTATTACAAGCTTTTATTTACTTTCACCTATCCTAGTGTCTGGCTGTAATCAAATCTTATAAATTATTTGAGACAGATTAAATTGAAATTTTGCATGCATATGTAAATGTATTATCACGACATGTATTGCATGCATACATATGTAAATGTATTATCACGACAAATTTGCAAATTTTTTGCAAAAAAATTGTTTCGCAAAATTGTTTTGCAACGAAAAACTATTTTGCAAAATTTTATTCACAAAATGGTTTTAAGCAATTGATTTGCAACATTCCTCTACAAAAATTTTGCGCAACAGTCTCTTTCTAAAAAATTTTGTGAACAAATTTATTTGCATGAATTTTGCAGAAAAATGTTGCAAATTAATTGTGTGAAACAATTTTGTTTAACAAATTTTGCAAAATTTTTTAGCAAAAGATTTTGCGAAACATTTTACTAAACTAGTTATTTAACATCATAAATACTAAAAAATAACAAATAAATAAACGATTTTTTTTAAAACAAGCTTTTATTAGTTGTTAATAAAAATAACTAAAAAGTTAAAAATAATTTTATTCCGATTGGAAATAAGTTTTCAAATGAAAGCGTGTTACATTTTAACAGCAAGAGAAAAAAAAGGTGTAACACGCTTTTATTTGAAAACTTATTTGGAATCGGAATAAAATTATTTTTAACTTGTCAGTTATTTTTCATTATTAACTAATAAAGCTGGTTAAAAAAAAAATTCGTTTATTTTAAGTTTTTCAACATAAACATTTTTTTGTTCAACTTGAATGATATAGTTATAAATGCCTCAAACCGATTTTGTTTCTGCCCATTTTTTTTATGAAAAAAAAAATCATTAATAACTAAAAAAAAAATGGCAGCCAAAGGTAGTATCCTGTCTTAACGCGGATTAAGGTAGATTTTATTCTAGAATCTATTTTAGAAAGCAAAAGCAAATTTTTAAGATTTATTTCCCAGCTCCTCTATCAGATATGGCTATAAAACTGTTTTTACAACATTGTTTCATTCTTGGAAAAAACAAAAAAAAAATTATTTCTATTCTTTGAATAATTTATAAAAGGCACCAAATTCGAAAATGTTTTGTCCCATGGCCGACAGTCAGGGTGTCTAGCCATCCTTGAAGTCCTTGAATTGTCCTTGAATTTTATTTGTCCTTGAAAAGTCCTTGAAAAGTTCTTGAATTTTGTGTGTAGTCTTGAATTTTTTTATGATTTCATTTTATTTTCGTTTAATTTTTTTTTTCTGTAAAAGCACTTTTTTAAATAATTTTACTACGCATTTAAAAAGGAATAAATAATATAACATTGTGATACCGATAGATGTAAAAGATAGGTTTAAGTAAATTTGAAAAATCATAGATTTCAATAAATAATACAAATGTTTATTGTGTTTCATTCTGTAGGTTTCTATGTAGGTTTTTTTCATCATGTAGGTCCTTGAAAAATCCTTTAAAGTCCTTAAAATGTTCTTGAAATATCCTTGAATTTTGATTCCGAATTTTACTAGACACCCTGACAGTTAATCTCAGGATTGGCAAGTCTGAAACAAAAAAAAAGCACTTTAAAGAGAAAGGTTCTTACCCAACAATTTACCACCATTAATGGAAAATCGATTTAAAAAAATGGCGGATGTTTGAAATGAAAATGAAAAATTGAATTTTTCACAATTTATTTCAAACATCCGCAATTTTTTTTTTCAATCGATTTTTCATTAGCAGTGGTAAATTGTTGTGTAATAAACCTTCCTCTATAAAATGTTTCTTGATTTTTTTGTTTCGGACGCATCAACCCTGAGATTTATTGTCGGTCATGAGACAAGACATTTTTGAAAACTCGACTTTGGCGCTTTCTATAAATTATTCAAAGAATCAAAATTAAATTTGTTTTTTTTTTGTATTTTCGAAGGACGAAACAATATTGTAAGAACAGTTTTATAGCCATATCTGATAAAGGAGCTGAGAAAGTGTTGAAAATTTGTTTTATATCACTCAGTACAATAATGGACGCTTTTACGTCCGCAAGCGGACGTGAAAACGTCCATATTGCACCTCGTGATATAAAATATCGTACATCACTCGGAGTAAAAACATTTTCCTCGTGATGTAATGTACTACATATTTTTTGCCTTCTGAAGTAGACTAGAACCTTAAAGCTCTAAAAGCTCATGAAACATTGTGGAGATTAAAAAAAAAGTACCGTTGATTCGGTCGTTTCATATTTACAGCGATTTCTACGGTACTCGTGAAAAAACGAATTTTTCCATTCGATTCGTTATCATCCAATATTTACCTCACACACACAAACAAACACTTGCATAGTCTGTCCAGAGAGGAGCAAAGCTCTCGAAAAGCAATCTTCCCGGTTCACACCTTTTTTCATTCGTTCTCTTTGTGTTGAGATTTCTCCTCGTCGACGTCGATGACACGTGAAAATTCGATAAAAATCGTTCTTGCGGTTAACACGCTCTCTGTCTCTTTGCCTTATCACACTGTTTTTTCGAACCTAACAAAACAACGGGAAAATAGTTAGCAGGAGAGTATCCCCAATTTCGGAAGATTAGTGTTTGAATCAATCCTAGCTTTTTTTTTGTTTCACAATTGGCTACTTGACAATTATCTAAAAATTATCTAAAAGTATCTAAAAATGTTCACAAAATTTTAATCAACTAACCCACCGGAAATCGCAGTTTTGTTCATGTTTTTTTTTTCATTCTATATATTTAAA
This sequence comes from Alloplasta piceator, assembly GCA_946863875.1. NCBI lineage: Eukaryota > Metazoa > Arthropoda > Insecta > Hymenoptera > Ichneumonidae > Alloplasta > Alloplasta piceator. The sequence continues at coordinate 5,362,288 of OX333073.1, read as the reverse complement.
GTCTCATACGAGTCATCCGGATCAACTCTCCATCGTTTTTCATCGTTACACAATAATCTTTTTTTCCCTCTTGATTCACAAAACCTGTGAGCTCTCGTTATGAATTCCAAAAAGAAGACCGAATGTTGCATGAAAAATTTCATCGCGCTAACAACGTCCTCGCGATCCGTGACAATTGTCAATTTATTCTTGGAAAAAAAAAAAAAATCCGCGAGCTTTCCACACCGTTATTTTGTTACGCCGTTTCACGTGCTCGTTATAATTCTTCGGTATACTTTTACACCGTCGTGTTTATTACCTTATTTTTATTCTCTCTTTGCCAACGAATGACGTCACTTCTATCCCCCCCCCCCGGCAATATTGAATGCGGAGAAAAATGACGAAATGAAAAAAAAAACCTTTTGTTCAGTATCGATCTATCAATGGAGAAAAGATGGTATTATTAAAAAATAGAATCAAAGTCTAATTATATCTCAATTTGAAAATTTTGAAATTTTACTCTCACTTTTTGTTGAATATTTTTAATATTTTGATTTTCTCAAAAAAACTTCAAGTATTTCGCGTGTCGAAATTCAAGAGAATTTTTTTTTTAATTTTTTGATTTTTATATTTTTAAATTTCATTTTCGTAATGTACATGTATTTAAGTATGTGCACTGAAAAATTCATGTCAATCCGACAAATATTTTCGAAGTTAGACATATTTGTAAATCTGTAATTATAATAAATAAATATTTTTCATTTTATAAACAATTTAAGATAAACAATTTTCATCAATAATCGATTTTTTTTTAGAAGCCGCCATTTTGTTAAAAATTGGTATTTTGTCTACTCCTTCGATTAAATTCTAGATTATACCTTATATTAACGAAATCTTTTTTGTTTTTTTTTATGTTGAATGATCCAACCCTTGCTACACTGCAAGACTATTTTTTTAGAACACCTTGAGCAGCTTCAAGAATTTTAAAAAGAAAAATTTCAAAATAAAGTTACAAGTTACAAAAATATCCATATAAATCTTAACGTTAATAAAATAAAATGTCTTTGCAGAAAAAATTCTTGAAAAATCGCTTTTTTCGACCATTTGACCTTAATCGAACTAACCTAATTCGTTCTGTGATCCAAGTCCGAGCGAACGACTTCGCAGATTCTTTACTGACCGCTATCATTTGAGATTTACCCCTCGTTTTTTCTGATCACTCTCTATTTCTTCTCCGTGTCACGATGATTGTGCACAATATCCGGGAGGGTCGAATAAATTGGACGGGAGAAAAAAAAAGATTTCGCTGATCGGAAAGGTGACAGAGAAGAAAAGAGATTTGGGAAAAAAGGATGAGAGAAGCGAGGAAAATTTCTAATCATCATGATTATTCCAATACCACAATATGTATTTTTTCCTCATTATCGCTCGATTACTACAAATTCTACTGTGAATTTTAGTAGACTTTTAGGGCTCGGTATCATTTCAAAGGACTTGCTTTTACGGATTCCAAAAATATTTTTTAAATAATTTTTGGTCCAATGGTCTTAATGATAGGGTTAAAAGTTGCTGGAATTAATAGTTGGAAGTAATAGTTGCTGGAATTTTTTTTTATTAATATATCGTGTGAGGTATCATTTTAAAGAGCTACTTCTAAATATTCTAACAATATTTTTCAAATAATTTTCAGTCCCATGGTCTTAATGATAGGGTTAAAAGTTGCTGGAATTAATAGGGGGAAGTAATAGTTGCTGGAATTTTGTTATTTATTAATATATCGTGTGAGGTATCATTTCAAAGAGCTAATTCTAAAGATTCTAACAATATTTTTTAAATAATTTTTAGTCTCGTGGTCTTAATGATAGGGTTAAAAGTTGCTTGAATTAATAGTTGGAAGTAATAGTTGCTGGAATTTTTGTTTATTAATATATCGTGTGAGGTATCATTTCAAAGAGCTACTTCTAAGGATTCTAAAAATATTTTTTAAAATAATTTTCAAATCATTGGCCTCAAATATAGGGTTCAAAGTTGCTGGAATTAATAGTTGGAACTAACAGTTACTGTAATTTTTGTTTAATGAATATATCGTGTGAGGTATCATTTCAAAGAGCTACCTCTAAGGATTCTAAAAATATTTTTTAAACAATTTTTAGTTCCATGGTCTTAATGATAGAGTTAAAAGTTGCTGGAATTAATAGTTGGAAGTAATACTTGCTGGAAATTTTTTAAAATTAATATATCGAGTGAGGTATCATTTCGAAGAGCTGCTTCTAAGGATTCTAAAAATATTTTTTTAAATAATTTTTGGTCCAATGGTCTTAATGATAGGGTTAAAAGTTGCTTGAATTAATAGTTGGAAGTAATAGATGCTAAAAATTTTGTTTATTAATATATCGTGTGGGGTATCATTTCAAAAAGCTACTTCTAAGGATTCTAACAATATTTTTTAAATAATTTTTAGTCCCATGGTCTCAATGATAGGGTTAAAAGTTGCTGGAATTAATAATGGAAGTAATAGTTGCTGGAATTTTTTTTAAATTAATATATCGTGTGAGGTATCATTTCAAAGAGCTGCTTCTAAGGATTCTAAAAATATTTTTTTAATAATTTTTGTTCCAATGGTCTGAATGATAGGGTTAAAAGTTGCTGGAATTAATAATGGAAGTAATAGTTGCTGGAATTTTTTTTTATTAATATATCGTGTGAGGTATCATTTCAAAGAGCTGCTTCTGAGGATTCTAAAAAAAAATTTTTTATAATTGTGGGTCCAATGGTCTTAATGATAGGGTTCAAAGTTTACTATAGCAATAACCGCCCGCCCCGATTCCCTATGTTTCTGAATCCTAAATTTATATTTTAGTAAGGTTAGTAGATGTTGAGTTGTTTAACAGATGTTGATGGATTATCAGAAAACCGCTGGTTTTTTCGCAATGTATATTTCAAACTTTTCACGGATATATTAAATCTGACGGGGAGCTCGCACAAAATTCCATGCGTGGAGAATATAGTTACGAACGCCGGGAGAATATAAACGGTTTTATAGCGAAATGTACAGCGAGAAACGGATATTATGCCAGAGTCGACGAGGAAAGTATAACGAAAATGAACACACACATACCTACACTCACATACACATTCGAACTTCCGGCTGCATGTATTATATATGGGGCATTCCATCCCAAAACGGACAGTTTGAAAAACTTGTTTTTTTTATTTCCTCAATTTTTTTATATTTTTGAGTACCCATCAAAGGACCCTTCCTGTTAAATTTTGAGATTTTTTTGATCACCCGTTCAAAAGATATTAAATTAACAAAAAATCCGCTCTTTTTTGGTATTTTGGTCATAACTTCTTTAATAATGGTCCAGATTAAAAGTTTTTTTTTCAAAATTTTTGTTTTTATGGCCTTTGCAGAAAAAAATACACCAAAAATATTCGACGTGTTTTTGAATGAGTTTTTGAGTTTTAAACGTTGAATCGCGTTTTTAAAAGTGAATGTCATTTTTGATTTTTTTAATAATTTTTTGTTTCAAACATCTATTTTTTCAACAATTTTTAAGACTAGTCCGATTGTGGGATCTCAATAACTAGTATTTTTTTTCGATTTTTGAAAATTAAAAAAAAAAATTTAAATAAATTATTATGAATATCAATTTTTGTTACTGTATAGAATTTTTTTAATCATTTTGAATTAATTTGGATACTTTTTCATTGTTGACAGATTTTAAAAATTAATAATTAATCGATGAGCAAATAATAACAGTTTAAGAATTGTATGAGTGAGCATTGAACCTAAATAGTCAACCGAATATTGTTGTCAAATTTTCACACGAGAAACATTATTCAGATGCAAAAGAAAGACTTTATTTGCGATAAAATACTGCGAAGTCAATCACAGGGGGACACAAAAATTTCATTCAATTATTCCAATGAGCAACGAAAACGTATTGGCAAAGGTATATTCTAATTCAGGAAATTATCGTGTATGTAAGGTTTTCAAAAAAATATGTGAATAAATAAAAACTATTGTTATTATTGTTCATAAACAGACTTAACTATTAATTATTAATTTTAAGAACCTGTTAACAATAAAAAAGTATCAAAATAAAAACTAAATATTGAAAAAAATACTATACAATAACAAAAATTGGTATTCATAATAATTTATAAAAAAAAAAAATTCAATTTTCAAAAATCGAAAGAAAATAGTAGTTATTGAGATCCCACGATCGGACTATAGTCTTGAAAATTGTTGAATGGATAGATGTTTGACACAAAAAATTAAAAAAAAAAAATCAAAAATGACATTCACTTTTAATAACGCGATTTAACGTTTAAAACTCAAAAAACTCATTCAAAAACACGTCGAATATTTTTATTGTATTTTTTTCTGAAAAGGCCATAAAAAAACATAACTTTCGAAAAAAAAACTTTCAATTTGGACCATTATTAAAGACATAATGACCAAAATACCAAAAAAAGAGCGGTTTTTTGTTAACTTAATATCTTTTGAACGGGTAATTAAAAAACTCAAAATTTAACAGGAAGGGTCTTTTGATGGGTACTCAAAAATATAAAAAAATTGAGGAAATAAAAAAAAAAGTTTTTCAAACTGTCCGATTTGGGATGGAATGCCCCATATACAGGTCAAGGTTTCATAATATTTTTTCTTGTCAAAAAAGCCTTAAAAAATTTGCAAAAATCGATGGTCGATCTTTAACAATCTGCCAAAAATCGAAAAATCATCGGGCATCCATTACACATTACATTTTTTATTTGTAATGGCACATGCAACCATTACACATTGCTTTTTTTAATTGTAATGGAACACGCATTCATTACACATTACTTTTGTCTTTTGTAATGGTATACACTTATCCATTTCACATTATGCAGTGTAATGGGTAATAAATCCAGTACAATGCATTATCAAAGTAATGCACTATTTACAACTCTGATCTAAAGTGGCTTTTCCCCTAACTCAATCCAGCTCTCCGTATTTTCCATTCTCAATCGTAAAATGACACTAGAAAGACGTTATAGAGTGGGCTTCATCTCACCTTGCCTCACCTTGAATTCAATGCTGACGCTCACTTTTCCTCACTGTATATCCGTTTCATTCTCTATTTCGCACTCTAAATCGACTCTCACGAAGTCGACAAAAGAACGACGTGAGTAAAGCTTGCACGAACAATACGTGGTTCGATCAGAATGGAAAATACTTTTCGTTTGAGTGTCGGTTTTCCATTATCTATCGTGTATCCTTGTATTTATTGAAAGAAAGAGAGAGAGAGAGAGAGAGAGAGAGAGAGAGAGAGAGGAGAGACACGATCATTCGAGTTTGAAGAATATATGGAAAATCGATTATTTCTCTCGTGGCTTTCGTTGTTTTGCCGGAAAGTTTCGATACAGCTCATCGCAATTGTCTTTGGAAACTTTGCGCCGGATGTGAAACTTTCTTGCCTTCGATAGCTGCGTTTTACTTTTTTTTTTTTTTTTTTTGCGAATATAATACTCGATAAACTTCAGACTCATCGTTATTGTTGTTACTTTTGAAGGAGAGATGCCACATTTTGTTCATATATTGTATACTATTTGGGGTAAAGTCTGTCGTGCGTCACTCAGTATACAGTCGAAGTCCCCATTTCTTAACCCCCCATTTCTTGACCGGGTTACCATGGCAACCATTCCCACATCTTGACTTCTCCTATTAATGGTTGCACCACTCTATAACCCAGTAGTTTGTAGGCGCATGCGCAAGTGTGCCGAGATCAGAACAGCGCATGCGTGCTCCCACGAGCATGCGCGTGTTCGCACGAGCATGCGCGCTTGTGGCGTACAATATGGCGTCGTATCGAAAGTGGGGACTGTGGGAGAAGTCAAGATGTGGGAATGACCCACATTCGTCCGGTCAAGAAATGGGGACTTTGACAGTATATCTTGAGCTGCTTTCTCACTCCCTCAACCCTTCCTTTCTCAGACTTCTCTTGTCTCTATCGGTCTTTGGCGAAGTTTGAAAAGCCATTGAATCCATCGGGCCGTATAAACATCCCCTTTCCCTTTTGTCGAGTCTTCTTGTGCCTTTACCTGTGTAACGTCTCAACTCAACCCTCTATAATGAAGTTACGGTGGGAGAGGGACAAGGGGTTAACGTGTATGGGGCATTCCGCGTCAAATCGACGACTTTCGAACCCGATCCCTTTCGATTTGGCTGAAATTTTTCTTATCTAGCCCATTACAAGTTTTTTTCAGGAAATTTTCAAATTTTTTAATGGCGTGGAAAATGAGAAAAAAATTCAGCCAGATTGAAAGGGGTCGGGTTCAAAAGTGGTCGATTTGACATGGAATGACCCACGTATACATCGATTTTCTTCGTACATTCTCAAAGCTGCGGTGTTCCATTACACAAGCAAACATCGACCAAGTTACTAAAGACAGAAGCTCGAAACTTTGTCACCGAGCTCGGAAGACACTCGGAGGATACCAATGAGGCCTTTTTTTTTACTCTCTTGTCTCAGTTACTTTGATTTTTTTGCCAAAGTTCACATTATTAGATCCAACCCAAACACGACCATGTTTCAAAGGGCGTACAAAGTTAGAAAAAAAATTGATTTTTTTTTTGGAAAAAGCGAAATGAAGCTGAATATGGCCCCTTTGAAATGTTACTTGTTGAATTGAAATATCTTTGTTTGTAAAAAAGCAGTGAAACTTTTTGTGCGGCGCGGAATCGGGACGAATGTTTCCAAACTTTTGGCAAGTAATGCTTCGCTTTTTTTTAATGCATTTGCCCTTTCATTAACCATTAACCATTAAATGTTAATGGTTAATGAAAATGAAAATGCCTTAAAAAAAAGTAATGCATTATTTGCAACCCTGCCCATTACAATGTAGTGTGTAATAGAAAAAAATTCCATTACCCATTGCAATGTAATGTGTAATGGACAAAACTTTCATTGCAATTTTGGGAATGGAAAAATATAAGTGAATAAATTATTGCAATGCTGCATTACATTTTATTGACTTAGGACTTAGATTTTCAGGTACCTTAAATTCTAAAAAGCATCTATATTACAATTCTAAGTCCTAAGTCAATAAAATGTAATGCAAAATATAAAATAGATGCTTTTTAGAAATGTCATATAGATGCTTTTTAGAATTTAAGGTACCTGAAAATCTAAGTCCTAAGTCAATACAATTTAATGCAAAATTGCAATAATTAATTCATCTATATTTTTGCATTCTCAAAATTGCAATCAAAATTTTGTCCATTACACATTACCTTGCGATAATAATATAGATGCTTTTTAGAATTATAATATAGATGCTTTTTAGAATTGGAGGTACCTGAAAATCTAAGTCCTAAATCAATAAAATGTTATGCAAAGTTGCAATAATTTATTCATCTATATTTTTCCATTCCCAAAATTGCAATCAAAGTTTTGTCCATTACACATTACATTGCAATGGGCAAAGGAAATTTTTTCTATTACACACTACACTGTAATGGACAGGGTTGCAAATAATGCATTACTTTTTTTAATGCATTTGCATTTTCATTAACCATGAAAATTTAATGGTTAATAAAAATTATTTTCATTAGCCGTTAAAAAAAAAATGGTTGATGCATTACTTTTTCATTAAAAATTTCGCAACCCTGATTTCAAAGTTTGCTGGAAATGACCTGATCTTCTAGATTTCTAAAACTAAAATTTCAATTTTAACAGGATTAGTAAATATTGACTCTCGGCCATTTTTCTTTTTTCAAGTTCAGAATATCAAATACAAAACCTCGTAAGAATATCTCTATTTTGTTATCACGTACTTTTCCCGCAGGTGTCCGCGTTTGAAGCTTTTTATTCCAAAGTTCAGAGTATCGAATTTAAATTTGGCCTTTGCGCTGCCTCGTACTTTCTCCCACGTGTGTCCAAACCTATATTTATTTCAAAGTTCACGGAAATAAAATAAATTCAACCTTTCTCATGGTCTGTCTCATGTTTTTCGCATCATCTGCCGCGTCCGGTCGTTTGATTTCTTGTAAGTTAAAAAAAAACAAAAGTCTGACATAATGGCAGTAAAAATAATGCTTCCCAATTCTTAAAAAAAAAAAAAAACAAAAAAACAAAAAAAAACCAAACAAAAAACAAAACAAAAACTAAAACAAAATATCTTCACGTACACCATAAAATAGTGAATCCCACTGATCCCAAATTTACAGTCGGAAAAATTGAATTTCCCAAGAACTCTGAAAAATGGCGGAAAAACAGAATTTCCACCACTTTTTGAGCCAGGCCAAAGTCTGGAGAGGTCCAAACTGCCGAAACTTGACGAAGTTATCTCCAATTGTGGTTGGAGAAGCTTTCCAGATCACCTCAGAAAGCTTTTCCAACAACTTTTCCAGACAATCTGATGATCCAAACAATCATCATCGTCGCTTTATCATCAAAACATCCCTTGTACAAAAATCAACGCGGATTCTCGTTAATTTTCAATTTCCCTTCTACTTTGAGTCTCGAGACTGCAACTTTTTCAAATTAGCAAAATCTGAACAGAGTCCAGCGTTGTTATGGCCAATCTCTCGTCGGATATTCGTTCGACCAATCATCGGAGAGAATCTCCCGAGTCTATTGTTATTGCAGAAGGAAATTAAATTCTTCTTATGGATGCATAATGTGGGAAGAGCTTTGTCGACGCGTGTGAAAACGCGTCGCGAATGTCACGTATAACGATGCAAATCCTCGGGCTTCCACATAGCCAGGATTTTCATCCATTCCATCGCAATATGGCGATCTCTGATTGACTTAAGGGCGTAACAGCTGCGTACACTGTAAAAAAAGTTATTAAATTTAATATAGAAAAGTATATGAAATTTAAAAAACAGGTATACGGAATCGAAATTAATATACATGATATTGGAGAATTAACAATTTCATCTCAAATTTAATATTTGTATATTAAAATTAAAAGATAAACGTTGAAAATTCAAATCGTATATTAAAATGGTTGCCATATGCTTTTTCGCATTTTTAAGATTCGTTATTGGAAATTAATACACTTGATTTCCAAAATTACAATCAATGTCAGCGAGCGTGCTAGTTGACGCATCCACCACTATGCGTCGCATGCGCTCGGACCTCTGCGCCCAAACGAAATGGCCAGATAACGGTATTATATACCGGACGGCCAGCGTGCCCAATATACTTACCTGGCGCAGTCGCAGAGGTTACCGTGATGATTAAGGCGGTTCCTCCAGGGCGAAGCTCTTCCATTGCACTTTCGGTCGAGCTGACCCTTGCGAATATCCCTAATGTGGATATCTCGGGCGTACAATTTTAGTTGCACTGTAACAAATTTTTGTATTAAATTTAATAAAAAAAATATGAAGTTATTATGCATATACAGTATACCAAATTTCATATACAATGTGTACAGTAAATTCCAATATAAGTTTATGAAAATCAAACAACTTCTTTTAATTTTAATATACAAAAGAATATTAATTTTCATATTTTTTTTCATGAATCTGCTTTAAAAATCATACTATGGATTGCAATTTTAATATACGAACTTATATTAAAATTGAAAGAAGTTATTTGAGTTTTCATATACTGGTATTGGAATATTACTATACACAAGTATATGAAAATTAATATATTGTATATGCATAAAAACTTCATATTTTTTTATTAAATTTAATACAAAAATTTTTTACAACATAAATTCCCACACGGAAATATAATATACCGGAAAATATATTTTTCGATATACGTAAAAATATATTTAAAATATATTTGAAGTGTACATTATATATTCTAAATACATTTTAGATGTATCTAAAATATATATCAGATATATATTAAATATATAATATGTATATTCCATATAAGAAATATACTCAAAAATATATTCGTGATAAGTACATTTTCGGCAGAAAATATTTCTTTGAAATATATATTAAATATATTTTAGATATATGATTATTGTGCCTAAAAATATATTTTTTGATATATGTAAAAACATATATTGTGTATATGTAAACATATATTAAAATTATATCGAAAATATATAAAACGTACACTCAATATATATGTTTGATGCATTTAGTATATATCTTGAATATATTTTTTACATATATATTGTGTATATTTAAACACCAATTAAAAATGTATCTAAAATATATAGAACATGCACTGAATATATATGTTTGATATATTTCAATATATTTTCAATACATCTTGAATACATTTTTTATATTTATATTGTAATATTTTTAAATAGATTAAAAATATACCTAAAATCATATTTGTAATACATACATTTTCGGACAAAATATACTTAATATATCCAAAAATATATTTTCCGTAATATTTGCCGATATATTTTATTTCCATGTGGGTTTGCCCTTTGAATCCTGCTGTTCGAGTCCTTTTGCTCGGCAGCTTTCCCTCCACCTTTCTAGCAACGCTGTCCTTGCAGCCGTCGCTTTATTCGTGTTCCTGCACTTTTCTCCTGGCTGAAAGTTCCTCGAGAGAGAGACGGGGAAGCAGAGAGTGAGAGAGAGAAAGCGCAAACCCGAGATAGGAGAGATAACGTCCGTTTTGCTCGTTCTTGTCCCGGCATCTAAATGCTCAGAGCTTCCATCCTCCCTTTTCACGTCTATACTTTTGTTCGTACGTCCAGTACACCCGATAACTGCGATTCCACACGCATATGGGGCATTCCTGGTCAAATCACGCGGTCATCGGCCTGACCCACTCGGATTTTGATGTCCAATGAATCGTGGCTTTCGTTTAGCCCAAAATGTGACCTCCAATTTTTAGAAATTTTTATTTCATTTTTTAGGGATTGCCCGAGCTAGAAAATCATTAAATTGAGGGAAAACATGAAGAGGGGCTTTTTTCAAATTTATGACATTTTTTTCACAGAAACTACGAGCCAAAACAGATATTCTCGTCGTAGTTCGATAATGGGCCAAAAATAATTACTTTTTTTTTTTTTTTTTTTAAATTGTGTCTGAATCATCGGTTTTATTTCAGGTCGTCGAGGCTAATAAATTGTCGAAAAATGTTGTCGTTTCACTCTTGAACAAAAAAAAATCAAGTTTCACTGGAAAAATATTTTCGTTGTTGTTATTCTCACTACAAGAAACAATAAAAATAAGAATTATAAAAATGAAAAAATTAAAATACAAAAAAAATAGTAAGTATTTTCGGTCCATTATCGAACTATGACGAAAACATCTGTTTCGGGCCCTAGTTTCTGTGAAAAAAATTCATTAATTTAAAAAAGGCCCTCTCTATGTTTTCCCTCAATTTAATGATTTTTAGCTCGGGCATCCCCTAAAAAATAAAATAATTTTTTTTTCAATTTGAGGTCATATTTTGAGCCAAACGAAACCCACGATTCATTAGACATCAAAATCCGAGGGGGTCAGGCCGATGACCGCGTGATTTGACGTGGAATGCCCCATATATATATGTGTGGGAAACCCGTCGAGGAAAAACCAACATTTGGCCGCTTGAGATTTGCATACACAGTTCGAGAAAAACTCGAAGCGCTGAAAAGCACATTCTGCGGTCAGAACGTGCTTTTTTTCTATCTGAAATCACGAAAAATTCTGAAAAAATCGTCACGTGACCCTGTAACCGACATTTCTCTCGTGTCTGTTTGCATTATAATTTTTTTTCCCCTTTCTATTCGATGGGTCGTGAAGTTGTGCTAGTTGTGCATTTTTTCAACCCGATAAAACTTAATATCGTACTTTATTTTATCTCAAATTAAAACTGTAAGTAGGATCCGATGAAGAAGGGTCAAGAGAAGATTGGTAGATTTTTCTCTCGTTTCAACGTTTTGACCCTCACTGGAACCATCTTCAGAAATTTATTCTAATCTATACAAGAAAATTTACTCGTCATTATTTTAATTCTTCATTATTCTATTCGTATTTGAAACAAAAATTATATGAATACACTCTCGTCCAAAAGTTTGGAATCACTCGCCCCGATTTCGCGCTGCACAGAAAATGTTACTGCTTTTTAAAAAATGAAGATATTCCAATTTAACAATTGGCGTTTAAAAAGGGACATATTCAGCTTCATTTTGCTTTCTCCAAACAATTTTTTGGATTTTTTTTAACCTGGTACGCCTTTGAATTAAATTTAATTTTTTTGTAACCTTTAAATTTTTTAAAACTGTTTTTCGTGCGTGAAAAACTTGTGCGAGGGAGTATAAGCTTCAATTTCGTTTTTTTTTAATGTTTCGTACGATTTTTTTTCGCAAAAATATTCAATTTTTCGTAAAAAAAAAAACCATATTTATAAAATGTAGTGTAACTCTAAAACTAGTGGGTTTTCCTGAAATCACTTGAATGGAAAAAAGTTGCACACAATCATTTTGGAATCAATGAAATTTTTTCAGATATTTTTTTGCAAATTTTTTCCTGCGAACGAAATATTTTCGAAAATAGAATCGAAAAAATTCTTTGACAATAGCTTTCAATCGGAAATTTCTTGCGCTTTTCGAAAAAAATATCAGCGATTCCGGAAAAAAACGAATTCATTTAAATTTCGGCCAAAAACCGAAAAAATTTATTTACATAAAAAGCGCATAATTTAATTCAGCAGAACAATTTTTTTCATGTTTTGTATATATCTGAGAAGTCACGATATAAATTTCAAGTTGGAACTCACATCCTTTTACTAATGCCAAGTCTTTTAGTAGGATAAAAATTCTTAAATATCGTGTTTTTCGTATTCAACAGTTCCCTGATGTATTATATAGCGTTTTTTTAACGAATTTTGAATTTAGTAGATTTATTAAATTAATTAAATTAAATTAATTAAATTAAATTTATTGAATGAAATTTATTAAATTTTGAATTTAATAGATTTATAAAATTCGAAATTCGTTAAAAAAACTATGTAATATATCAGAGAACTGGTGGATACGAAAAACCCAATATTTAAAAAAATTTATCCTACTAAAAGACTCGGCATTCGTAAACGGATGCGAGTTCCAACTTGAAATTTATATCGTGACTTCTCAGATATATACAAAACATGAAAAAAATTGTCCCGCTGAATTAAATTATGCTATTTTTTTGTAAATCAATTTTTTCGGTTTTTGGCTGAAATTGAAATGAATTCGTTTTTTTTCGAAATCGCTGATATTTTTTTCGAAAAGCGCAGAAAATTTCCGATCGAAAGCCATTGTTAAAGAATTTTTTCGATTTCATTTCGCGCCGTGCCAAAGCTCCGAAGCGCCGAATACGCAAAAAGTTAGAAATATAACTTTTGATATATTCCAAAGAGTATTATACTTAGAGATCTGAAAATTGGTGTACAATATACTTTCAGGCAACACTAAGACATACACTGAGAGAAAAAATTACTAGAACCAATGAAATAAAGTTTTGAAGGCAAAAAATTATTTTTTTCATTATTTGCCAAAACATATTATATTGGTTCCCTTATATATTTACTTGGTTCATTTTTTTCAGTGAATTCCATTAATTTCTGTTTCAATAAACGAATTTACTTGAATCTAACAATATGTTATCAATTATATGTAATATGTTGTTTGAATCAAGAACACATTTTGTCATTCAAAACACGCATGTCTTTTAATACAGGAAGCACTGAGAAAAAAAAATTTGTTGAATCAACAAATTAATTAGTCCAATCAACAGGAAAAATGATTGATTCAATCAAATGCGTGTTTATTAATTGTTGCTAAACATTTTAGAAAAAATATATAGCCCTTGCCAAATAATTTAATATGGATAGTTTAGTGACTCCAAAAAGAGATATATAGAAAACAAAGACAAATCTGCGCCAATTCTCCGATCTAATTTTTCTGTCGGACTGAGATTCGAACCCTCGATCCTACCTACCATCATACCTGTCCTACCTAACTACCTAACACGCTACCTATTACGCTATCGACTACTACTATGCACTTGAAAAAAGTTAGGAGTTATGAAGATTCGAATATAAGAAAACATTTGAAAAACCAGTTTTTTAATTTTTAACAACTTATTTATTCTATTAAAGTATACTATAGATATAATTCTTTGCTTGAAGGAAATAAAAATTTCATCATTCCAAACAAATATTCTATTGGAATAAAATAATGTATTATTTATTTTACTACAGCTTCTTTTCAAATAATCACAATCAATTTTATATCTAATAAATATTGAAAATACTACAGATATATTTTTAGAAGTAAAATAATGCTGAATTTATTGCAAAGAAATAATTTTGTTCGAAAAAAATAATTTCGTATTGAAGTCGTTTTTTAGATTTAAATAATCTCATGTTTATGATGCGATCAATGTAATTCATCCAATGAATACAAATTTAATCAAATCTATCGTGCATTTAATTGTTACTATTAAACAAGCGTTTAATATAATGGAGTAATAGATTCGTGAAAATATTTTTTTAAACGAAGAGTGATTTTCTTGGTCCAACAAATAAATAATCGAATTAATACTTTCATTTAATAAATAAATTCATGTTCTCAAATTCAGTAATTTTTTCTCTCAGTGTACTCGAGTTTCAAAAAAATCGAAAGAGGTCGGCCTAAAAGGGGGTCCCGTTGAGCGGGAATACTTCGTATATAAATATTTTTACATAATTGAACATTTATATTTGACAAAATAAAATGTCCTCTTTATTGTCCCATTGATACCTTGACGACGGTTTATCTGAAAATTAAAAAAAAAAAAAAATACAATATCTATACGAATGTAGCAATCGTTATTCGTAGCCATTTTTTTTTCTTCTTTGATTATTTACAAAATGGTGACGGGTTGAATTTTTTTTCATTCTTCAAGTCCTTTTCCCAAATCAAGCAGGTTGTAAAAATAGAAATAACGAGTTTTCGAAGATGCTCTAAAAATTATGCATATACATCCTTTTTTCAAAATAGTCGTTAAAATATTCAAAACCACGTAATTTTATCTCAAAAAAAAATCGTGGAAATTCGACGCTAGCTTTAAATTTTGAAACTACATATTCGCTCCGGTATCTTCTCCGTGTCCAAGAAAAATGAAGAAATCGCTTGATTGCACTGATATTTATCGGTCGGAGCTTTTGCCGAGGCGAAGAGTGGAAGACAGGTGATTTTCATTGACATCCAATATGTCTCAGAAGAGCAAAGCCCGGGAAGTAACTGCGATGAGATACAGAAGGGAGTCCTCGAAGGGAAAAGCACGGGGAACTTGGACGTTGGAAGGTCCGAGAAGGGAGAATTGATGAAACGACGAGAGAAACAAGCACGTAGATAAGCGAGAAAAGGGAAAAGAGACGAATAGAGAAGGGCTCAAAGGTTGCCAAGACTGGGGAATTCAAGTGGACGAAGGAGAGAACAAGATTGATCGAAAGAAAAGAGAGCATGAAATGAGACGATGATAAAAAATCCCACGAGATTCGTAAAGCTAGTTTGCGATAATGGGATACATGCGAGTGTATAAACACGAGATAGACGATGAAAAAATGAAACAAAGGGCTCGAAATGGATGACAAGTTCGTGTCTTTCACGGCGCAAATAGAAGATCGTCGTTCCAGCATCTCACAATGAAAAGAAGAAGCTTATTTAGGAACGGTCTTGCTTTTCGTCTTTTTGCGATTTTTCGCGATCCAGAGAGAAAAGAAAACCAGACATTCGTGAAAAAACTTCGCAGACTACAAATCTTCGGATTCGATTGACACTTTGCTGAAACAAAGCTCTATCTTGTTGTCAATTGGATGTTTCGAACGCTGAGACAACCCGAGTCGAAATTTTTGACCTCCCTTCAACATCGAGGCTTCGTCACAAGATTAGGGGAGTATCGGGCATCGAAGCGAGGGTACAGCGTATAGAAGAGGGATATGTCAGGGCCTCGGTAAAGCCTCAAAAAGTCTCGAAAGTAGACTTTTTCCCCAAAGGAGGCCCATGAGGGTACGAATAGAACCTCCGAAACCTCGCTTGGGCCTATTTTAGCCCTGCCGCACGGCCTCCGGAACCTCGCTCGGGCCTCTTCCAGCTCTCCCTCAAAACCTCCTAGGCCTCCTTTAGGCCTATTCCAGCTCTCACCCAAAACCTCCTGGGCCTCCTTTAGGCCTATTGCAGCTCTCTCGCAAATCCTCCTGGCCCTCCTTTCGGCCTGCTGCGAATGTACCGTAGACCCTCCAGGGCCTCAGACCCTCTGACCAATGGTACACGGAGTAGGGATAAGTAACGGGAATATATATATGAATGTTTCACATATGTAGGGATAGTATCATTTATTTATGTTACATCCACGTTCAACATTATTACAAATTAAACTTACTGAAAATGGACAGAAAGAAAACCAATTTTTTTTTTTCGTATCAACTATAATTAATGCGATAAGGCTTACTAGGAATTGCAATTTATAATATCTCTTAAATATATATTTGAACGTAACAACATATTAATTTTTTTTTAAATATATTTTTTCTTTTCTACCTCGTCAGGTGTACTACTTGCCTCCTCTTCTCGCACTAGTGTCGAACGGTTGTTGAACGGGGAAGTATGCATCAGAAGATTGCACGTCTTCCCATACCCGACGATCCTTTGAAGTTTCCTCTGCAAGTACCATCCACGCAGCAATACAAGCCACTTTTTCGGCTTTTTGCACACCTTCCATCTTTTTTTTCATTGATGATTGCAGTGGTGAAAATTTTCGCTTGCGGACCCGCTATCTCGCCCGTAGACGCATTGGCGGGAGATATTTTTCACAGCTCGTCACGATTATCTGAAATATATAATCCACCACGTGTTCACAAGGGTTCAGTTTGCTAGGTTTACTTAAGTTGACTACCGGCGTTTCGACTTTTTTCTTACCAATTATTCAACAATGACGTAGTAGCAGGAACGCTTGTTCGTCTACGAGTCCACCCACGTGATTCTCGTTCGATCACAGACAACGCAATGATTTTTCGGAATTTGAATAAGTTCCAAAGCGTCATACAAGTTTTCGAGTCTCGACCACCTTTTTTCTTTGGATCTTTTTCTGGGTTTTGATAAACCACAAGGGCGCACAAGTCTCTTCACTTTCGTGCTCGAATTGTTTTTTCTAATTATCAACGATTGATTATCCTCAACTATAAAATATCCAATTGAACATGAAAAAATATGAAAAACTATACGTGCGCTCGAGACAAGAGACTACACGAGACTGGTGCCGGGATGGCGGGAAGTCGTAACGTGCTCAAGCAAGCAGAGACGCGCACTCACACAGAAAGAAAAGGGCACAGGGACATACACAGACACAGAATTCGCACGCTAGTGAACGACGCACAACATCACTTTGTCGCCTTTGCGGCAATGCCACAAAAACACTACGAGCATCAACACACAATGGGTTACCGATGAGGCCTCTGAGGCTGAACCGAGGGTTTTGGACCAAAAAACGATGGAGACAACGACTTGGAATCGAAAGGAGGTTACGGAGGCCTGTATCACTGATACGTTAGATCGAAAAGAGGCCTAGGAGGCCTGCCCGAGGTTGAGTGGAATCGAACGGAGGCCTCTCGGAGGCACCGGATTCGACAAATGGGGTTCCGTAGGTCCAACGGAGGCCGGCGGCTTGTACATTACAAAGGAAATGAGACCTACGGGCATTCAAGGGAGGCTAAAAATTTCGACTCGGGAAATTCAAACAGGCCGAGAAATTGTGTGGCTTGGCGAAATCCTTCGAAAAATAGCATTCCCTCTGAAGAGATTGATTATCCTCTTGCTTTGCCATGAAAAAAAAATTTTTGTTTTTCATGAAGATTGGAAAATTTATAGCTCCATCATTTATTTCTCTATCAGAAATAAATCTACAAAGACTTCACTACTTGACAGCTCTCCCATTTTACAAGCTCGACAGATTACGAGTCTTTTCAACTCGGCCGGTAACTTACCGACGTTGCGGCCCGCCCCAAGGAAACAACACAGTCGCCCCGTGGTCGGTAAGTAAGGGATCGCGGGATTAACGATCCGGAAGGTTGTAATCTGGTAGATTTGTAAATTGGGAGAGCTGTCGAGTGGTGAAGAGCTTTTTTGTGATAGAGATATTATTTGGGAGAGTTATTATTTGATTTATTTCTCTTACAAAGACTCATAAAAATGAGAAATACTATTGACGAAATGCATTCTCTGTATTCGCGCAACTTCGATGGGGTTTCCATTCTCATTTCATGATACAGATCATATTTTTTAATCAAAGACCACACCTTTCGCTCTTTACGTGCATCCACGAGCAACGAATCGCCCTTTGGGATCCCTTTTTTCATTAAACCTTTTCCCATGCAACAAACGCATTTTTTTTCGCCCTCCATAAAACGCAGTCACGTCATTTCGTAATTCATAACACGCGTAGAAACGCGATTCGTAGCTTGGTCATTTTTTTTCCCCTGGGCATTGAGACGTAAACTCAAAACTGCCCTTCAAAAGTTTGGAAACACTCGCCCCGATTTCACGCCGCACAAAAAGTTTCACTGCTCTTTTGAAAATGAAGATATTTCAATTCAACAAGCGGCGTTTCGAAGGGGATATATTTAGCTTCATTTCGCTTTTTCTAAAAAAAATTTTCCGATTTTTTTTTAACTCGTACGTCCTTTGAAACATGGTCATTTTTCGGCTTTGTTTTTTGGCGTTCTAATTTCGGTGCACGACCCATGATATTTTTTTGGACTGTTTTTCGCATGAAAAACTCGTGGCGGGGAGTATTAGCTTCAATTTCGTTTTTTTTTCAAATTTCCTAGATTTTTTTTCGCAAAAATATTCCATTTTTTTACAAAAAACGACCATATTTATAAAATGGAGCGTAACTGTAAAACTACTAGGTTTTCGTAAAATCACTGAGAGTGTAAAAAGTTACATACAATTATTCTGGATCCAATGAAATTTTTTCAGAATTTATTTTCAAAATTTTTTTGTTTTCAAAATTTTTCCTGTCAACGAGATATTTTTTCATCTCAAACAATCGAGCCTCTTACCTCATCTACATGGATTTTTCGATAAAAAAGCCATTCAGATAAGGTTTTTCGATGAAAAATCCGTGTAGATGAGGTGGGAGACCCGATTGCTTGAGATAAAAAAATATCTCGTTTTACAGGAAAAATTTTCAAAACCAAAAATTTTGAAAAAAAAAATTCTGAAAAAATGTCATCGAATCCATAATGAATGTATGCAACTTTTTACCCTCATAGTGATTTCACGAAAATCCAGTAGTTTTAGAATTACGCTACATTTAATAAATACGGTCGTTTTTTGCAAAAAATTGAATACTTTTACGAAGAAATGGTACGAAATTTTAAAAAAAACGAAATTGAAGCTTCTACTCCTCCCCACAATTTTTTCATGCGAAGAACAGTTAAACAAAATTTTCATGGAACGTGCGCCAAAAAGAAGCCAAAAAGCGACCATGTTTCAAAGGGCGGTACCGGGTTAAAAAAAAAAAAGGAAAAAAAATTGGAAAAGGCGAAATGAAGCTGAATATGGATATTTTGAAACGTCGCTTGTTGAATTAAAATATCTTTATTTTTAAAAGATGTTTCCAAACTTTTGGACAGCAGTGTACAAAGTTCGCGCTTCGTGTAACTTGTAACTTTTCAACTTTTTTTTTTCTTTCATTACCTCGACACGGAAACTCAATAATCGTTATTGCACAGCCGTTTATATAATATCCACGAGGGAGATCGCACATCAAATTTGCATGCGCAAAGATGGTCCCTTCATCGTCGTGATAAAATGTTATCTTCGCCGCTAGAGCGCCGCCGTCGTTCGTCATTAATTTCCTACGTCCGATGGATTAGCCACAGTTGCAACTTCATTGCTAATTAATGCTAATGATGATGAATCGAGGGATGAAGGGAAAATTTTGCAAAAACAATCGCGCTTTATCGTATCACGATGACGAGCAAAGTAATGAATCATCGTATCGTAACTTGACGTGTATTCATCAAAGCAGCAACAAAAACTTGCAAATTCGAAATTTGCACATCGCTCCGTCATTTTTTTTTGTTTTTAAAAATCCTCTATGAGCAACTTTTACAGTTTTGGCTTCCTCACAGAGAAAGCTTTGTCTGTATGTAAAAATGAAGGGAAGATGTGCAAATTTCGAGTTTTCAATTTTTTGCAAATTTTTCTAAATTAGCTGTGCAAAAATTCAAGACTGTAGCTTTATTTATTCATAAAATTTTATATATCACGAATTCCCTGAGTAATTTTTCCAAAATTCAATACGAAGATCTTCATCACTCGGACTATCCGGTGCAAATTTTTTGAACCTGATATTCCAAAATTTGTGGAAGCTAGGGGAAGCTTTTATGAAATTTTTAGAGGCTCATAAAATTTGCACCCCTCAATGGTTTTTTGCAAAATTTATAGCAAATGAAAAAAGGGCGCAGGGCTTAGCTGATGTGCAAAATTTTTGCTCGCAACTCTAATTTTGAGGTCAACCTTTCTGAATTTTTTGAAACACACACAAATCTAGACATTTTTTTTAAATGTGGTTTCTCGACGTTTTTGAACATTTTGAACATAAGTTAAATTTCCCAATTATTGAACTGCTAAGGATCTGGGAATTAAATTCGGTGAGAAAAAAATATAAAATCAAGAAAAAAAACCATCGCTTTCATGTTCAAATGATACTTTGATATTTTTACTTTCGAAAAATCACCCTTTAAATTATTTTTAAATGATTTCAAAAAAAAAAAAAAAGAATAACAATGTGAAGCATGCAATGTACAAATTATTGAACACTGGAAGTGCCTACGTCCCTAATATTGAACAGGCATGTCCCAGTTATCGAACACTCGAGAATTCTTTTTCCGTTCTAAAAATATTATTTTGGGTACAATATTAAATAAATAAAAGCAAAATCAAACACTTGAATAATCTTCTATTAATCATGTAAAAATACAAAAAAATATATATTTAGTCCCTTTTGACAGGTTTTTGGTTCATTCGCATTTGGTTTATTTTTGCTTTTCAACTCGAACTTTATTTTATTTTTATTTTCAGCTTCCTCGTTTTTATGTTCCGTTTTTGTTTGATTTTGTCGCAGCTTTCTTGTTTTTCGACTGAAATATCGGAGAGCAAAAAAAAATTGAACATTACATTCGTATTTTTAGGTTACATTTAGGTTATATTCTCTTTTTACTTTTCTTTTTATGTTTATGCACGTAAATACAACAACAAAAAATTGACGATCTTAGAGTTATTATTAAAAGAATAAAGGTAAGTTTATTGGGTCGGGGTCGAAGAGTCGACTAACCAATATTTCGAACGGCCAAAATACCGAATCTTACGATTACGAGCGTTAGAATAACGAAGCGCCGAAATCCCGATCGCCAGAAAAGAGAAAGTCGAGAGAGCCGCCCCATGCGTAAGAGAGAGAGGAGGCGCATCTCTCTCTCTCTTACGCATGGGGCGGCTCCCTCCGCTTTCGCTTTTCTGGCGTTCGGGATTTCGGCGCTTGGTTATTCGAACGCTCGTAATCGTGAAATTCGGGATTTCGGCCGTTCGAAATATTGGTTAGTCGACTCTTCGACCCCCACCCAGTTTATTCAGGAACTTACAGTTTTTGTTTGAATGAATCCGATTCACACAATCTGTCACGCGTTAATTGTCTCGATGTTTTGATGGGTATGTAATGAAATTTTTATAAATAAGTAAATGCATGCAGTTGAATGAGAAATAATAAAAATACGAGATAGTGTTCAATAATTGGGACCTGTTCAATAATTGGAACATTTACCTCACTGATATTAGAATCTCGAAAAAAATCCACAAAAACAAAGCGTCCTCCACGCGGAAGCAACCGTTTGAGGGTCGTGCGAGTTATTTATTTTCTTTCGAAAGTAAAACACACGAGAAATGTCCTCCCCGCGGAGTTCACATGAAATATACAAGAAATGTTACTCTCCCGTGATGCTCGCGAAATATCTTAGGTTACGTATAAAAGTGGAAAGCTTTTTGTGCTCACGAGTTTGTTACAGGAAAATTTTTCTCCATTTCCGTCTGCAGCTGCTCCACTTTTATTAAATACAAAAGGATATATACACTCCTGTTCAAAAGTTTGGAAACACTCGACCCGATTGCGCTTCGCACAAAAAGTTTCACTGCTCTTTTAAAAATGAAGATATTTCAATTCAACAAGCGGCGTTTCAAAGGGAACATATTCAGCTTCATTTCGCTTATTCCAAAAAAATTTCGATTTTTTTTTTATTCCAAAGAAATTTCGATTTTTTTTTAACCCGGTACGTCCCTTGAAGCATGATCGCTTTTTGGCTTTTTTTGAAAAAGAAAATGATTTTTCGGCGCCATGAAGTCCATTTGCCCATCTACTTTCGCTGATCCTTGACCCCGGCTGAAGGTCAAATTTTTTTTTGTCATCAAAAGGTTCAAAACCAGTGTTTGGGATCGGAAATTTCCCGGGCAACACGAATATGCTATTGCGATGGGAAAATTCCTTACGGATCATGCATAAAAGAACGAAAAACTATTTCGGGAGGCTTGAAAATTTCAAAAATTGATGAAAAAATTAAAATCTCGTCATTTCAGTCCCAAACATAATTCAGCATGTATCTATATTAGTGGGTTCATTTGCGAAAAGTTTTTTGTGACAAATCAATTGATGGGTCATTCCATTCCATTTCACGAAAAAAAATTTTTTTCGTCGTTTCAAGGTCCAAAGCTTGTGTTTCGAATTTCGCATTTTCCATGCCTGAAATAGCCGACCCCGATCCTTATACAGGAAAATCCATAGAAAAGATAGACCGAACTTGAAAGAAGAAAAACGGACAGGAAGAGAAATTGTGCTTGGCAACATTAGCAGCACGTGTTGCAGAATTGAAAAAAAAAGTATCCTTCCGCTGTTTTACAACACACGATGACTCGGTAATAGTGGCTTTTGTCGGGTTAGACGTGTCAAATAGAAGAAAAAGAATGGATAAAAAACGAGAAAACTTGTGAAAAGTGTGCGGCCCATGAAGGGCGCGTTGAAAGGCGAAGAGGTTGGAAAAAGGGTGCAAGAAAAATGAAGGTTGGTCGTGTCGAGGGTCGCTCCAAGACTCTCCTTCGTATATATATTTCACTAAATGGATATCAACCTTCAACTCCACATTTTCCGCTTCCTCCTTCGCTCATTTCAAAGTACCCACTTCTCTCTCTCTCTCTCTCTCAGTGAGAGAGAGAGAGAGAGAGAAAAGTGGGAAAGTGCAAATTATAGGGTGTAACGAGGCGTTGTTTGACGATGATGAGAGAAATGAAAAATGGAGGAGAGTGAAGTGGATGAAAACAGGCTCAAGGTACATTTTGCTTCCAGCATCTCGTTCAATTTTACTTCTCAAGAATGAGTGCGACGTTTTTTTTCCTTCCCTTGCATATTTATGCATATACCTTATACGCAATCTCAACACTTCCTTTATTAACTCCAATTGCATCGCCTTCCTTTGAAAACTCGTATTTTCCGGCGCATCATGTTTTTCATCCCCCAAAGGCGAAAGCAATTGATTTCCGATAAAAAGCTAGTACGGATTAATTTTTGTAACATCAATTTACATGGGATGAAAATTATTGCCTAATTAGAAAATTTTAGGAATTTCCATCATAATTACGTTTAATACAAATTCTACAATCTCTGAGGAATTCGCAATATAATTTTTACTGATTTATTAAATTCGAACGAATTAGCACTGAACTTTCTGGACGTTCTTTCCGCTTGAGTCAAGGAAAGGTTTCAACGTAACCTCAAAACTTTCTTAATAGATTTTTTCGAAGATTGCTCGACGTCTGAAAAAAAAAATATCGGGGCTTTCTGCTTAATCAAAGGGTCACAAATGGCCTCATTATTCTTTCATTCGATTCCATCGAGTCTCTCGTATGTTTTTTCATTGGACGGAGCCCGAACGTCGATAAGTGTCCGACCGAGTCGAGTTATTTTTATATTTTACCTTAAACTAGATTCTAGCTTGAGGTAAAATACAAAAACCTTGAGCTAGAATCTAGCTTAAGGTAAAACATCAAAAGAAGATTTTGGGGCAAATCCCATCCTCCAACAAAATTTTCCCTCCAAGCAAATTTCAGTGGATATTATTATTGTTTTTTTATGGTATTGTTATTTTTTCTCTTTGTTTTGAAGCTGGAGGCGTGCGGACGGCTGTTTGGATGCGTGCAGAGGCTCTGCGGAAGTGGGGGCAGTACGATCGACGAGGGCGCGGAACCCCGTAAAATCCGAGGAAGGCGAGGAGCCCAGGATCTCGAGGGGCGAACAAGCCCCGAGGATGGCATCCTGCCGGTCCCGGTCAGCCCGAGTCCGGCTTCGACATCGTCACAGGAGGACTCTTGCAAGCCACCACCGAGAAATTGTTACAGGCTCGTTGTACTTGGCACTGCACGAGTCGGTAAAACAGCTATTGTAGCACGGTTAGTACGAATGCAAATAATAATAATAATAATAATAATAACATCAGCAATATAGGCACATTTACATCTACCGATAAAGACTTAAGGTAGTAATTGACGACCGAAATTTCGACGTTTTTTTCATTAATTTTTGTAAATAATGAAACAAAATGCGATCGTTTTGAAATTTTTACATGTTGTTGTTTGTATCTTGAAGAGTACAAAAAAATATTAATTATAATATTTTTTTAATTTATTTAAGGTAAATGTCCCAATTATTGAACAGCTAAGGATCTGGGGATTGAATTCGGTGAGAAAAAAATATAAAATCAAGAAAAAAAACCATCGCTTTCATGTTCAAATGATACTTTGATATTTTTACTTTCGAAAAATCACCCTTTAAATTATTTTTAAATGATTTCAAATGAAAAAAAAGAATAATAATGTGAAGCATGCAAATGTCCCAATTATTGAACACTGGAAGTGGCTATGTCCCTAATATTGAACAGGCATGTCCCAGTTATCGAACACTCTCGAGAATTCTTTTTCCGTTCTGAAAATATTATTTTGGGTACAATATTAAGAAATAAAAGCAAAATCAAACACTTGAATAATATTTTATTGATCATGTAAAAATACAAAAATATATATTTGGTCTCTTTTGACAGGTTTTTGGTTCATTCGCATTTGGTTTATTTCTGCTTTTCAACTCGAACCTTATTTTATTTTTATTTTCAGCTTCCTCGTTTTTATATTCTGTTTTTGTTTGATTTTGTCGCAGCTTTCTTGTTTTTCGACTGAAATATCGGAGAGCAAAAAATATTGAACATTACATTCGGATTTTTAGGTTACGTTTAGGTTATATTCTCTTTTTACTTTTCTTTTTATGTTTATTGCACAAAAATACAAATAAAAAATATATTTGACGATCTTAGAGTTATTATTAAAATAATAAAGGTAAGTTTATTCAGGAACTTACAGTTTTTGTTTGAATAAATCCGATTCACACGATCTGTCACACGTTAACTGTCTCGATGTTTTGATGGGTTTAATGACGCCATCTTGGAGAATTCGAGTGTTCAATAATTGGGACACACTGCATTTTCTATGTCCCACTGATCGAACACCGTATTTTTTAACAAATAATTAATTAATTTTTTTTTAAATTGTTATTTGTAAGAAATTTTCTGAGGAACCTGAAACACCTTAACTTTTTGAAATGCGACATTTTTTGAATTTTTTATGCCCTTACGCGTGAAGCGGCGCGTCTTAGCAAAAACGATAAGCATTTACCACGAGACGTCAAATCGGGTCACCGTTGCTGATTAAATAATTTTTTTCTCTATTAATTAAAGCTTTTTTGCACAAATAAGGTAACATTTCGATAGCTAAAAGTTCCATGTAGTTCAATTTTTATAAATAAGTAAATGCATGCAAGTGAATGAGAAATAATAAAAATACAAGATATTGTTCAATAATTGGAACCTGTTCAATAATTGGGACACTTACCTTAATATTAATATTAATATTGAAATATTTTCAATTAATATTAAATATTAATATTAAATGTATCAATATTGTGTCCAGTTTATTATCCTCTCAAGATTAAAATCCTCTCAAGACATTCAAATATTAATATTAATTAAAAATATTAACCCTAAAACTTTTTATTATCATATTTGCAGTCACCAATCGATTTGAATTTGGTTGAGACTGTAATTCGAATAGTCAGACGATTAATAAAATCTTGAGAGGACAATCAACTGGACAAAATATTAATATATTTAATATGAATATTCATTATTAATGTTAAAAAGGTTAATATTTACCTTCAGAATGTTGGAAGAAAAAAAAATCATTTTAAATTAATCTAAAGCTTGGGAAAAAGATAGCCTTACGAATTTTCAAATTTTTGTCCAAATTTCTAGATTTTTGGATTTTTAATTGTTTTTTTCGGTTCATTTATTTACTAACTAACCGCAGAATCCAGTTCGGAGTTTTAATTCTCGACGTTTCAGGGGATCTCTCAGTGTGGGATGAAAAATACATTCCATCGTACGAACTCTCGTGAATTTCGCTCTCAAAATTCGATAAAGCGAGGTTTGCGTGTGTTTGGCAACGTTCACTTCGCTCTATCGTATTTACCGTGTTTCACGCGAACGCATCTGGGCTTTGGCTCTCGGTTGTGGGACCGCCCCGCGTATGACCCCCGGTCTGACCATGCACAACCTTATTTACTCGTTCTACTAGCTTGACTGCGGTCTCCCTCTCGTTCCCCTTTCTAATGATATTGCGGCAGCCGCGCGGTATCCCGTACCGTACGTTTCGCGTTGAATTTACCGGGTTTCCCTGGACACACACATATCTATATATATTAGAGTGAAACGAAAAAATTAAAAACTGTTTGCTGTCCTCGAAATCAAAAATATCGTTGAAATAAAGGTCTCCGTGCAATGGTTCGATTTTTTAAATTTTTTTAGAGGGCGCGCCGGACGTTTAAAAACGTAATTCTTAGCGTTAAATTTACTATATCGCTGATAAACGAAGACAGCTCATTCAAAAAATTCTGAATTTTTTATACAAGGTGCCCAAAAATGTACTCTTTCAAACCCATATTTACTGAACGTTAAGAAATGGTTCATATATTCAAAAAAAAATCTCTGAAAATCAATACTTTCACTATTTTTCAATTCATTATATCATTAAATATTGATTTTTGTCTTCTAAAATGTGTTTGTTTTTCTTCCATCTTTTTTCTTGTAAAACTCGGTATCAGTATTGCTTACAATGCGAAAATTGCTAAAAAATAAATATTTATTTTGGAAACTTTCATATTTGAAAAGATTAATTTTTTAGCAATTTTCGCGTTGTAAGTAATACTGATACTTAGTTTTACAAGAAAAAAGATGGAAGAAAAACAAACACATTTTAGAAGACAAAAATCAATATTTAATGATATAATGAATTGAAAAATAGTGAAAATATTGATTTTCAGAGATTTTTTCTCGAATATATGAACCATTTCTTAACGTTCAGTAAATATGGGTTTGAAAGAGTACATTTTTGGGCACCTTGTATGAAAAATTCAGAATTTTTTGAATGAGCTGTTTTCGTTTATCAGTGATATAGTAAATTTAACGTTAAGAATGGCATTTTTGAACGTCCCGCGCGCCCTCTAAAAAAATTCAAATCATCGAACGGTTGCACAGAGACCTTTATTTCAACGATGTCTTTGATTTTTGAGGGTCGCCAACAGTTTTTAATTTTTTTGATTCACTCTAATATATATATACCCTTCATATGCCACTGCTATTTTGTCCTTTGAACTCCGAACCCTGTTGCTCTTTAAGGGGAGAAGCCACTGTAAGGGATGAAAAAATATGGTCAATGTTTGAGATTTTTTTTTCACAGAAATAAGCAATTATAAAAGGTTTTTTGTTGAACAAACCTGAAAATTAACAGAGATATTGGTATTATTTTAACGACAAACAAAAATTTCCTCTCCATTGTGCCGTTGATTTCTTTCTGAAAATGAAAAATGGGTTTTCTGAAAATGACGAATGAAAAATATGTATATTAATAATAATTGAGGCCCTTTTTTTATTCTACCAGGTTTTAAAAATAGTAATTAACAATTTTTGTTTAATTCGCAATTTTTTAAGAATTTCTAGCAGGTTTTAAAAATAGTAATTGACATTTCATTTTTTGATTATTCACTCAAAAACTTCGCTAAGTAGTTGCAGTCTTCGATCCTGCGATCCCTAACTTACCGACTGCCGGGCGACTGTGTTTATTTAATGGGGCAGTCTCCAGCGTCGATAACTTACCGGCCGAGTGGACAAGCCGAAGATTAGTAAAACGGTAGACTTGTTTTGTGGCAAAGATATTATTTGAGAGAGTTATTATTTGGTTGAGATTTATTCTCGTAGGCTTGTTATTTGATAAGGTTATTTCATTAGTGTTTTATTTTGGTAGAAATGTATTTCTGGTCGAAAAATAAGCGGCAGAGCTGTAAATTTGCCAACCGGAAGTCGAATCTGACGTGACTCTACTCGTAGATATTAAACCGACTTTGTGAATAATAGTTTCTCGTCTCTCTTGCCACTGTATCTCGCTCTTTCTCTCGCTTTTATTTGATATTTGTAGAGACTACAAACTGGATCCTCCGGCAAAAGCTCTCCCGCACACAGAATTGTTGCCATTTTCCTCTCTTCACTGGTAAATACTCCACAGTATGAAAGTATATGAAGTATTCCATACCAAGCCGACTAATCCGTGGACCCGACCATTTCTGATTTTGTTGAAAATTTTATATTTTTTTGTACGTACTGAAAACAGTTTCTCAGAATTTTTTTAGATTTTTCTGTCAACCCAACTAACCACAATAAATTTTTCAAAACTTGACACCATTTTTTTTCAAATGCTCGTAACTTTTTAAAAAACGAAGATATCAAAATAAAACAGAAGATATTTTTTTCCGTCTTGAGTTGTAGTTTAAAAAAAAAACAAAAAAAAATATCGATATTTATTTTCATGTTTTTTGAAGTTTTAAACCCAATATATATATATTTTTTCCACTTGGATCCTTTTGATTTTTTTGAAAAAAATAAAAATGCACTACTTTTGAAGAGACATTTTCACGAGTACTAATAAATTGGCAGCTTGTGATATTCATAACTTGTATTTTTTATAACTTCAAAGTAGATAAAAAATATACGTTATGAATATCACAAGCTGCTAATTTTTTAGTACTTGTGAAAATGTAATTTAAAAAGTAGTGCATTTTTTTCAGAAAAATAAAAAAGGTCCAAGTTAAAAAAAAATATTTTGGGTTCAAAACTTCAAAAAACGTATGAAAATGAATATCGTTTTTTTGTACTGTATTTTTTGTATAAAACTACAAGTTAAGTTGGAAAAAAATGATCTTCCGTTTTATTTCGATTTCTCCGTTTTTTAAAAAGTCATGAGCAATTAAAAAAAAATTATGTAAAATTTTGAAAAATTGTAGTTTGTTGGGTCGAGACAAAAATCTAAAAAAATTCTCAGAAAATACTTGCAGTACATACAAAAGAAATAGAAAATTTTCAAGAAAATAAAAAATGGTCGAGTTGGTATGGAATACCCCATATATTTTTACACAAACCTGCTGGCATCATTATTACCAACGAACAAAAAAATCATCCGGGTTGAAATCCTCCCCAAAGAGACGCCATTTAAGAAAAAAGTTCCATTTACTGCTAAAAATCAATTTACAACCCGACTGACAAAAAAAAACAACATCCAGCTTTTTTTCCATCTGGGACCACGAATTTTTTCTTCTCATTTGCTGATAATTTTTCTTCATTTTTTTG